>JAXIVH010000031.1:2617038-2619538 GCA_036785325.1 Urophycis tenuis
GGTATGACTATGACAATGCATATGAATATGTGAATGATTGGAACTTGAGGGTGACTGCATTATCTTTGACGTGTAATATGATTAAGTTGAATCAAATAATTGTGTCTAATAAACGTGCCTCACTGAAATAATCAAACCTCCCAGAGCCACGTAGCTAGCACTCAGACATGTCGGTTACACTTCATGCAGATGATTGTGGCTTCAAAATGTACCTGATAACATGTGTCTTTCCCCTAGCCAGCAGCACGTCCGTTATTCTATAGAGGAAACAATGTAGAGCGTGGGAGCTGCCAGCACTTATGTCGTCATGGTAATGAGTGCAATGGGTTCTATAATGTATTCTTAAATGGGTTAAATCACACGTTACATAGAATTCATGTAAACCAGCATGAACTTTACATGAACTGTGAACTTACATGCTGAACATGAATGTATCAGACCACGTATGTATGTATCAGACCACAGCATCACACTCCTCTCACAGGAAACGAGAGCCAATCATGTTTGGGGGGGGGGGGGGGGGGGGGGGGGGGGGGGGGGTATTGTGTTCTTACAACATGTTAATGTTTATGTATATCATATTAACATATTACATATTAACATATAACAATTGTTCAATATTTTGAAATGTGCGGTGTGAAATAAAAATGTAACCTTACATTCCCTCACAACAACAAAGGTGCATCAAAAACTGTATTACAACACACTGCGTTGTGATACACATATCTGGAAACGTTGATATATAAACCCTATTTTTGGTTGAGAGTTGTTGATATTCATTGCATCTGTGGTTTGCGGAAACTTACACATACCAACTGTTCAGATGGCGCTCGGGAAGCAAAGACTGAATCAAACAACCTGCGTGGTTCTCCAGGGACAACAGCAGCCGCCGCAAACACACGGCAACCCTGGAAAACGTTGCCAATGCCGCGTCGCGCTTCGCTTTCCCAGCGATACACTCGACACCAAGTCAAGTCAAGTCAAGTAAACTTTATTGTCAGTTTTCATGAATGTACAGGACATACACAAAAACCAAAAGGCCGTTTTCCTCGATCCCCGGTGCTAGACACGCATGCAAAATATAAATATACATATTTAAATATATGAATACAAAAATATAAATAAAAAGGGGGGCGCGAATATGTACAAATGACAGTGTAAACAGTATGAGGTGCAGTATGGACAGTAATAAACAGTAATAAATAAACAGTATGGACATAGTATAAACCGTGTATAAACACTTTGTATAAACAGTGTATAAAAACTATAAACAGTATCGACAGTGTTCTTATAAAGTGTCTGTGCATGGTGGTGGTGGTGGGGGGGGGGGTGGTGGGGCTGTGCATGGTGGTGAGCAGGTGTGTGGTGGTGGATGGGTGGGGGTTAAAGTCCAGGCTTTTGGGGAGAGGGGTTGTGTGCAGGTGTCCAGGATTGAATGGGTGGGGGGGGGTGGGTGGGGCTGGGAATGGGTGGGGGTCGATGTCAATGTCCAATGTTTGTGCGGGCAGAGGGCAGAGGAAGAAGGGGGGTCAATGCTGGACCATTTAACAGAGTGACACCAACGTAGGTTAAGATAGTCACAAAGCTAAAGAGAATCCCATTGTGCACAGATTGTGCATTATGCATCAGAACATTTGTTTCCTTGAAAGCCATTACGATGTCATGTAATTACTGTCTATCGATTTCTTTCAATTCCTTCAAGACGATTGAATGGGTGGAGTCTACTTACCCTCATGGCTATGTAGACAGCCAGTGGCCGAGCTTTATGCTGGAAACTGCTGTCCATCACATTACCATAGCCATGCTAACAAAGGCTTAAACAGTCACCCCACCATAGCTTGACATATACGTACCAATGTAACATGTATATGTTGTCACACCAACAATATGTTGTCTCTCCAATACATTTTAACAAGCAGCGTATGATGTTGTGCTGGCATATGTTTTTGCTGGCTTTAAAGGGTTGCATTAACATGATCCATATTCATGATCCTATTTGGATGCTCCAGCACAGTGGGACACATGATGAATGTCTCTTGACAGTCATTATGTAGTGTGAAACTAATGGGAGAATGACCCAGCAGAAGAATAGCGAGTGGAACAGTTAAATGACTATGCATCGCTCCATGAACAGGTGAAGCGAAAAGAGTAGAGAAAAAGTGATTTTGTTACTGTCTCATGTGTATGTCTGTGTGTGTGTGTGTGTGTGTGTATTTAAAGAAGACTAATTTAAATCACGTCATGTGAGTAAGTCTCCAGAGTGGTGGCCCTTAACCAATCATGCAACTGCAGACCATCCTCAAATGCCAGAGTGATTACACCCAATCTTTTATTAATTTCCTTGCCTGCACAGCTGCATGCACAATCTATGTGATGATCCTTGGATTACATCTTGGTATCTCACACACACACACACACACACACACACACACACACACACACACACACACACACACACACACACACACACACACACACTGTTGTTGCAATAACACTTAGG
>JAXIVH010000031.1:2624538-2627038 GCA_036785325.1 Urophycis tenuis
AACATCACTCACGCAAACCCCCTGAACCCTCATTTGTAATGCTAGTTTTCCTCCTGGGGCAGAGCTGCCCAGAGACACATATATAATAAATATATAATAATGATATACCTTTGGATCATACGTCAACGCAAACGCAGGCTATTTCCAACTTCAAAAATCATACAAATCGTTTCATGATTTTATATGAATATAAAAATGACTCATTGTTAATTTAGAATTGTTTGCAGGCCAGTCTTGGCCTCTCAATAATGGCGGTGACATTGACTTATGACAGCAACGGATCGAAGCAATCAACGCGGCGTCTGTGCATATATACGTCTACGGGGCTGCCGGCCTCCGGGTAAACACCCCTTTAATTCACTTTCATTAGCGGAGGACAAGTGGGGGGCATCGAGTTCATCAGCAGGTCACCATATCAGCCAATCAGCAGTCACGCCTGCATGTGTTAGACGTACGTACGAGGGGTATTTGGTGTTGGCTCTCCTCCACGGTAAAGTGTGTGTTTAATCTACGGTATGTCATCATGGCAATGGACTTCCAGGTAGGACAGAGGCTGAGAGGGAAGTGTGAGGTATAAACAGAAATGGGAACTCGCAAGATCAGGACGGTCTCACGCGGCTAACCTGTGATCCTGAGGGAGTCAAAAATTGGATTCCTAAGATCAGGCAGAAGTGGCCACAAAGGGCTGTCATCTACCCATGGGTGAAAGTGAAGCGTTACCATATGCATACAAGTCATCGCCAGGTAACACTGTTTCTATAACGACTGTATCTGCCGGCAACATTCCCCAGAGGTTTATTTTAGCGTGTGCATGTTGCATGCGCTGTACAACGCGTGTGATTCAAAAGCCACCGTCTTGTGAAGGAGAACTGCACTCCCACCACTCGTTCTCCAGGTATGCGGTAGACCCTAACCTGATTTAAAAACAATATGTACGTGTGGCTGAAGTCAATTTGCCAAGAAAGATACATGCAGACCATCTCCACCCGGCTTCATGATATAATACATCATTATTACTTTTTTGTGACATGGTGGAACAGCTTGCCATAACCACTGTAAAATATGAAAAGTGGAGTGTGCACACAGCTGGGAGTTACCGTGTGGCACACATTCAATACACTTGTATTTATGAAAGTACATTCAAAGACAAAACAGGAAAGAAGAAAGAAAGAAGTTGAACTTGAAAGATGAATCCTTCATGCTAACATACAGAGTAAACACCCATCGTAGCACTCCAGCAGCTAGTTCTAACCTGAGCACACATCCTCTGCACAACCAGAGAGCACTTGAGAGACAGACAACAACTTTGGGACACCAACACACGCCCACTGACTTAGGTCAGTGGGCGTGTGTGACAGACAGAGGAAGTGTCGATTTGGGAACTCTTAGCACCCCAACAGGAAGGGAGTTGTACAGGGAGTTGTTTCCCTGCTGCAGCACCACCACACAAACACAACAAAACACACTGGAAACTGTTACATGCTGACATTTATCCATCATGAAGTTTTTTGGGTTTATTTTTTGTACAAAATTGCTGTGGCATATAAACACTTGCTGTGTTCACACATTTCTTTTTTTTTTTTTTTTAATGACATTTCCATATTCCAACTCCATTGTTGAGACTTTTTAACACAGTGTTAATGAAAGACCTTAACAAATGGTTTGTCATGATAACACTAATATGTAATAATAATAATAATTAACATTATCATTACCATATTATAATAAATGTCTCTTTTGCGTAAACAAACATGACAGACAACCTAAAGCAGTGCTGAAGTACTACAAAGTACTGAGCAAAGTCATGGAGATGACATGAACATCTACATGTTTGGGTTGGCTTCCTCCATTCCTCAAATCCATCACACAATCCATCGCTTTTGCAGTCATGGCTTCTGCTCTGATGGTCAGCCAGCATGGCTTCCATTGGCCTCCTTCTCACGTGACACATTTGGATGGAATCGGGAATCAAATTTGGAATCAGTGTGGCCCCAATCAGGTTTGGAGAAGTGAAGTCCAATCCAAGCATGGCCCACACACCCCAGGAAAAAATCATAAGAACCGTCCAAAAAACGGGGGCTTTTCTGAGTTGGGGGGGGGGGGGGCAATGCTAATGAGAATAATAAGAAGTCAGATGAAACAGAAACAATAATCAACATCAATATTTCCCACAAACATACGACGGTATTCCGCACCAGAGGATCGGGCCCACGGCAGCCACTGTCTCCACAGCGGCAGTGTGGCAGGCAGCACAGTGTCTCCCTCGCCCTGCCTCTGCCGTGCTGCGTGTCACCAGGCAACCATAAATAAGTCAGTCTGGAGCTGCGCTGCTCCCCGGCCGGCCGGCCGGCCTTACGGAGCGCGGCAGGGCCTACATCTAACCTGACAAGTGGCACATCAAACTTTTACACACTTGTAAGCGATCTACCGCTGCACTGGGAAGCGGGTTTATTGGATAGATTAAAATTGCATGGTTCATAGCGGCACACGCACACACGCA
>JAXIVH010000031.1:2632038-2651639 GCA_036785325.1 Urophycis tenuis
TTCTGGCTCCCAAGAGGAACATAGCTCTACAGTGAAAGGGTCCATGTTCCCTATAGACAACGATAAAGCACAAGTTGTGGTTCCACAACACAGGACCACCGTCTGTCCTCTGCCAGGACGTGTCTTCGGACACATCTTGAACATTTGTCGCTAGACTCCCAGGTGACTCTGCCACAAAAAAAACAATCATGTCTGCACACGTATGTGTCAGGCCCAGCGGGGCCTCCCAGACAGGGCGGATGGTGACAAGGTGTTTGAGGACGGAGGGCAGCCTGCTGACAGCTGCATGGCCGTATCTCCTCCTGTACAATGACGAGCGGGTCAAGGAGGTCAAAGAGGTCAAGCAGAGGTGTGTATGAAAAGGGTTGAACCCTCTCCTGATGCTATGCCTCAGTGGTCGCTTCACGTTGATACATTACATGTGGATGGTATTTCATTTTATTAATTGTGCTTCACTGCACAAAATGTACACGCACGACACACACACACACACACACACACACACACACACACAGAATGTCATGTATTGTACGGTTATAGGCCAGCTGTATCGACCCTAACCTGAGCTGTGATAAGGCAGTCTGTTCTCTATGCATATTTTGGGCCCAGAACAAGTAGAAAGTGAATGACAATACATTGACCTTGATTGGTTGAGGTTTCCACTGCTTGGCTATAGACCCTTTTCACAGAGGTACCACGCTAGGGAAAGCACATGTGTGGATCATAAACTAAACATGGGTCTGCTCTGGTGTAGTCGACACAACTTGTGAAGATATGTCTGACTGCATGAGCCTGGTGCAGTAAAGTACCGGACACATTATTGGTGTTATGAGCAACACCTGCCTTTATCCAACCATGAAACCTCTGTGGGAAAGCTCTATAGTTAAAGGCAGAACATGAAACAACCTTACCAATATATACCGTGTTTAATCAAATCATATTGCATTGATGTGATTCTCATATGTTCAGTGTTGCATTTAGTAAAAAACACCAGGTCAACAACATACAACATCAAAGAGGCAATGAATATTTCTATATTATTATTATTATTATTATTATTATTATTATTATTATTATTATTATTATATTAGTTTGTCTGGCTGATTTGTAATTCCTTTTAAAGGAGATCTATAGAGGCAAAGGCTGTGTAACCCCTTTGGGTAAGAGCAACATATTTGTATGTAGCACTATGACACACTATTGTAGAGCGATGTAGCATTTTCTATTAATTTCATCTCATTTACTTTTTGTGATTAATTCCCCACACTGCATGTGAAATGTTGTATTTTGCCCAAGGAGAGAACAACAATGAACAAATGTAGGCTTCATTCAGACAAACCAAAGAAATACCCCACAGACAAACATTGTCAAACGAGGTGCAGATCACAAGTTCCTCCTGACGCAACGAGAAGTGCATGAAAAAAACTTCCAACGAAAAATTGCAACAGGAAGTGGTGGTTTTGCTGCAGTGCTTGAAAACGTGCTGTAGTGATCAACCGATGACATCACTGCTCCAGCGGTATATGGCTCCTCCATGGCTTCTGCTCTTGGCGTCTCTTTTCTTTTGGCATCAGAACAAATGTTTTACATCCACTGTTTACATGGCCCCGGCACGGCCAGTGATCAGATGTGGGGGATCTGGAACCACAGGTGGCCTTACTTCAAAAGTCTGGTGCAGAGAGATTAGATATCCAGCTTAGCAACAGTGTACCTACTACTCCAAAAGTGGAGCACTAGTGGTGTGCATTAGTGGTGTGCATTAGTGGCATGCACTAGTGGCGTGCATTAGTGGCGTGCACTAGTGGCGTGCACTAGTGGCGTGCACCATTTGCAGTAATGGGATTTATGTGCACAAGCTCTGACCCCCCTCTGTGTTTTTTTTGGTAGACAAATGAGGCAACAGTTGCATGAAGCTAGCAGTGGTACGTGAAGCCACCTGAGATGATACATGAGGTCTGGTCACAAGAAGTGATGTGAAACACGTAATGGTTTCCCTCCGAGACATTTGAGTGCTGGTGAAAGGTAGACTGACGTCATCAGACCAATTCGTAAATGCATATTAGTTTAGAAACTCTCGTTATCAACGGATGGACCAAAATTAGGGATGGGCAATACGGCGTAAAATCCATATTGCGATATACATTGCGGCCTCTCGCGATAACAATAGATATCACAATATATAAATTATAATAGAACCATTTCAGAACAGATTACATAGACCCTAAGGAATATAGTGATTTAGTCATATAGTAAATGGTCAGGCTTAGGAAACGCTTCATGGTTCGGCTTGACCACAGGTCTTTTTCAACCTTTTCGCAGAGCTCGGCATACAATTTTGGCATCTCTGTTTCTGTAACGTATTTGTGGCTTGGCACATCGTATCGTGGATCAATAGCTCTGATCATGGCTTTAAAGCCGCGTCTCTCTACCGTTTGAAAAGGAACCATGTCCTTACGCAATTAAACAATTATGGCCCTTGTAATTTCAATCCATCATGGGCCTATTGTAAGGAGCACCTTTTGAAAATGACTGTTGATGAAGATGACGATGATGCGTTGCAGCCGGTTGCAGCTCGTGGCTGTAAATTTCGCAGGTAGATTGTGTCATCAACATGCGTTATCGCGATAGAGCATAGAATTAAAATCTCTATCGTAGGCCATTATTTAGCGTTTATATCGTATATTGTTTATATCGCACATTACTAACCAAAATGCCTCTGGACACATAGGATAGACCTACAACCAATCAACACTGTCCCATTGAAATGTGGGACATTTCAGTGGCAGCCATGTTGGTTGTTTATGAAAATGCATTAATGTCACCCGGCCAGGACGCTCCTCTCTACAGTCATTGTATTAAACCTCAAATCAGATCAGCGGTTCTGATTGGCCCCCGACCGGCACCAGGACTTCTGGAAATCTGTGTGAACGGGAGGGGCCAGACCCATATGCCAGACAAAACAAAATATACACTTGCAGGTTCCCAGGCTAGGTGAAAGCGGTACTTGGCTGAAAGAATTAACTTCTTTGGTGTACATTAATACAAGTTGTTTCAGAATCACTGTACAAGTGGCTTGTATTAGTTGCGGTCCTGTACCTTGTTAGACTTTCTACTCTGGGCTCTCTGTTGAAAGTGTGTTGCAGGGGATGCCTTGGCCTTCATTCTTGTTAACGCTCTTGACAGCAAGGTGGCTCATTAGCCGGGCTGTATCACACCAGCTGGGATACTCAATCTCTTTTCTGGTTATTTGCTGCTTGGTTATAAAGTAAGTAATGTGTTGGTGTTGGAGTTGTGGTACTGGTTGAGGGGTGTTCACAGACACAAGGATAGATCACGTCGCTAATTAGGAATGATGCTGGTTGTACATTTGAATGCTTTGAATGCATTATACATATGATTAGAATCATAATTAAATTCAGCACCCAAAAATATGGACAGTTGTGTACAAACACAATCTAAATGAGGTTCATGTTTAATTATGCACCAACATAATTATTACCTTGCTTTAAGGTAAGGCAAGATAAATCAAGATAATATTATGGACATTTTTTGCTCAAATGTATTTTGGTGAAGAAATTAAATTGAAATGATATTATCTGTTTGTAATTCACAGTCTGAGAGCTACGGAACAACCTGTTCAATCTTATTTGATCAACATTCCATTCTGATAATCCAAGGCATTCCATGTTCAGGTTCACATCCTCAGGTAATGCTACATTCACCCTCTGAAAAGACGATACATTTCCATGGGGGAGAACGAAAGTGTTTAGATGTGTCATCTCACTATTTCTAACTGCATCTCCCACACATACACACCCATTAACCCCCAGTCTGCGCCACCAGTCATTATCTCCCTCTCACAATTGGTTTGTTCGCAAAGGAAAGTAACACATAAACTAGGAGCACATATGAACCACATCTCTTCCCACCTCTATCCAGACTATTAGACACATTGTCGCATCCATTACTCTCAAATTATTGACCCACAATTAAATATCACAAACAATTGGCTTGTCAGTCAACCCCATTGCAGGTATTTTCAAGTGTGACTGTGTATTTACAATTGATATGTTAGCATATGTGTGAGAGTGTATGTGTGTGTGCACATATATGAGACACGTGGTTTGAACATCTGTGTATTTGTGCATGCGTATCCTCCATCAGTACATGTGCATTAGTTTGAGAGGCAATACGGTTAATCATCCAGTATGTGCTTGTGTGTGTGTGTGTGTGTGTGTGTGTGTGCGTTTGTGTGCTGCAGTCAAAGTAATTAGCTTGTTGTTTGGTGATAGCAGGGCTGAGTATGACAGAGTGCATATGAGAGAGAGAGAGAGAGAGAGAGAGAGAGAGAGAGAGAGAGAGAGAGAGAGAGAGCGAGAGAGAGAGAGAGAGAGAGAGAGAGAGAGAGAGAGAGAGAGAGAGAGGGGGAGAACTGTTCTTGCTAGAATGTCAGTGTCTCATTAGCACTTCCTTGATCTTTGTTCCCATTCAGAGGAACAGCGACTCCCAGTCTTCCAACATCTGAGCACCAGCACTGCCTGCTTGTCTGTTGGTCCAGCCGCTCGCTTTGTTGTTCTTTTCCCCATTCGTCTGGTCTGTCATCTCTGTACTCCCAGCCGTTTGTTCACTGGCCCCCGAGCTCAATTGTGGATTATGTCCCATCATGATTTCTATCAATCTCTGTCTGTCTCTCTGTCTCTGTCTTTCTGACTTTCTCTCTCTGTCTCTCTCTCTTGATCTATTTTGTTATTCAATCAAATTAATACTTATGTTAAAATGTACATTTCTTTGTACTATTGTATCATCATTGTGGTAGTGTAATAGATGGCAAACACACACTAAGCTTTGACTGTCCAGGCTGATGCACAGCCTGGTCAAATAATGCCCTTACTGTGTCACACTAACCTGTGTACTGGTGACCACTGTGCTATGCATTGCTGCTGTGGTGGCAGTAGCTCAGTAGGTAGAGTGGGTGGACAGGGTGGGTCGCCCACTAACCGTAGGGTCGGCGGTTCGATCCCTGTGATCGCCCTCCTCCAACTGTCCACATGTCGAACCCCACACATGTACTGATTCTAAGGCGCTTTAAACAAAAGCATCTGCTTAATGCCCTCTTTACTGGTTGAGTCCCCTGCTTATGCATTATGTGCATGCTTCAGGGTTCTGTCTTCTTGTCACAATATTTGTTGAGTGTGTATGTATGTTTTCATATTAGTATGTATGTTTTATTGTATGTATGTTTTCATACTGGAAGCTGCATTGATTTGCTCTTGTGTGTGCATGCATAGTTTGTGTGTGTCCCATTAAGTCAAATGATTGATAAGTTTGAGTGTATTTGTTTATTTTCACATTACTAATGGTGTGTTTGTTTGTGTTTGAAGACTAGTACTTAAGTGTGTAGGTGTTTTCAGTTCTTTTATTAAAGAACGGTACATTTAATTGTGTGTGTGTGTGTGTGTGTGTGTGTGCGTGCCTGTGTGTGTGTGTGTGTGTGTGTGTGTGTGTGTGTTTGTGTGTGTGTGTGTGTGTGTGTGTGTGTGTGTGTGTGTGTTTTTGTGTGTGTGTGTGTGTGTGTGTGTGTGTGTGTGTGTGTGTGTGTGTGCGTGCCTGCGCGTGTGTGTGTGTGTGTGTGTGTGTGTGTGTGTGTGTGTGTGTGTGTGTGTGTGTGTGTGTGTGTGTGTGTACGGTCTAACACGTCCATCTCATGGTGTGCTGCCCGTGGCTCTTGTTCTCCGTGTACTTTGGCACTCATTGTGTGAGTGTCATCGTACTCGTCAGTTCTCTTACCCCAGAGCCGCAGCGTGAAAGTCTGCGTCTCCATAACACATTCTGTCACCCACACGGGGCACGGCCAGGGCACTCCTCCAGCCCCCGGTCCGAGCCCCGCTCGCCGCAGTGTCGCTGATGCGCTGACTGCATGGAGGATCGCCGGCGTGCCTGACTCGAAAGGACAATTACCAACGCTCCTCTTGTTGACCGGGAAAACCGCAACAACGCTCGTAGTCAAACTGAGACTGAGAATTGGATTGATTGTGGAGCGTTGAACTCCACCTGACTCCGCCAGCTCACCGCCGTGCCCCTCAGCAGTCGCAGCAGCCAAATGTCAAACTCAACAATGCTCAGCCATGAACTCCCAGCGTCTCCACCATAAGTCGCTGCCTTCCTCTCTGAGCTCGGCTTGATGAGGCTTGAAGACTTGAATGTTGCTGAACTGCATACAAATGAATAACTTCAGAGGAGGACACATCTTCCCAAACGCTACTGTCAGTGATGATGGATCGATAAAACAAGATCCTTGAAATGATACACTAAGGTGTAAGTGTGCAGTATTATCTTTAGACATTTGTATTTTTGTTGTGTATTTCTGTCACTAAAATACTTGATTATGTTCTTATTTGCGTAGGACCAGACACCACCATGTTTGCGCCATCTGTTATTGGTTTTCAGAATAATTAGGGTAGATAGCTTATGCAAATCTTAACCATTCTTTAGTTTACATTTTTACACATAACGCAATGTTATTGGATATACTTCTATATTTCTCTCTTTTTTTATAAAACAAGTATCAATACATACTAAAAGTCCCGGATTAACTCAGGACTCACTCGTGTGTGTGTGTGTGTGTGTGTGTGTGTGTGTGTGTGTGTGTGTGTGGTGTGTGTGTGTGTGTGTGTGTGGGGGGGGGTTACACCAGCAATGTAAGGCAGTGCCTGTGTCACCATGGCAGCTACAACAATGACAACATCCCCTATATAATAGCATTAGGTGTTGAGTTTGATGCACACATGTTTGTTATTCAGCGGTATTTTGTTGTCTGAAAGAAACCATCAACTTTCAATTGAGTTTGTCGTTACAGCCAAGCGGCCCATTGAACACAGAATCTCAAGCGATGGAAGATGAACTTTCTATAGGATGCAGACAGCTGCTGCTTCTGGAATTGGAGTTCCAGAGCCAGACAATGTGGGGAAAAAAACCTGGAGCTTTATGCAATTGAGTTTGAGCCATTATATCCAATGGCTCAATATGTTTATATATTAAGCCATTTAGCCATCATGATAAAGACAACATTTTACCATTTGAACTGTTTCCATTTCAGATTGGGTACTAGTGCTTCAACACACGAAGCTGTATTTTCACTACCAGTCTACTGCTTCTCATCTCTTAGAACTGCCCACATGCGGATAGTGTCGGCCGATGTGATGTTTTCGAGGAGAAACGTTGTTGATACAGATGAATTGCATGTAAGGGGACCTTAGCTCATTTCACTGATAGTCAACATGAGCCATGCGCTATCGTCACAACCCCTCAGTGACTTCTGACAGACGCGTAACAGGTGTCTTATAGCCGACCATGGCCTGTGCGTCGCTATTGTAGTGCTGCTGGAAACCAAGCAATTAGGCACATTCCCTCCACACAAAGCCATTCCAAAGGATGTCATTAGGGTCCACACACATCTGCCATGAAATGCTTCCAAGTAATTAGTTCACATGTGAGATAATTTAATAACACTGATAGTAAAGTTGGTAGGAAGATTTCTGCAGGGTACTTTTCAATGTCCAAGTCCTTCTCTCTCTCTCTCACTCTCTCTCTGCTACGGCATCAAGGTGGTTCCTGGAAACGTTTACTAAAACATCCAACAGATTCACATACCCAGCTTCTGGGTTCTTCCCTTCATCTTTTTCAGTATGATTTCATTGATCAAATATGATACTCACTACTTGACATTTCGGGGCCTAATAGCTCAAGACGTACATGAACATAATGGACTTGAACTATGAGGCTATGATGGTCATAATAAGGCCTGAAGATCAGTGGAGGTTGCTAAGGGGGTGCAGGGTCCCAGGGCTCCAGTCACAACTGCACTCCAGGAACTCTTCTCTGAAGTTCACATTCCAAATATTCTGCAACAACTCTGCCTTCTGTAACCTATAAACTATGAAGAACAATGGTGCATTCTGCTTACACCCCAGTTACCAACAATTATTAGATATTAGTTACTTTCATCTACAGCAATATTGTTTGTCGACTAAAGTGGCTGAAATGAAGCAAATAGAGCATATTTGTTTTGCTCGGTCAAGGAAATATCTGGTGAACAGTTGTATTTGACCGTTGTTGGAAACTGGAACTGTTAAACAGCAGAGGTTTCACACCACTGAACCATCTGACCAATGGGATTCAAGCATTAAACAGCACTGTGGTATCATTAAAATTGTTTGAAAGGTGCCCTGGCCTGAGCCACTGTGCCCCCCCCCCCTTCTGTCCGCCATGTTTCACAAGTCAGTAACTATTAATCATAGTGGGCTGGCCTGGTGATCATAGTGGGCTGGCCTGGTGATCATAGTGGGCTGGCCTGGTGATCATAGTGGGCTGGCCTGGTGATCACAGTGGGCTGGCCTGGTGATCATAGTGGGCTGGCCTGGTGATCATAGTGGGCTGGCCTGGTGATCATAGTGGGCTGGCCTGGTGATCATAGTGGGCTGGCCGGCCTGGTGATCATAGTGGGCTGGCCTGGTGATCATAGTGGGCTGGCCTCGGCCCAGGAATGCTTTAGAAAAGTGAAACGAGAGTCACATTTTAAACGTCCAATTAGATTTGCACAACATTTGACCTGTATTTTGTCATGGTCTGTGACTGTGTCGTCATGTTTTGGTTGGTTTGCTCTGGGTTTCCCCTGTGTCCTGTTCACCCTGTTTTCCCTCCTTTGTTGATTTCCCCATTGTGTTCACCTGTGCCTTGTTCCCCCACCTGTCTTTGGCTTGTGATTAGTTCTTTGTGTATTTATGTCCTGTCTTCTGTTGAGTCCTGGTCCGAGTCTCGTCATTCATGTTGGCTGTCGTCCTTCCGTTCCTGGTTCCCTGTCTTTGTAAGTACGATAAAGAAGTAAAAGCTATTTGTGGCTTCAACTACTCTCTGCGTCTGGGTCCACCTCCACCCGTGACAGAAGACTCGGACCAGTAAATGGACCCAGCAGAGAGGAACCCATACTGGGGCACCCGTTTGGCATGCAGGGACCTCGGTCGGCCAGACGGGCCACCAAGCCTCAGAACGGGCCAGCTGAGGCCGACCCACTCTGGAGAACCCGTCTGGCACGGGGAGGACCGCGGTCTGCGAGACGGGCCACCAAGCCTGCAGCTCCGCTGCCCAGCTGGGCCCCTGCTACAGACACCGGGGGGAGATGATAACCCTGTTTGAGTGGTTTAGACGGCAGGTTCTCATTCCTCACCACCTCTATGAGCCACAGCACCCTCCTGTCTCCACTGCTGGGCCGCAGCACCCTCCTGTCTCCACTGCTGGGCCGCAGCACCCTCCTGTTCCCGCTGGGCCGCAGCACCCTCCTGTCTCCACCGCTGGGCCGCAGCACCCTCCTGTCTCCACCGCTGGGCTGCAGCACCCTCTTGTTCCCGCTGGGCCACAGCGACCTCCTGTTCCCTCTGGGCCGCAGCAGCCTCCTGTCTCCGTCGCTGGGCCGCAGCTGTCCCCAGTTGGGGGGGCGGTCCGGCCGACTCTGCCCACGGAGTCTCCGCCCCTAGAGTCTGCAGCCTCAGCCTCCCCTGATGCTCTGGTGCCAGCTGCATTCCCTGAGTCCACAGGGTTCTGCCTTCACCGCCGGCCTCCGGAAGGGTTCCGCCTGAGGTTCCCTGCTCCGCCCCTGGTAGCCCTCCTCCAAGCCCCCTCCTCCCACCCATCTTGGTGTTGGAGTTTAGGGACGTTAGGAGCCGTCGCTTGGGGGGGGGGGGGGGGGGGGGGGGGGTACTGTCATGGTCTGTGTGGTCTTCATGTTTTGGTTGGTTTGATCTGCGTTTTCCCTCCTTTGTTGATTGCCCCGTTGTGTTCACTGTTGACTTTGACTCATCAGTGTGCTCCTTCATCCAAACACAATATATACTGTCATACTGTTTTTGTTAAAATATTTGCATAATCTGATAAGTGTAAAATCTGATAGTTGCAATACATGTCTGATATTTGATATTACACTCACACAACTTTTTCTTTTCAGAATTTAGATGCCACATGACCCTTGATTTATCCCACTATTTCCTATACTCAATCTAGCTTCGCTTTTCAACAATTTATTGCGAACGTATTCCTTACAGTTTATCTCCATGCTTTTTAAGCATAGCGGCAAAGTCAGACAGTTAAAAAAAGGCAAAACAGAGCTGAATAACACATGTAATGGATGGTGAACCATAAGAAAACCTTCCGTTAAGTGAGATGAAGATGTGATAAAGTTGCTAATCTCAGGGGTGGGAAAACAATCACCAAACAACAAAAGTTGTGAGACAAAAAGAGCAAAGCCAATAACTAAAGTGTCCAGCGTTGACTACTTATTAGAAAAACAATTACAGAGAAAAAGGAGTTGGGTTATTATCATTTATTCGGCAGATACTTATTGTGAGAAATATCTGTGTGGGGACACGTAACATTCCAACGATAAACAATATTGATTGCGTTCGGTAAGTACTCCTACTATTGCAATACCTTTTATTCAGAATCAAAACAAACCCTCCCTGATTGGCCCAAGTTTAATCACCCACTAATGCCCTGCTTCACTTGAACTGCATCATATGATGGAAGTAGGGCTGCTGCCTCACATTTATTTGGCACAATAACTGACACTCATTCACCATGGAAAAAAATAAAAGGGCCAAGGTCTGTGACCTGAAGATATTGAGGTATTATTGAACAGTGAAACAGCTAAACGTATCCAGCTTGTCTGAGTTCTACCATGTGTCCACAGGCGACGTGAAGCCCCGGCAGAAGTGACATGTAGACTAATGTGTACTTCCCCTAATGACCAATAGGTAGCTCGCGGTTGTTGGATACAAAAAGACCCGCCACCATTTTTTGTCAGTGGGAAAAATGTCACTGAATTCCTGCCCTTAATGCGCCAAAAATGGACAGTTGTCAAGCGATGGTGACAACGTAACATGAAATCAACTGCTCTGGGAGGGTGTGTGCAAACCAATAGGTGACATCAGTATTTCATATGCTGATGATGTTATACACTGGGGTGTGTGTGTGTGTGTGTGTGTGTGGGGGGGGGGGGGGGGGGGGGGGGTATTGCAATATTTTCCTCATGTAGCTGGATGAAGCTAAAAGGCCTAAAAAGTACATTGCAGCTGTTCTCAGTGCAATCCACTGTAACTCACTGGAACCTGGGTTTGAGGCCTTGAGACCTGGTGGTCAGACTGTGAAGCGCCCCGCTCCAAACACTCTAATAAAGCAATACAATATAATGTAAGCAATTAAAAGCCAAAATGCTAAAAATAGCAC
Source organism: Urophycis tenuis (assembly GCA_036785325.1). Classification (NCBI taxonomy): domain Eukaryota; kingdom Metazoa; phylum Chordata; class Actinopteri; order Gadiformes; family Phycidae; genus Urophycis; species Urophycis tenuis. The sequence continues at coordinate 2,643,313 of JAXIVH010000031.1, forward strand.
ATGACTTGGAAAAAAAAGGAAACGGAAAAAAATACGCCGTAATATACTTTCTCAATGTCATCAAATATGAATGGCCACCGCATTAGAATTCCCACTGTTACAATTTTAATGTAAGAAATCATTAAAATGAAAAGGATGTTCGGGGTTATTCTAACAGTTCATGCATATATTTCCCAGACCCTTAAGAGAGCTCTTTTCTTTTCTTTTTTTCAACTAACTTTAGAATATACCAGGGGAACATTACTGAGCTTTTTATTGTTTTCCTCATTTAATATTTCCAGTTAAACCATAGAATAATATATATATACTTTTTACCTACTCATATTTTATTAGTGTCCCCTTCAATAAAGCAACAAAAACGACTGGAGAGCACACACACACACACACACACACACACACACACACACACACACACACACACACACACACACACACACACATTTGTCCACAAAAATTGTTCACGGTCAGAATGTAAAGGGAAACAATGAGCTGTTTTGCTTCACCATCTGTCTGCTTTTCCACACAACCCCCCTCAGATAAACTCTATCTCGTCTCTATCTGACAATCTTTTTCAAGCATTCTCTTTTCAGACTCTCAGCCTTCAACATGTTACTATCTTACTATTTCTACTCCTCTCTCTTTATCGTCTCTCGCTCTTTCTCTATTTTAGGAATTCCACAGCATTTTCGTATTTCCGTTTTTTATGAAGTTCACACATGAGTGTGGATGAGTGTACAGACGGTGGCTGTAAAGGCGGTCTCGTGTCTGTGTGTGGAACCAGGAACACGGATCAACATGCTTTACTGCGCTGCACGGCTAACAACGCAGCCTGTTGCCTTGTCCATCTGAGCACAACCACGGGACGGCATTTCTTTCACAGCCTTCCTGTGATGTTCCGACAGCCGCGTCTAATCTGCAATATCCATTCCTGGAGCGACGAGCGCCCATCGATCCGGACGTCGTTGCCTCCCCGCTTGGAACTGTAAACACGGGGAGTCCTGAGGGCGGCTCCTGGCGCAGCAGTGGGCCGTGGCGGCGGAGGGGCGGATTGACCAGGGCGGGGGGGGGGGGGGGCTTTATGTTGTGCTCTTGAGCCCTGCTTTATGTCTGTTTCAAATCAACACAGGCAGCGCGATGGGAGACGCACACACACACACACACACACACACACACACACACACACACACATACACACACACACACACACACACACACACACACACACACACACACACACACACAGATACAAACAGACGCATATCGCACACACAGGGGCACAAACACAGACCCAAAGACCAAAGGCTGTGCCCTAACTCATACTCTTTTGTAGCCCCATGGGGAAATAATATCCACACAGTAAAACCCAAATGACCTCATAAAACTGGGACGACCAATGATTTATCAGTTCAATAAAACGTGGCGACGCTCGCTGTAAGGCAAATAGAATATATGTAAGCAGCGCGCAACAAGCTAGTTATGCTCATGATGAAGTGTTCTCCTTAGCTCTAGGACTCATTATGTTAGTGTAAGCAGCACAATATGGAATAGGATGCTCATTTGGAATAGTCTTGATCAAATTCCACTCCTATCCTCATCAAGTATTGTTTGATCAGTTCCGCATGGTGGCACGGATACTGGCATGTATCATCACACCGATATGATGCCGATAATAAGTAAATATAGTAAGTGGTTTGTTGGTTTCAAACAGTGAGCTTTTTTGCTTTTGCCATATTTTTTTAAGAAGACTGTATTGGGACTCACAATGCATGGGTCATGGAGCTGCTGCTAATGGCTTCCCAAAAGACATGGAAAATGTATGAGAGTGAAATGATATGCTTTAATGAGCTTAGATCCCTTTTTTTGTTCATTTGTGAGCCGTAGGGAGTCTGGTTCCAGACTGGGACCGAGAACGCTGTCCGAGGACGAATTATATTCTCCCAAAATATCCTTCTGGCCAGAGTAGCTTTCAATAATTAGGGCTATGTGAGGTGCCAGCACAACCTCCCAAACAGTCCGACTGCATTGTAAAATACAAAACGAAAAGGCAGATTAGTCAAATTTGCGTGATTTAGCATGATTCCTAATTTGTTTTTTGAAATGTCAAAAACATTAATGAGGAAATGATTAATTAAGGAAATGGCAATTCTTTAATTAAGCAATGTTTCAGTCACTTAATTTGATCTTGTTCTTAAATAGTTCAAAAGTTATGGAAGTAATGATTCACTAAAAATAAAATACGAAACAAAAAATAAGTTTGCCCAGCACCATTCATTTTGTTGCAATATGAGTGACAATGTCTACTTATTCGTTTGTATTCAGATTTTTTTTCAAACTAACTGGTGCAATAAATCGGGGCTGGGAGCTTCTGTTTCTGTGCTTCAATTCAGGATTTAGAATTCAGTAACTATGGAAACACACGGTAGATTGCACACTGTGCTGTTTGCCCTTTATCGAGGGAAACAAATGACAATGTCCCTAAACAAAGAAAGCTTTGCATTTTGAGGCCATGCTGGTATTTGAGAGATTGAAATTAAATATGCCGTCTATGGAATAGAAGGAATTATCAATTATATTGACGTATAATTTTTTGAAAACACTATTTTAAATGGTGAAGCATACATTCACATCGTGATTGAGCCACAGGCTTAATAATACGTTTTCCTATGTTCCCAAAATAAATCACATGTAATTATCCTACTCTTGAAATGAGTGGCACAGTGCATTTTGAATAAAACATAAACAATGTCTCTCCTGTGCTTCCTGCTTTACGAGTCTGCACCTCTAACCTACACATTTAGATTGCTTTAGATGTTTTACAATGCAAATATACGAGGTATATAAGGTACATACAGTACAGTGAGTTTAAAACACACAGTCAGCGACTGCTCACAACACTCTGAAGGGACAGCCCTCAGACTGCATCCAGGTACACGGTCCCCAGAGGAGCACAGCGGAGTGTGGGATCTGCTGTTATTTATGTTTCCCTGTGCTGCTGGAAGCCCAGCTAGCCATGTTGTTGACGGTTTGAATAATACATGGAAAATATAAGGCAAATCAATTGTAGGCATTTATTTTGGCCGATGTATCAAAGCCGCTGTGCGACAGTGTAGCACTCTGAGCCGTGGCCTGGGTGAACCGCCTCCACCCCGACACGTTTAAAACTCCTGATCTGCTGCTCGTGTCTCTGCTAGCATCAGATGTCATCAGTATGAATGTACGGCATCGCGCGTTAGGCTGCGTACTCGACGTTCAGGGTGTCTTAAGGGTAAGCTAACAACACTTTGGAGTCTAAACGGCTGTGTGGACGGCATGCGTGTGAATCTGAATCAATGAGCCGTTGTGCGTTGCTGCATCACCGCACATGGCAGTGGCTGCTACTCACCGTTCCCGTTGACATTTTACAATACCTGGTTTGCATCAAAAGGGTTGTTAGCCAACATACTTATTAGAGTATCCTGCCATATTTACTGTTTCATTAGTTTATCTATTCAAATTCATACCCAAATACATAAGACCCAGCAATATGCTAGTTCACCTATAGTGAGTATGTGGCGTACAGAACGCCTGCATACAGTACACTGAGCTTGATATCCTTGAAAGATTTTATAATTATGATATGAAAATGAATAAATAGAGTGACAAAGCACTGACACGCTTGGTTGGTTCTGAAATGACATTCGCCATTAAGTACAAACAAAACAAAAGAGTTTTGCTCCGACAAACATCTCAGAGGAAAGTGAGCCGGAATGTTCCAAGGTCACAGAGTTGCCGTGGAGAAGGGACGACGTGCCTGCCGAGGGTTTGAAATGTTTCACGACAATCGGGAGTCAACAACACTCCCTCTCAGGAGGTCCACAAAGGCAAAAGCGTCTTATTTTCTGCAGTAAGTCGTACAGAAACGATGACATCACCTGTTTGTTTCCCATTGATGTGAGAACACTCAAAGGGATATCCAAGAGAGTTGTCCCTTACAAACACACACACACACACACACACACACACACACACACACCTTTAAAGTATGTCCTTGCTTTAACTGCAGTATGCACAGAAACCGTACACTCAGCCACAGAGCAGTGTTAGAGGGAAGGCTGCACATACACTTGCTTCAGCGAAAACTGTAAATGTGAGGGATTTCAACTCTCCTCTTGAACATGATGCAGACAGTTTTCAGTCCTTTTCATCACTTCCCCAGCCCCTTTTCTAATACTGCTCTTATCATCCCTCCTCTTTGAACCCCCACATACTCTAGGAGTGGGGGATTGAAATTATGGTGTGTGCCAAAACAAAACAAATAAAATGTCTTCAGCTCAATGCTATTTGAAGAATAAGACAGATCCATTCAAGGCTGTCTCTCAAAATGTATTTGGAATGTGGTGAAAAAAGGTAGACATTCACATTTGGATTTCAGATTGAGATTCTGTCTCATTAGAGTAAATAGCACAGCACCTTGGTGAGGTGCAGTATATCATAAACAGAATGCTTAGACATTCAGAGAGATGGGGGGGAGAGAGAGAGAGAGAGAAACAATACATTCCATACCACTCTGCCCCGCTGTTCATACACGGCAGTGACGCACATACTCAAAAGCCCCTGGATCTCTGTCACATGTACTGTATATCACTGTAAGTGACCTCCCGAATGAGAGACGGAGAGAGAGAGAGAGAGAGATAGAGAGAGAGAGAGAGAGAGAGAGAGATCAGGGTTTGGCAATAATAACTGATGGAAACATACATTAGTTTCATATTTTGCATTTTTGAGACATTTACATTTTCTTAAATGTAACTTATAATTGTAATTTAAATGACAGCACTATGCAATATGAAATATGGGTAATAAATGTGTGAGATGTGAGGGAGACAGTAAAAAAAACACATAAACCGGTGCCTCATACATACAGGCAGGTGTGGCATGTTTACACAGTGGCTCTACAAAGCACCATATTTTATTACAAGGCACCAGAAAGTGCTTCATTCATCCCAAACCTTGGCCTCCCCCCCTCGTCAGACGGTTTTACAACACCAATACAAACTGGTGATAAAATAAGTATTACAGTACGGCCGGGTACCTCCTCAGCCCGAGTGAGAGTGATTTAAAACCCTAATACCGTTGTATTGCAATAAGGACAGGACAGTGTGCGCCCACACCGCGTGTCAACGTAAGGGTTCCACAGTGTCACTAATGACATACCCCCCCACCAGCACACACACACACCTCCTCCCTAATGGCGAGAAGGTTGATGAAACCCTGCTCTCACTCAGTGGTGGTTGAGATGAACATCTCCCCCAGAGTGTGAGCGCCTAAGCAGACCTCTCATGGATCCCTGACACAAGTCAACGTCAGAGTCCCTGCAAGATCGCTTCGGGAAAAAAAAAACGACACAGAACTGAAGTTTCCACAGCTTCAGGACAGTTTCAGCAGGTCTTACGGACACGACCAGGGTTTCACTTTCAGCGACTTGTTCGGTAATTGTGCCTCGACGACGACCTCTTTCAGAGCTCTGCTCTGTGATTTGTCCATCAGCATGATGATCTCCTGGACAGGGACCAGCCCCAGAGAGATGGATATGCAGCTACGGCAGGCAAATGAACGGCATTTAGTCGTTTTACGGCCTTGCTTCTGCCGCTTCCAAGGATTACGATCTCATTATTATTTTTTCTGAACACAAACCTGTGTTCTAATCTGTCACTTTAATACCCATAATGTGAAGTCTGAAAATGGTGTTGAAATTTCTAATAAAGATAGCTGTGGAATAAGCCTTTGGTATCTCATCAGCACAGTGGCGACGTTGGCTTCAGTTCAGATACGAGTAGAGTTGAAGTTAATCACACACATCTTCTGACAGAAGGGTATAGGACTTTCTTTGGCAGACAAAGACACGATAAGGAAGCAAAAAGTGCACCAATCGGAGCCATGCTGTGCTCTTCTGAGCATGCTGTCAGCCACTGAGATTAAATGGCCTCACATGCTAACAAGGAGTCTTTTAAGATCCACCTACTTACATGTGGTCACGACAACCCGACTCCCCTGTTAGACTGAGGGGGGGAGACTGATACAGATTCAAAGGGATATATATATATATATATATATATATATATATATATATATATATATATATATATATATATAGATATACACTGTTTTGGATCCAATCCATTATTAAAAGTAGGCGTATACATTGAACTGAGGATCCCTGACAAATTGAGTAGGTTCATGTTTGGTTGTTTGTTTCACGTAAAAGCAGTGAGTAAACAGCCTCTAAAATGTTAAGTCATAAATTACATCTAAAACAATGAACATCGATTAACAATAATACGAAATATAACCCGACTAAACGGCTTAAAATAACGTTGAGTGCACTTTTTATATTTGCTTATGTGCATTAGGCTTGGCTGCAGAACTGCATGACCACACGTTTTGAAGCTCATCTCCATGTTTTGGGGGGATGTGTCCTGAGCTTGTTAAGAGTCATCTACGTCAGTTTCAGAAGGGCATAAAGATGTTTATTGGCAAGTAGGTTTGCACCTACGAGGAATTTGTCTTGGTGGTTGGTGCACTACAGTAAACAATCAACAAACAACAATAAAAATATACAATAACAAACAACAATCAACACGATGGCAGGGCGTAGTGTAGTTTAAAAACTAAAGTTGACCATTTTGTCATGGCTACCAAAATAAGACCGCCATTTTGAGAGGGCAGGTGTTTTGTTTCTGCAGAAATGGTTTGTGAAGCCTCCACTCCACCGACCCCCCTAGAACTTTCAGCCCAAAACATATATTTTATTAAGGGGTCTTAGTTTTCATATTTGAGCTGAAAGGGGGTTTATGCACACTTTAAAGATGGATCTAATAAAATAATCAGTTTGTGTCTGTTCAGCGTGTGTCCCTTCATTTTGTATTTCAGGGGAAATCCAGGCTTGTTTGAATGATTGCCATTTCGGTTGATGATATGCAACTAATCATTCACTCTATATTATATGAGAACAACTACAAGTCACCAGCTACATCACACCAATTAGATTCCACACATCAATGGAGAACAGTGTGATCCTGGAGGCCACACTGGCATGCTGAGTGGGCGCATGGAGGAGAGTAGTATAGATCAGATACTTAGCAGCGTGCTACTTACACAGAGACTGGAGGAACACTCTGTGCCTCTGGACAATACTCTTGATTATGTTGCATATGATTATTAACTCAAAATCTCTCTCTTTCTCTCTCTCTCTCTAAATTGTATTATTGGTTTACTTTTTTTGTTTGAGTGTTTTTTAACGTAACATTTTCTATATTTACATTTCCGCCCCATTTTGCTTTTCTACCAAAGCAGATGAAAAAAAAGTGAATTACAGAAAATGAAAAATATAAAATATACGGTTTAATAACCATAGCATTATTAATACTCTATCGGTAGCATACTTATATTAATATATATTCATATGTATTATATATTAAAAGGCTTATAGCCGGCAGCCTGAGGCAACTTATTGTCATCGCTGTCCCCCCCCCACACCCCGCCCCCACACACCCCGCCCCCTTGCACCCCTCCCACACCCCGCCCCCTTGCACCTCCCCCTGCAGCCTGTCAATATTAATGACTGATGGGTGCTAATCCCTGACCCTCGCCTCATTTTCCTCCCCTCCACGTCTCTGTCTCCTCTCCAGTGCTCTGGCTCCCAGTGTGCTCCGGTCCCCGGGACCTACGCTGAGTCCATGAAGGCTCAGCCTCACCAGAGGCTGCCCTGACCGTGGACACGTGCACGTGTGAGGGTGTGTGAAAGCTACTCCACACAGTGTTGACCAGCGGCCATCCCATTCCTTCAGACACTGAATTGAATAACGTATTAAATACCGAGGCATCATAAAGCAAATCACTGATTCTCATTTGTCTAAAATGAGTGAGTGCGTGTGCGTGTGTGAGTGAGTGTGAGTGTGTGTGTGTGTTGTGTTGTGTGTGTGTGTGTGTGTGTGTGTGTGTGTGTGTGTGTGTGTGCATGTGTGTGTGTGTGCTGTCTGTGTGTTTAAGGTTGGTGTGTGGTGTTAGCCTTTCTCAAGTTGATGCATTATATATGATTAGGTTACATAACTCCAAAGCTGCCTATGTATTATACATTGTCTTAGAATGAGATATACCCTGCATCACTTTAAAACATTCAACAGGCCTCACAGTTAATGTTACAGATCAGAACCGGGCGACAGGGGATTTAACCCTATCAGGACTCTTATTTCAACAGTTGAGCAAATGTATGTACATATTCAAATACAAATACATATCCATGTACTAAACTGACAGGACACTATGGTCAGAGGTTCATATACGTCTGTTAT
>JAXIVH010000031.1:2651839-2686839 GCA_036785325.1 Urophycis tenuis
GCTTGCCATCCTGCTCTGGCATTCTGGTAATTATCTGCTTCTGCTATTTACCTTGTTTGTGATATATTGACTGGTATCTTCATGCATATTTGAGATGAATATGAATTGATATATTTATTCTTTTTTTTCTAATCAGGTGGGCACAGCATCCAAAACTCCAAAGAGAGGACGACCATCTGCAGGCAACAGGAGCCCAAGCAGAGCAAAGAGCCCTTTGGATGTTGGAAAGAGACCATCCTTGTAGATGGGAGTCCAAGCGGTCCCTCCTCCAAAAAAACATGTACACATCCCCTCTGGATGTGCGCAGAGACCTCACTGGACACTTTCCACGCAAGATGACAAGAGGACGCTGCAGCCATTGCAGTAAAGGGTATACTAATACCCAATGCAGCAAATGGGATGTCCGCCTCTGCTTTTCAGAGGACAATAACTGCTTCTGGGACTATCACTGCAACTGACTGCAACTTATAATGTAAATAATGTAAATAACTGTCAAAGTACTTGTTGTTTGAATAAATCACACTTCATAACAACATGACTAAGATTATTATTTATGCTATATGCTGGTTTGGGAAAAGCAAAACCCTGCAGATGAATCCTTAGTTCTGTACTGTTGTTCAGACAATGAGTGGAAATAGGAGATTCTGCTCCCCATTAAGCCCAACGTTGCAATATTACAACATTTCCGTAAAAACTTACAAAACATAAAATTTTTGAAACACTCCATTTTCACCCCCAAAGGCCTCCTACAACAACATCTGAATGGTTGAATTTTTTTGTTGTTGCGTTTTTCTATATCTGGGTCTTACAGGGTTAAACAGCCTGATGAAACTAACACTGAATGGGGGGGGCATTGGTTTTCCCACCTTTATGCCAGCAGCAAATGTAGTAACAGAGGCGAAGCGAGCTCTAGATTAGGTTCTGCGTGCCGCCTGCCACTGGGGGGTTTGAATATCTCTGAAGAACAACAACAGACTCGTCAACATGACTGCAGAAGGTCGCCACACCTTTCTGCCTCAAACCTCTGCTCACCGCAATGTGGCCTCCCACTGATTTCTCGTCGCACAAACATGTCGCTGGCGCAAATCCACCAGCCTTTATTGTTTACAAAGCAATATCACAACCCGACACGTATGTTACACGGGGGGGGGGGGGGGGGGGGGGGGCCACGGTACACTGTTATGTTACGTGGTCGTAGTTACAACAATACTGCAGGATCGCAGAGTAAAACGGGCTAATGACACTCAAACTGAGATGGGGTTTTCATCTGCAGGGATGCGTCACGCTCATCGCTTCGCTGAGGGTTTACCACAGCTAATGAGCACAGTCCCTCTTCATAGAACATTCAGTGCAACATCATGTGGATTACTTCAAGTATTGGATTACAGGGTATGCGGTTATTCACTTTAAATTAAGGATAGTTTTGCCTCGCATGTTTGTTTATGCTGTTGCAAAGTTGGGCAGGCACTTTTATTGTGTTCGGAGGCTGATGAAATGCAGCTCTCACTGTATTTGTCTCTTTGTGTCCTAATCTTTTTAATCTTTTTCTTATTGGGATGGACTTCTCTCACATATTAAACCCCCATTAGCACTCCTGTTGCTCAGCCTTTTGATTGGCTATCGGATGTTATTTGGAACTATGGGGGACGGGCAGGCGTGCACATTTTTTTTCCCTTAATCCCTTAATTTATTTATCCTTCTTTTTGTAAGCCTTTCGGCTGTCGCTGTTAGAAACAGAAAATATGTAAAAATAGAAAAATAGTTAAAATTGTGTACGTTCTTTTTACTCGAATAATCAAGCCTGGTCTGTAATGGTAAACATCACGGCACTACATGTAAGCTATATTTATGCATGTGTGCCTATGCTCTTATTTAGCTTAATTTGCAATTGCAACAACATGTATATTTAGCTCAGATAGGGGCAGCTCACTAGATATGGAAATCCCATTTGCACAGATAGACAAAAAAACGCAAACTTTGTTGTCGATACTGTAGTCTCTGTAGAGTCAATATTTGACTGAAAAAAACTAAACCCACTCTTAATCACAGAGAGCCACGTTTGCCTGTGGAAGACATTGATGCTGATGTCTTCATAAGGCCGGTGGTTTCCTTGCCAACTGATCTCTAGAGATGAGGACAGATGAATGTAAATCCTTGCCTATAGATTATCCATTGTCCTCACACACAGACACACACACACACACACACACACACACACACACACACACACACACACACACACAGAGACACACGCACGCACACACACACACACACACACACACACACACGCACGCACACACACACACACACACACACACACACACACACACACACACACACACACACACACACAGACACACACACACACACACACACACAGACACACACACACACCCAAGACACTGCTCCCCAGCATTCCCCATTCACTCTCTGTTCTTCTGTTTTCCTTTGCCCGATATGGATTTTAACGGTCAAATCGTATTAAGCAGTCGCACCCGGGGGGTGGGGGGGGGGGGGGGGGGGGGGGGGGGGGGGGGCTTTAAACATGGTGAGACCTGGTTGACAGTGTGTGTGTGTGTGTGTGTTTCACAGGTTAGACAGTCACCCTGTCTTGGCAAATTTTGACCAACGGCAGATTTCCCTTTTTCCCATTATTTCCGATCAAGTCAAAACAGAGGTTAGTGTGAAAGGCACACTGGCAGTAGACGGCTGCACTTAAACTGTGTTCGACCTCTCCTCGCCCTCAGGTGATCCGGTCCATTTGCAGGGAAGAAAACGGCTCAATGCAACGCCCAAACCCTGAGGATTTCACCTCTTCCCACTGTGTGCCAGATGATGTCTATAGCAAGGAAATGGGAGCACTACAGTCCAGTCTAGATTGTCTGGCCGTGTTGTTAGGGTTGTTTGACTCCCTTAGATGGAAGGTTCTGGGTTTGAAAACCCAATGTTTTAGGCATCCTCTGAGCAAGCTGCCCAACCTGTATCCACTCCTTCATGACGTGCACGTGTGTGATCAAAATAACAATCACTCACATGAGGATGAATCTACTAATCATCTACTAAATGATAATGAATAATGGATAAATAACAAAGCTGAATCTATATGTATACTGAATTGTTACTCATGATGTTTCGCTGAGCCCCAGACTGCTGGGGGCGGGATGTGTGTGTGTGTGTGTGTGTGTGTGTGTGTGTGTGTGTGTGCGTGTGCGTGTGTGAGTATGTGAGTGTGTGTGTGTGTGTGTGTGTGAGTGCGCATGTGCATGTGCGTGTGTGAGTATGTGAGTGTGTGTATGTGTGTGCAGTGCGCGTGTGTGTGTGTGTGTGTGTGTGTGTGTGTGTGCATATGTGTGTGCGTGTGTATGCATACGTGTGTGTGTGTGTGTGTGTGCATGTGTGACGCATGTGTTTGTGTATATGTGTATGTGTATGTGCGTGCTTGCGTGTATGCGTGTCCGTGTCTGTGTTTGCGTGCGTGTGTGTGTGTGCATGTGTGTGGGGCGTATGTTTGCGCGTGTGTGCCTGTGTGTCTGTGTGTGTGTGTGTGTGTGTCTGTGTGTGTGTGTGTGTGTGTGTGGGCGTTCCCGGGGGCCCTCTCTGACATCATCCCTCCCCCCAGGAGTGCGTGGCAGGCCGGCGAGCGCCACGCTGACGTCACCCTCTCATCCCTCCAGACAGCCGCTCCGTCGGCCGCTTCAGTTTCTTAATTTCCTCCGCCATCGTCGCTGTCGTCCGTCCATTCATCCTTCTGCTCTCTCCATTCACCGTCCGTCTTCCGTCTCTCCATTCACCCGTCCGGCCGTCCAATCCGTGCATCTTATTGTAATTCATTGAATAGGCCGGGCTATTCAGAGCTGTCAGAGTGTGAGTGTGGCCTCATCAAGTTCCCTGTCTGCTGCTCCTCGGGTTCCCAGCCTCCCCTGCCCCTCCCCCCCCGCCCTCTTGCAGGGTTTACAGTAGGGACAATGCCCCCCCGCCCACACCCCCCCTCATCAATATTTAAAACACATTCTAATTAAACCCTGGGCCGCAGCGGCGATGCCCCTGGAAAGGCAGCGGGGGGTGAAATTAAATGCTCCCCTCACCCTCGATTGATTTTGGGAGCCTCTATTGACTGGTTCTCAACCTGGAAACAACAGCAGCAGCAGCAGCAACAACAACTTTTAACCCAACACCTTGGGTAAGGAGTGATAGGCAGACGCAGTGCAGCGAAACAACATTCCCAATCTATCCCCCCCATGTTTCCCTTGAATCTAAAGGAGGGGTGAATTATTGAACTCTTCCTCAAGCCCCGCGCACGAGCGAAGGCCATGCCAGTAGATGAACGTGGTATTTGTGTGGATACATGCAATGTTTGTGGTAGGAATGTATGTTACTGCTTCAGCCAATTATCATTTCCAGACAGTAATAGGGTGAGAACATCTACAGTAAAATATGACCTCTTGTCTTCCATTTGGAAACTAAGCAAACACCAATTATTAACACCTTTTTACTCATGTGTGTGTGTGTGTGTGTGTGTGTGTGTGTGTGTGTGTGTGTCTGTGTGTGTGTGCAAGGAGATTGTATAACAACTGTGAGCATTAGGTTGCATGCTTTTTTGTGTGTGTATGTTAGTATGTGTGTGTGTGTGTGTGTGTGTGTGTATGTGTGTGTGTGTGTATGCGTGCACATTTCAGGGTTAAAGTTCTCATGTTTCCCTTCGTTGACAGGGAAAAGGGTTTGAACTTATGTGATTGTGCTGTCCCATAGACAGAGCCCATCACAATGGGACTGAGTGTGTGTGTGTGTGTGTGTGTGTGTGTGTGTGTGTGTGTGTGTGTGTGTGTGTGTGTGTGGGGGGGGGGGTTTCCTAATGATTGCATTTAGAGGCAAAGAAAGACTGAGAGGGGACTTAATGCCAGGGCAGGTAATCTATTCAAAAAGCATTTCATGTCATTTTGTTGAAATTCCATTTACAAAAGCAATCAATTAAATAAATGCTCAGATCTGGTAGCAGTGGCTGTTGCAGACCTGTAAAAAAGCATGTAGAACAATTTAATTTGGGGTGTGACAATAAGGTGGGTGCTATTCTGGCTATTCTGCCCATTCACTCACTGTACATGAGTCTTCCACAAGGCTGGCTGTTTTGGTTAGATACTTTCAAAATCATTTGATAATTGATGATAACCAAATCATGTGAAATATTTTGATGTGTGTTACTTAGATGGACAGACATATGGATGGCTCAATGGATGATCAATGAGATAGATGGGTGCATGATAGATCAGTGTGTTCGTGGCAATCCTACACAGGCGTCAGAGCGTACAGCATAATCAGGTCTCCCGCATGAGTGAGAGTCATTTTCAAATGGAAAACCATGTGTGTACCAAGCGATGGTGCACTACATGGGAACAGACTTCCCAACAACGCCCTCCTTGGTGATGTGAATCGCCGTGCCCTCACCAACCAATGTCCAACTCTTGCCTCGAGTCCGACCGTAATGCCCTGCATTACTGGGCGTGGTTTGAATTTCCCTGAGCATTTTCTTTCACCAAACATCATATTGACAAGTGTGCTTTCGGAGTGTGACCTGGGCTATTTCATTGAAAAACCGCCTTTCTAAGGAAGATATTTTCAATTCGGTAGAATATGGAATATCATGAAACCAGTTTTCTGTGAGGTGTGTCATAGGAACGTGGTAGGAGAGGTGGTTGGTATTCACACCATGAGACTGGAGTTCTATTGGGTCTCTTTGAATCATTGACTCGTTTGTAACAAACATCAAAACATTTCCACATGGTCAAAATCCTTGTTGGCGACTCAATATCATTCACTTATTCACTGTCCACAATGCATTCTGTGTGTGATTTTGTATCACATAGTGTATCCATGCATGTGGTGTATAACAAAGACAGAGTATAACCAAGTCTTTGTTGACATACTGTACGTACTTGTTTAGCTTTGCTTGATTCACCCGCTTGTTTACTTTGTGTTGTATTTGGTATTGAAAGATGTGTGTGTGTGTGTGTGTGTGTGTGTGTGTGTGTGTGTGTGTGTGTGTGTGTGTGTGTGTGTGTGTTTCATGTGTGTCTGCAAAGGAAATGCCAGCGTATACACGCATGCTTGCTTCCAACCTGACAGCGTTAACAACTTGTCTTCAAAGCTTCATCGGTTAACAAGATGTATGGGAGAGCAACATTTGAAAGGAAGTTATTTCCACCTCATTATGCACACACACACACACACACACACACACACACACAGACACACACACAATACCACCCCCCTTATAAACACACACTCCGCCTTTCTCACTCGATGAAGACATCATGAAAGACATAATATGATCCAATATCCCGCACACACACAGCGGGGCCGAGGGGGCGAGCGAGCGAGAGAGAGAGAGAGACAAAGCGAGAGACTAACAAGAGAGATCCATTGAACTACTGATTCGTTTGGGTGAGAAAAAAAAAGGGGGGAGGGGGGGCTGAGGCCTCAAGCCCTCAAGAGATTGGATCTAACAACCAGTTCTGAATTACCTTAATGCCAACTGTCACTGTATTCCCCGAGTGGGAACTTACACATGTGTGGTGACGTGTGTCTGTGTGTGTGTGTGTGTGTGTGTGTGTGTGTGTGTGTGTGTACAGTATGTGTGTGTGTCCGCAACAGGTTTAACGAAGTGCCTTGGAATGTCAGTCACTTTCCATCGGGGGGTGCATGCCTGTGTCTTGGTGTATACACACATGATTAGTATGCAAATCATACTGTGTTGTAGTGACGCGGGCTCACATCTCCCCGCTGATGGAGAGCTGAATGGCTGCTGGGCGCACGCCTGTACGCACAAGCAGGCGCCTTTGTTTTGATCTTACTTGTGAGTCGTGTGGTGAGCACACGTCCACCCTGGGATGTGCACACATTGACAGCTGGTGAGTATTTAAATGTGTGTGTGTGTGTGTGTGTGTGTGTGTGTGTGTGTGTGTGTGTGTGTGTGTGTGTATGTGTGTATGTGTGTGTGTGTGTGTGTGTGTGTGTGTGTGTGTATGTGTGTGTGTTTCTGTGTGTGTGTGTGTGTGTGTGTGTGTGTGTGTGTGTGTTTGTGTGTATGTGTGTGTGTGTGTGTGTGTGTGTGTGTGTGTGTGTGTGTGTGTGTGTGTGTGTGTGTGTGTGCCTAAACATCAGGGTGTGTGCACGCCAGACCTTCAGTCCACAGTTACTTCCTCAATCTCATCTCAGACATGAAATTGCTTGGCGTGTCACGCGGGGGGGGACACAGGGGACATTATTGGCTGGATGGGGGGGGGGGGGGGGGGGTTACGGGGGTAACGTGGTTATCGCTGGACGACGCCACTCTGGGGGGAAAATCAATGCGCGGCGGCGCTGGGCCCGGCTGTTGCGCAAACAAGCGATTGATTTGCTTATTGGCGCTGCGGATTGTTGGCCCGCAAACACGAATGTGAGCGCAAGAGAATGCACCATCGATCCCGGGCACCCGGAGCCCTCTTCCCGGGCCGCCCGGCTGTTCTTTTGTACACATCAACACCAAGATGGCGGCGGCGGCCTCAGGGCGAGCTCTGCAGGGCGAGGCCGTGGTGTGAGGGGAGGGACACCACATCATGGGGGTCTCCCCTGTTAGACAGCCAGTGGAGGAATGGATTAGTCATCATCATAGACCGTATTTATTTTGCAATTTCCCTTGACAAAATATAGTGACAAAATACAAAGGTAAATATACAACCAAATATCAATGAATAACTATACAATCAAATATCAATGAATACATATACAACCAAATATCAATGAATAACTATACAATCAAATATCAATGAATACATATACAACCAAATATCAATGAATAACTATACAATCAAATATCAATGAATACATATACAACCAAATATCAATGAATAACTATACAATCAAATATCAATGAATACATATACAACCAAATATCAATGAATAACTATACAATCAAATATCAATGAAAGATCACGTTAAGGGGACTGTGTTGTTTATGCAAAAATCTATGTCAATTGCCATTATATGAACTTCCTCAACTCTCACCATTGTGAGAGTCAGGGAAGTGTTGTCAAAGGATGGAAAATGGTACAAATGTCTGTTCTTTCCTAACTTTTAATTTGAAACACTTATTCATGAATAGACAAACATTAGTTTATGATTGTTTACGTCTCAACCCACAGATCTCACAATCCAATGCTCTGAATGCATGAGCTAAAACAGGCAGCAGTTCTCTTACCAGCTAATGGGGCCAGAAATGAGAAGGAATATCAGATTCTTACTGATAGCATTTTCAAAACATTTACAAACATTCAAATTGGGGAGCAGAGAGGGGGACAGAGGTGAGAAGGGTTGCTAGATGGGGAACCAGAGCATGTTTTGAAGGAGTGAGGTGATGTGGCCTCTGGGAGTGAGTCACCTCTGATGTGGGAGAGAGTGCTCTGGTGCCCTAGTGAGTGCTCTGGTGCCCTAGTGAGTGGTCTGGTGCCCTAGTGAGTGCTCTGGTGCCCTAGTGAGTGGTCTGGTGCCCTAGTGAGTGGTCTGGTGCCCTAGCGAGTGGTCTGGTGCCCTAGTGAGTGGTCTGGTGCCCTAGCGAGTGCTCTGGTGCCCTAGCGAGTGGTCTGGTGCCCTAGTGAGTGGTCTGGTGCCCTAGTGAGTGCTCTGGTGCCCTAGTGAGTGGTCTCAGGCAGCAGACTTCTGGATGTGTAGTATTTTGTTGAGTAATTGTGTTGGTTAGTCCATAGAGTAGGCTATTGCAGTAGTGGAGTCTGGATGTGATTAATGCATGGATGAATGTTTCTGCAGCAGACAGAGTTGGAGATGGCCAATGTTTTTCATGTGGTGGAAGACAGGTTTGAGACAGGTTTTCTTCAAATGAGAGGGAGGGTTTGAAAAATGAACCAGGGCTTTGAATGTGTCAGGAATGATGAAAGTGCACTAAAGTTATCTAGGTGGGAGAAGTTCTTAGTGGATTTGGTGAGGGCTTTTGGGATGATGAGTATTTCTAGTTGTACACATTTGAGTTTGAGAAAATAGGTTTGCATCCAGTATTTTAATTCTGAATAAAAGTGATGCTTTGCAGAAAAATTACATGATACAGGTTTGATGAAAACTACAATATGTTAAGCTCAGCCTCCGAGGTCTATGTTGCTGTAAGAAGAACTTGGACATAGGTAAGGTGAAGTGGTTGATGTCAAGTCAATTTAGTAAGAAACTTGAGAAAAAAAAGGTGAGAGTCAGGTTATCTTATCTTATCTCACAAAGTCAATTGATCCATTGGAGAGGAACTCCATGAGGAGCTATTTTTCTTCATTCATGAGCTCACTCTTTCCCAACAAACATGGCCGATGGTTTCATCAAAATAATTATTGTGGAAAAAAGCTGTGATCTGTAGTCATGTGGATGAACACGTGCTAAACCTGGACTCGATCCATCATGTTGTGGAAAACGTCTCTTGGAATATGTTAGAGTCAAAGTATTTAGTTGTTTCTCTATGAATTGTTCATCATTTCCCAGTTTCATGGATTCAGCAGTCCTACAAAGCTGTGGCAGAACTTTTGCGGGGAGACGACACAGAGCCTTGGCCCGAAACCATCCACTGCAATGAAGAGAGTAAGGCCTTGTTTCCCGTTTGGTTTCAGAGATATTCTACAGAATAAAACTCATTTGTGCAAGTGGATGAAGCTTTCAGAAAGGGATTTTAATTTGTGTGTTTCTACATTGACCATTCTACATGCTGTAGATTCAAAACCTTCACAGCCACCTTTTTTTTTTAACAGTTTACGACTGTTGGCCGAGTTGGTGTTTACCAATTGTGTGATTACAGATCCCTGACTCCAGCAACATGATTGATTATGAAACATATTAAATCAAAGTAAAACAAGTTTAATTTGAGTTAAACTGCTATGATTTGTGAAACCTAAGCAGCTTCCCATACAACTCATGTTCACTCATATGTTTGTATCAAATTACTCTCACAAATAGGTTTACCTTGTGTGTAAGCAAAATCCCCCTGCATTAAAGTGGTGTCATTATAACATGCAGAACATTTATACATACCATTATACCATTACATCATTATTACAACAACAGACTGCAATTTAGTGTAGCAGATGATAGTAGTAACTTAAAAAGTGCACAGGTGCAGATTTACTGTCTGATAATCACCAGACTCAGGTGGGGCTGGGACACAATAATGGACAATAACACACACCGAAATGAAATGAAATCTTTCAGGAGTAAAGTGTACACACAACTTCTGTGTAGTCATCACTTAAAGACATCCATTATTGGCTTTTGATTGAGGAATACTGCAGGCTATCAAGACACCACTTGTGCTCCAATTTTGACTGGGAAGATTATCTTTATCTCTCTCTCTCTCTCTCTCTCTCTCTCTCTCTCTCTCTCTCTCTCTCTCTCTCTCTCTCTCTCATCTCTCTCTCTCTCTCTCTCTCTCTCTCTCTCTCTCTCTCTCTCTCTCTCTCTCTCTCTCTCTCTCTCTCTCTCTCTGTGAAAATAAATAAGTAATAAAGTCCACTTGAGAAGCCTGGGTAACTGCACTCACTCCAGGTATGAGGTGGGGGTGAGGGTGGGGGTGAGGGTGAGGGTGGGGGTGGGGGTGGTTGAGGTGGGCAGAATGGTGAACGACCAGACAGAATTATGTTTGTGATGTTCACAGAAAGAGGGAATGTAATTTTAACCCATTAGGATGTGCAGTTATTGAGCGTAAATGAAAGACTTGGTTATGAATATATTCTGGTTATAATGCCCCTTCCAAAAGGGGGAAAAACATAGTCACAAAATAGCTTAAAATGTTAGTCAACCCACTGTTTCAGCCCAGAATTTCGAACAGTATGACATTAAATTATTTAATTGGTATATATGTATATATTTTTTACTTTTCATCGATAAAGGAGTAATGAATAAGTTAAAAAAAAAAACTGTAGATGTGGAACAGCAATTGCCATAACGTCAATGGGACAAATGGATAATGAAGAGTATATTACTTTGTCTCCTGCATTAGATAGATAGATTGATAACACAGAGAATGCCTTCTGTATGCCGATAAGCAAGTCAATTAAGCAAGTACAACACAGTCCAAGCAATAATTATCAAATACAAACTTGACACATGAGATCACTACATGAAACACAGGTGATTTGAATGCAGTCGGAAACGTTGGAAGGGATTTTGGTTTATCAGCTCTAGACTCTGAGACATGGGGAACACATTGCAACAGATTGTAAGCGATGGGTTTATGACTCCTGCGTTCTGCCTGAAGTAAATGCAATGTTCCCTGTATTTTGCACCTTATAGCCTCATTGCATCAATGCCTTCTGAGCATCATCAAATATGGAACCCACGATTGCACGTATGTCGTCAACAACATGAAAATATGTGCAGGGCTATTAGACGTGACTAAATGCTTCAAGGTAATTCAAACACGGGGACATGAGAAAAGCACAGAAACACTGCGCCCATCACAACTGCAATAATCGGTTCAGCAGTTGAGCGAGACAGCGTGGGAGGCACCATTAAAAAAAACAAGGTCACCTAATGAATTGGATAGCTAGCACGCTCAGCTGTCCAGTATTATACCATTGTTAGCGAGTCACACGTAGAGACTCGCTACGTAGGGACATTTTATTAAACACATTCACCTGCACTCGCAGCTTGGAGCAACAAGTCGGTTGCATGCCTTTGTTGCCAATAGCTTACAAAGAAATATCTCCACTGAGTCGTGGCACAGGTCTGCTCTCTTGAACCACTTACTCCTGCAATGTGCACATGCATGGACGCACACAAACACACCCAGACGCACGGCTAAAGGGGCTTCTCGTCAAAATTGTAGTCATACCCTTGCTTCGATGAAAAGGCCCAAAATGGCACCTTGTAGTTTGCATACACGTATGCAGTCACAATTGCACACATACTTTTCATGGATGGCCAAAAGGGTCACAAATACGGGTCATTGTACATGCATTTATTTAATTTTCATAATACCACATTATACACTGTTTTTTCTCCACGGCTATGTGGTATCTATTTTAGATACCATGTTTTCATAACAATGAAATGCTCTCCTCTTGCCAGTGATTTTGAACCTTCTTCACCCAATCTATATAAATATAACTGCATAACATGTGACATTATGAAAGCTGAAAGGCAAATACATTAATTCAAGTCAACATATGTCTACAATGAGGAGTAGCTACTTTTGGCCTTCCATTCCAGATTATAAAGAATTATGATTAAAAAAAAAACTACTAGGCACACACATACTACTAAGATATGTATTGAAGGTTCTGCATGATTTGAATGCTTCTGCTCTCCAATCCCTCCTTCTTTCCCTTGCCACCTCTTGTCTTTGTTACATGCACAATTTCTCAAGCAGTGTTGTGAAAGTTCACTTTCTACATGAACTAGTTCAAAGTTCAGTTCACAAATTTTAATATGAACTAGTTCAGTTCTTTTTTCATAGTTATTGTTTTCAATATGTTACTGCGAGCTATTATTTTTCAAAATTATTGCCACAGCCCATTTAGGACCACAGACAGCAATTACTTGATCGGTTTTAACACTGAAACTATGCGTCAGATTTAATCTTCATATCCAATTTAGAATCCTTATGCAACCTGTGTTTACATTGCATTGAGGGGACAGCCTTTTCCCATTGTTGTTTTAACACTTTGTTGCTGTCTATTCAGTACACGCTAGTAGCAGCTGCAGCTTTCACCCCTACAGTATATTCTCAGAAACATGAGGAAAAACTTGCTGCTTGAATGGTCTTTTTTAATAAGGAATTAAGAAAAACAGGACAGTAGTCCTTAAGGTGCAATAACAATTTTCCATTTCAAATTCCATTCAGTACATACTAAAAAGGAATACTGGAATCCTGGTAAAATATACCAGGCAGGTTCAACAAACATGAATAGTAAAACTCTCAAGACAATTCTACTGACACAAACTGAGGTAGGAAATGAAGGTAATACTTGAAAGTGCAATATTCAAAGTGCAAAACATTTCAACATTATTACGTTGCTTTTACATTTCTTGGTTTGTTTTCCCAATGAATGAGTAAAAAAACAAACTTAAAAGAGTCAGTCAGAGTCCAATGCCATGGACAGTGCTTCTACTTTCTGTCCAGTGAGTGAACATAACTGAATTAATATTTGTCACTGGATACAGTCCACATAAATAACTAAAATAATCATAATAATTAATGAAAAAAAGTCAAAAAGTGTTCAGGGCCAAGGCCGAAAATCCCTTATCTGAATGAAGATCTGTCATTGGTCACAGTGGTCTCTCCCTGGTGGATCTGCTGTTTTTTGCTTCCTGTAAAAACAAGATATGCTGTTATTTTTATTTATTCTACTTCGTTCGAGAATGCTTGATTCTGATTGGCTGGGAGGAGGGTACTAATCCCACATAGTTGCCCGCTGTCAAGGAAAAATGCCCGGTGTCAAGGAAAGTGGCCGATTTCGTTCTATAGAATGTACAAGTCCATTGTCTTTGGCGAATTTGCCTGTCTTTATTTCTCGGCAGAAAACGGTTTGAAATTAACTTAAAGCCGACGGGCAAAGTTAGCACAGAAATGACAGATTGTTCCCGTCCTCACCGACCTTGTCATAAAACTCTTTCAATGCTCATACGGAGCCTCCTTGCTGCTACACGCTGCTGTCGCTTCCATGCTGCTTTTTGTTTTGATGACGCGTGCGGCGCTGCGTCACGGTGTTGCCAGATTTTTTTTTTCCGCGACACATAGAAAGGCCTGTTTATGGTGTGTTTTAGCCGGGTTTTTCGCCTGGAAGTCTCTATACAAATCTGACACCCGAATGAACGAGTTCACAGTAACGTTCATCAGGCAGTAATATAGTTCATTCAGTTCACGTTCACCCAAAATATGAACTAGTTCATGAACTTTCGTTCAATGAACGCGTTCAGGCACAACACTGTTCTCAAGTATGGTGTTATTCAGGTATTCTGGAGTGTAATGCAAACTAATGCAAACCAGTGGACAGGTGGTGTTGAGGTTTGAAACTGCTTTAAGATGTAGTGAGGGGTTAAGCTACCTTCACCTACAGGTAGACTGAACATTGGAGATACAACTTGGAACCTTTTGGCTGGGAGTCAGTAAAGGAAATACACAGCCGTGTTGGTCTGATAGTAAATTCAAGTATAGCAAGATTAACATTTAAAAGGCACCTGTTCAACCACCAGGTTTGAATTCTATTAGCCACTTATTATACTCTTTTACCATTCAAGGTGCCACCTGTGTGGTGTCTAGGTAGTCAAAGGTATTCATTTTGTGACGTTCACTTGGGTCTTTGATGTGCTTTTGTACGTTGATGATCCAGGTGATGGAGCAGGCAGACAGGTGGGCAAGCAGCATGCCAGTAGGTAGGTGGTTGGGTAGCAGGCAGACAGGCATGTGGTTTGGTAGCAGGCAGGCAGATGGTAGTGGTAGTATGAGGATAGCCAGGTGGTTCGGTAGTATGATGGTAACCAGGTGGTTAGGTAGTATGATGGTAACCAGGTGGTTAGGCACTATGAGGGTAGCCAGGTGGTTCGGTAGTATGATGGTAACCAGGTGGTTAGGCACTATGAGGGTAGCCAGGTGGTTCGGTAGTATGATGGTAACCAGGTGGTTAGGCACTATGAGGGTAGCCAGGTGGTTCGGTAGTATGATGGTAACCAGGTGGTTAGGCACTATGAGGGTAGCCAGGTAGTTCGGTAGTATGATGGTAACCAGGTGGTTAGGTAGTATGAGGATAAAGACGTGGTAAGGTAGTAAGCAGGCAACAGGTAGCAGGTGATAGAAGCCCAGGCCAACAATGGAGTTTGAAGCCAAAAATGTTCAAAGATGTGGCACATGAGGCACATTTGCTGAACCACCTGTATGGTTTCCAATAGAGTCTCTGGAATTCCTTTTGTCACTTCAAAATAAAAGTATTTGGCATCCCTATAGTCTTTTCAAAACAAAGTGTATTTCACTATATCATATAAATAAAGATCCGTGAATCATTTGGATATTACCTTCGCGATAACGCACATCGATAAAATGTAGCCTCCAATATAAAACGCTGCTTGCTTGGACACTCTCATTGGAAATGTTTCCCTCAAGCAAAATAAAGAACCGCATCCACGCAAACCAGTGTTATTGCAGGAAGAAAGACACAACTAAATAAAATAAGTGTGGACATTCCAAAGGGAAACTGACTTGACCTGACGTTTCCTCATATCATACCTTACCCGTTGAGCCCCACTGTATTCAGTATCATCCGTATCCGTAGACTCCATTTGTCCAGCCTCACAAACAACAATACGTGCAACGACAAAGAACACAATCTAAATTGCAAATTCAAATTTGATGTTAAAAAGCCACAACAGTAAAAGCCACAACAGTATGAAACAGTGGAGCATAACGCCTTTCTTTAGTTTATGATATGACACAATGGTCAAGTCAGTTGAACTTTTTAAACTTTATGTCCACGCTTATTTAATGTAATTCTTGTTTGTTGTTTCTGCATACACTGTAATTAAAGGAATAACTATATTTGTTGTGGGAAAATGTACTGTAATAATAACATGAAATCATATGATGACAAATTACATAAACTTTGTTTACATTGATTCTAATTGTTTTACATTGATACAAATAAATTGAATTTGTATAATCATGTGTATCCA
The DNA here is from genome assembly GCA_036785325.1 of Urophycis tenuis. Lineage (NCBI taxonomy): Eukaryota > Metazoa > Chordata > Actinopteri > Gadiformes > Phycidae > Urophycis > Urophycis tenuis. Next base: position 2,667,524 of record JAXIVH010000031.1, read on the forward strand.
TTTTCCTTGCACTTAGAGATTTCTCTCTTGTTGAAAGTTGTTAAGGTTGTTTGCATTTGCATTGTCCACTGTAGACACAAAGTCTGACTCTGTCTGACTTCTTTGATGTGTTGATTCATTTAGCTGTCTTGCATCCTTGTAGATGTGTCCACTTCCCCCCATTGTGTATTTCAAATAAACTTGGTTTCTCCTTTCATGACTTCAGCCATAGCCGATCCTTATGACCCTGACACACCAAACTGACACTAGCTTTGACGAATGTCGGCTGTTGCATCGCCTCGCATCACTTGAGTTTGGGCCAAAAACACACCATAAATACTACAGCCAACAGCTAACTAACACATGCCTTCTATGCCTGCGTAGTCTGTATTCGTCTTTCAAAAAGGGGCACCGGAAGACTGGGGATATATACAAACATGAAACCAAGCAGTGTTTGCCTACCATTTCACACCACTGTCACTCAGACGGTTGTGTAACACACAGTAGCTACTTGCGTATTGCGTATGATCAGATGAGACAAAGTGGAAGATATGCAATCTTTTTGTGCACATGTTTACTCACTTTCTTTGCTCTTCTAGTGCAGTGATTGAAGGGCAGGCGAGTGCCAACTGTTGGGGACACACAGCGGACATCGGGGCCACAGGTGCTCACCGGCTGTCGGCCCGCTGTGTCCCGGCCTTCACCCCTCCACCATGATCACTCCCCCCTTGTTTGTTGCCCAGCGTGTGAGTTTCCCTACATTGTCTCGTTGAAGATGCTTGGTAAATGGCTGCCTGTGTCTTCCCATGATCATGCTCTCTATTCAATATCTACTTTGTTGTCAAGAAGTGTCCTGAAATTCATTCCATTCGAAATCCGTTCCGTTTCCATCAATCGCGCTCTCTAGAGTAATGCGGTGAGTCATTTAAGTACATTGATGACTGCATTATAACAAAGGTTAAGTGTACATAAAATGTGCTTCTGCCTACATGTTTGATGATTGTTGTTTGGCAAGAGAAAAAGATAAGTATCTGCAGAATAATGGATACTTGTTCATGTCTCCTTATCAGTTGCTCATCATGATAGATCTGTGTCATGACAACTCCTTAATTCCCAAGAACCTTTGTTGCTAATGACCTGTGAATAATGTTTCCCAATAAAGAATTCTATGGCAATATATACATAGATTTAAAGAGAATGAAAGGGTCTCAATAAGTTGAGACCAATTTACCGAAGCACTTTGAGATTCGCTTTTATAAACTTTTAAATCTAATTTTGTTCAACCTTGCGCAATGGACTGAACAAACAATACAAATGAGTTGCTTGAATACTGAGTTGCAACATAATTTCCTTAAAAAAATGTAATAGGGCATTTAAAGATATATTCACAAAATCGCTCACACAAATAAAGCCCTAAATGGACATGCATAGAACCGTAAAAGAACACAAATACCTTCAATGTTGTGCTTGTTTGTTTACCCATAAATCATGTCTCCTGACATTCTCATCTCCCTGCTTCTAACCAATGTCCCTGCATCTAACTGGTCTGAACTGGCTGCTTCTAACTGGTCCTCGCCGTTTGTGTGTCATTTGAAATACTCATTAGACCCTTTGGGAAATCCATCCTCTGTATTTAACCTGCTGTAAACAAGCATTATGAACATGGGGGGGGCTCCCCCCCCCCCCCCAAACACACACGTACAAATGCAGTTTCCAGAGCAACGTTTCCCTCCAGGATTGATCATGGCCTCATCATCTCAGATGAGGCCGCAAGCGGAAATTCTGTGATTGAATTTGTGCTCATGGCCGTTGTTCTGTGTGGCCAACACCGCCCACCGCTTAATTTGTTTTCCAAATAGCTGTGCTGTAACAAGGCTACCGTATGTAAACCAGTCCGGCATAATGGCACATATCTCTGCCTGAGCACTTAACCCTGGGCCACGCTCGCCCCACTGTCACTCTCTCTCTTCATAATGTTGCCGTTAGCCTCTTGGCCTCTGCTGCTCCTTCGACCGAATCACTTCGTATACTCCTCGTCTTTGTCACTGCTCTGGTTTGAAGTCACCACTCTTTACTTACTTAGTGTACACTTTATTTATTGTGAAGGGCTAATCCTAAATATGAATATGTGTCAATAATTATACTAGTGCATACAGTTTGATCCCTAGCCACTAGTCCTTTATAGCAGTGCTTCACCAGGGATTCATTGTCCTTATTTAATTGTAGACATTTTCACAGAGAAAAACTCCAGAGTCACTACTCTTTTACACATTTTAAAGCTTAGCATTCAATCAATGCACCAATATATGCCCTTTTACTGTGTGTTTTCAAAAAGGGGAGAGCAATTCAAAGCATTAGAAATGTCTTCAGAAAACACATACAACCACAAATAGCACATAAGCGCCTGTGAATAGCATAATCATCCTTGTTATGTTTTTTAATCATCCCGCTGTATTTCTTGTAGTGTCCTACCTGCCAACTTATTATAGATTTAAATGACCTGAAATAAATGGACAGAAAATAAGTAGGAAGAAAGAAAAATTAAATAGCAATGAACAGAGGCTCAGAAAAAAAAGATTAAGAGAAATATTGAGAGTCACGAAGGATACAAGGAAACGAAGATGAAAAGGGAGAGAGAGAGGGGAAGACGGTGCATAACCAAGAGCAAATCCTTGCCACATCATGCTAACAAGCTTAAAAGTGCTTCTTTTGACAAATTATGTTCAAGAGATTTATCTCCGTGTCTAAGATGTTAATTAAGATACGACGTGAGACAGATGCTGCTTTGTGGTTTGCCCTACTCGTGATAGCAAAATCCCTTCATAGATAATTCATATGCACACAAGCATGCATACTGACACACACACCATCATGCTTATATGTCAATTTCAGAGAACGAATGAACAGGTTCAGTGTGAAGGCCGCAGGCATACCCCTGACACTGTGTATGTTTTCATGTTGACGACTTACAAATCCATAGTTCTGTTTGAAGCGCAACGCAGTTGAGATAACGAGATGCCAGAGCGGGAATGGAAAAGCACGCTTCATGGTGCAGAACACTTAACAGGAAGGTTTCAGGCCTACTGTCTGCATTGTGAGCAGAAGGGGCACCCAGGTATCAAGGCCTTCACAGATTTTCACCCGGAAGCTTTTTAAAGGATCTTTAAGCAATAACCAGTCAACAGTCATCAACATAATAAGGCAGTGGAGGGATTTAAGAACTGGTCAGTTTTCTTGGGCTCAGTGCATCTGTAACATGGGTAATAATGCTTCCACTTGCCATTGTGCCATAATGTATATATGTATTGTCACTTTAAGTGACACGCGATCACGTGACCATGCTGGTTCTGATAAAGGGGAATGGCGCGCTCTTGCTCTTCCCAGTTATCTTGCCTGCGCAAGAGGTAGGTCACGGGTAGATGCACACTGTAAATGAAGTTTATAATAATGGTTGTTTTGGTTTAAAAAATGTTCTTATATCAATGTATATGTACCTAGGGATACTGATAGACTTTTCTATAATCTACTAACATAAATGTTCTATATTTCTAGTTGTATGTAGCATTGCCGATGATTATCCCATGCAGTGGAGTGACTGCATGGTTTTGTCCATCAACAGGTACATATATTCTTTATTGTGCCCAGTTATCTTGCCTGCGCAAGAGTTGTATGTAGCATTGCCCATGATTATCCCATGCAGTGGAGTGACTGCATGGTTTTGTCCATCAACAGAATAAAAAAAACTTCTGACTGGGGAATCTTCGTCTATGGTGCTTCACAACGCAAGATCACATCTGTTACACATCTTTGTCATGTGTGATTAAATCAATTGTTCCTTACAGTTGTAAGTCATTTGGAAAAACCAATGGGATCACCAGTACAAGGGGATGTGGCCTGGTTTTCAACCAGTGGTGGGGAATCTCAGACATGCAACCTGTTTCTTGCAAGATCCACGCACATCAATTAAGCTGGAAACAGACCCTTTTCACAGACACGTCGCTGTTCACTAATAACATTAATTAAGGGTCTGTGTACCAGGGCACCGGTCTAAACAAAGGAGGATACAGCACCTTTCTGGCCAGCCTCCTGCTGCCCGGGCACCACCTCTCACCTAAACCAAACTCTATTTCCAGTAAGTTAGAAAGCGTCCGCCATGGACGCTGTCCCTTAAGTGTGCTAAATGCGTGAAAGAGCAACTCTGGGCAAGGTCCAGACCTGATTCCACAGGTCTGTTTGCCCACTAATTCTGCATCCAGCCCCATCCAGCACACCACAAGAAGAGAAATACGAATGAATGGTGGAAAACATTTTGACAATCCAACAACCTTTGTAAATCTTAAATAACTACATAGAAGAAATACATACTACTTCAAATATGAATAAATACAAAGCCAGTGATAATGTGAAATGACAAAAAGAAACACAGAATGTCAACACATTTCATGCAGTGTGAAAGCTATGATACATTTTAGGAACCCATGCGTTTATAATTTTCTCAAAAGTTAAATCGAGTGCCTTTTTCAATATTTAGCTCTTCCTTAAGAACTCCAATGCAGGGACTGCTGTGTGGCAATTCCTTACTTAGGGCCTTCAAATAATCAAGTGCCATCCATCCTTTACACAACACACCTTCAGCAGGAAGCCCAGAAAATCAAAGTCCATTAGATGAGGCGTGATCCTATTTAAGAAGCCTCCTCGAGAAGGCCTTTCCTCACCCACTAGGATTTCCTCACCCATTACCCTTCTGCCAGTGTTGCATCAAATGGTTTCTTTCATTCAGCTGGAAAGCATGGCTGTAATCACTAATGAAAGGTGCTCCTCCAAAGGTGCTGTGTGTCTGATGGCTCCGTCTAATCTTCACACTTTCTAACGTTCACTCATAAATGACAACATCGTTCTTTGTACATTGTTTTCAATGAACAATTAAACGTTTTGTGACGCTCCCTATGGTGAGCTCATTAAAATGGTTGACGTGGCACTGATGGTGATAGGATAAGGTTTTTTTCTTGCCACTGCTGATTTATCATTTATATTGCTGCCTAGCTCTGTAACATTTCGTAGCCTACAGCATTTTGTTTTTCTGTGGTTGGCTATCATGTCAATTACCTTGTATTTGTATAGCCTTTACAGTCTCAAAAGGCGTCACAGGTTCCTGACCTGAAGCCATCTGAAAGGGCAAATTCCCCTAAATATCAAGAAAGAAACCTTAAAAGAGGAGTAACACAAAAGAGAGATCCCTTCATAATGTGTAGACACAATGGTAAAATAAGAAACAAATCAGAGTTTAAGTTTAAGTAAAGTTTAATTAAGTTGTTTGAAAATGAGAGACGATGAAGAGTCCATTCGGTGGTTTGTAGTGAGTAAGCTTGTAGCTGTCGGGTGGGATGGCCAGTCGTCCAGTCACGAGACAACATTATGATTAGATGGGGCAGGCTTGAAAAGCATTAAGCATTAAGGAAAACCCTTAAATCTAATAGCTATCCATCACAGGGGTTGGCTAGTGTGGGCTAACAGGCCGGTTTAGCTGTAATGAGAGGCCGAGGGACTTGTCAGAGCCAAATAAGAGAGCATAAAAAAATGGGTTTGGATTTGAGTTCATCAACAGTCAGCTTATAGGTGGAAGACCAGTAGATAGGGCATTTGATAAGAGACCTCTCAGTTGTTTGCTGATTTCTTGAGAACTTCTGGAATGGATAGGAAGTCAGCACCTGAAGACTGTAGGGACGATCGTTTCCATCGGGTATGAGTAAAGTATAGTGTGTCTTCTCAGACACGGAAGAGCTAGCAGCTTCTCTTATCATGTTTTTCTTATTCATTTGTAGTCCTTTAGATGGTTCCCAAAATACAAAATGATACCCCAGTGTAAACAACATTTAAGTTGAACCTTTGTAGGACATTTAATTTGACTTTAATTACATACTGTATGTGGCAAATACCTATTCCATATGCCTGATCTTTTCTGCCACCTACTGTATATGTATGTTTTCAGATTATGTCTGATGACGGCAGATGATGTCTGAGCTAAATAAATTCATGCACGTTTCATATACCTGTGACTTCGTCCTAATTTACACCCAAAGGAAATATTTTGAGATTCAACGGTACACCATTTTATTTACAAAGGCATTGCGTATTAATGTTGCTTTTTTCTTTTTTTTTTTACATTATATAATTTCATTAATTGGGATTTATAGATGTATTTGCGATTTGATGGTAGATGATCATGATATATTAATAAAAATACTATTCAATGATGAAGTGGTATTGGATAGAATTAGCTATTTTATGTCCATGTTTACCATGTACTGTATAAGTACCAGTAGGCCTGTATGTGATGGTTTAGTAAAGGTTCATCCATCCAGAGCTTCTACAAAGACACCAAAACGCACAATGACTGAAATAAGCCTGAAGTTGCTGTGGGAACTATTTGCAGTGGACAGCATGGGCCATGGTTTTAATTTAGTGGCCAGTTATCTGTCCACAGACAATTGGATCACAGCACAGGGCCAAGTTTGACTCTATGCTTGGTATCACGTTATGAGCAAAATGCAATTTGGGACTGCCCAGATTTGACAGTTAATCTGACCCGCCGTGATTGGATGATAATTGTTGCGTTGAAATGATAAAGTGAAACCAATCTACATTCCTTTTCCTCCAAATGAAAACAACCTGATGGAGCATTCAACTTTTGCAACTTTCTGTAAATGGTAATGTAAACAAGGATCCCCAGGCCGCAAGTCCCTAGCAAGACCTGCCAGAGTGTCAAGCTGATTCGGATGCTGAGTTTTGGCCTGGATCTTTTCCACATACACTTCGGTATTCAGCTGTTTCTGTCTCGGGATCCCTAATTTAAAGCATGTCTCTGGGGTCCTTGGGAGGATAGGTCCCCCCCCCCCACCACAAGTTTCTGAATTCCACTTTGTAAACCTTCTACACTGCTTCAAACTCAGGAGCTGTCACAACGAAGGCACACTGCAGCTACAACGCTCCGCTGTGGCCGAGGTGTGTGTAGCTGGGTGGAGCTCGGGTCAGTTGATGCTAATGGCTACATCCGACAGATGATCACTTCTTCGACACTTGTAATATAAAGTGTGTGTGACGCATTTCATATATAACATTGCTCGTACTCACTGATGTAAGTTGCCTTGGGATGTAACTATGGGAATAATACCTCCCCTCTCTTTCCAAGAACTCTCAGCCAGAAACGCTTGCATTACATTTCCATTGTGTTCAAATTCGAGCTGGAACAGGGTGTTTACTTAGACTTTGATAATGCAGTCTTCTCAAAGGAACCCATGGTTCCATTTCGTGTTATTATTGTAATTATTAAAAAGAATAGTAATTAAAATATACCAATACAAAAACCCTACCAATATCAAAGGGCCATCCAGCAATTATTTAAGCAAAGAACTTTGACAACTCTGCTTACTGTGCGGCTTATCATTATTCGTATTTTATCAAAATCTATTTATGTTCAGAGTTCAGAATACTGCTTTCTTCTTCACATTTCCTACACCATTGAATTGAATGATGCAATCTGTAGAGAGTCCAAACATATTTGACATTGGAACCTTCTTTCCTTCTTTCTTGTCTTCTTGGCCTAAGCACTGAATCTTTGTCCTTTTCTCTGTCCACCTAGAATAGATGTGCCGAGAGAATTCAGAGCGTTCAGGCTCACTATCCAAGCTGGACAAATCAACATCATGCTTGAGGTAAAATTTCCCAAGCCGCTTTAATTAAAATGGCTTTACTTTTAAGATCCCTTTGTTTGCCCCATTGAAGAGGTCTTCACAGGTCCAGGATTACGGACCCGAATCCCAACAGACCCGGGAAATTTGTTCGAAGATCCGATTGGATCGGATCCTATTTAAAGAACACACACACCGACCCGTTTTTGTCTGACAAATTCCACCCATCTTCCAGTGCGCGTCTGAGAGGAGCAAGACCCTGGATCCAAGACGCCGTATTTTATGGACCTGATGGCAAAGACCTATTCCATATGCCTGATCTTTTCTGCCACCTATATGAATGTTTACAGATGATGTCTGAGCTCCATAAATCCATGCAGGTATCATATACCTGTGACTTCCTGTGACCTAATTTACACCAAAGGAAATATTTTGAGATTCAACTGTACACCATAAGTTTTGCTTCTTTCATCTTTATTTTTTTTTACATTATATAATTTCATTAATTGGGATTTATAGATGTATTTGCGATGTGATGGTAGATAATCATGGTAGATAATCATGATACATTAATAATAATACTATTCAATGATGAAGTGGTATTGGATAGAATTAGCTATTTTATGTCCATGTTTACCATGTACTGTATAAGTACCAGTATATGTGATGGTTTAGTAAAGGTTAATTCATCCAGAGCTTCTGCAAGGACGCCTTCCAGTGCGCGTCTGAGTGGAGCGAGACCCTGGATCCAAGACGCCATATTTTAGGGACCCAACAACCCTAGAAATTAAAACTGCTAACATGAATGCTGTTCTACTACTAAACCATGGATCACGTTGAACTCAGCATATGGTAGCCTGACAAAAGTACAGTACATCAGAATAAAAAAACCTTGGGACCCAATATGAATAGGCTACGGTTTTGCTTCAGAAGAAGAGAAGATGTTCTATTTGAGTTGAACCGTTGCATTTGTTACACTTAACCCTACAATATTTTCGTCTCGTCTGCGTCCTTGCCTGCGCCCTTCATCTGCATAAAGGGAGGCCCAAACACAAAAGGTACCACTCGGTTTGACCTATACATTCATTTTCTTTCTTCAGCTCCGCTGTGACTCAACTCACTGGCACTACTCAACTTTTACTTCCCCGCATTTTGCAGTTTTACCACAGGTTTTTTTCACCTTATTTCCTGATCTTGTGGTCTGGTTCTATTGGTCATCATGAACATCAGGCGAGTTGCACAGCCCTTCCCTGTGTTTCTCTGGTGATTCATGCTGATCACAGATCTCGTCCGATCCACTTGGGTATCAAACGCAACGATAAACCAACCCGGTAGATCGGGAACCCGTCCCAGACCATGATGAAGAAAACATGGACCCTAACCAGGTCTCTGAGCCCAGGGTTTGAGTAGACCAATGAAGAGCTCTGCTCCATTGCCCAGAATTGGATTCCATGTTGGAGGATTAAAAGCACATTCATATAATTCCATCGCCTCCACACGTTAACCTGGTTCTGTTTCTCCCTTCCTTCATCCCCTCCTCCCTTCCCCTCTTCCTAAATTATCCTAGCAACAACGTCATGGACATTTCATGTAATGTTTTTTGGAATATAATCTAGACAACTCCAGCCGTCATTGCGACACCAAGATGTTTGTGTTTCTTCATTCTCCTAAGGGACACAGCATTTTCTTTTTTTTTTTTTTTTTTGGGGGGGGGGGGTTACATCCAAATCTCAAGTCTCAGAAACTCTAGGCAAATTTGAAGGAGTAGTTTAGACAAGCTGAACAATTTTCAAGCAAAGATGAAGATTTTCAATTCAACGGACAAACAATACAACAGCCTCATTTAGTACAGTCTCCAAATTCTCACCATATCCTCATGTAGGCGGAGTCAGAGGAAGACTCAGATCTCAGATACACCAGGTCCATGCACTACAACCATAGACATACATATACTAGTACATATATTGCCATGTAGACGTGAGACGTATCAACATCGCTATCTTTTGATGTATCTATATACTGTATATACTGTATATACCTTTGTTCTGTACAGTGTTTAGTTTGTGTGTATGTGTTGGTTATGGCTGTGCACTAATCGTCTCGTTTCCTTTCCTTCATGAAGGTCAGAGTGAGAAATGTTAGGAAGTCAAAGCTATTACAGCTCCCAGCTGACCTTTCATTCATCTAACTCTGGTGTGTGTGTGTGTGTGTGTGTGTGTTTGTGTGTGTGAGTTTTCCCTGACACATTTCATCATGACCTGCGCGACTGGTAAAGAGAATGTGTATGGTATGAGTAAAAGTTGCATCCACACAAACCTCCCCCCCCAACACACACAAACACACACACACACACACACACACACACACACACACACACAGACATATATGTCTGGCAGTAACTATGTTGTAAAAAAAAAAAAACAGCTTGTAGCTATAATTACATGTATACAATTTCAGACTTTGTCAGAATAGTAAGAACTTGCCCAGAATTGTATTCATGACAAGAAATGAGTGGCTTTTGTGATTGCATGAGGGATATTACACAACCCTCTTAATAATCAGTGTTGTCATCACAGCCAAAGCTACTTCATCAGAACAGCACTTTTTACAATACTTAGCGGAAGCATATACTGTATATATATATATACAGTATATCCATGTATATATATATATATATATATATATATATATATATATATATATATATATATATATATATATTACACGTGTGTGTGTTGTTTTGTTACAATTGTTGTTATAAAATAGAGCAAGGTAATGTGTGAAGGTGAGCCAAGAATATTAATGGAATCAATATAACTTTTGCAAAAGATCCACGGGGACATTATCCCTAGGACACAGACCAGAGGCTACTGGACCCCAGGCTAGTGAACCACTGGCTTTGAAGCATGAGGCCGGGGGCATGACTCTCAGTCTCTCTTTGGTCTTTGTTGGAGATGGTTATAGTCAAGAACTTTGAGTTAATAAAAACAAATAGAGGCCCATTGGATCTCCTGGTTTAATATTGAGTAAGACAAGCACACGTGAATCCCCCAGCCTCATTTTGCTTACGAGAGGATGAATCAGAAAAAAAAAAATCCCACAGGATTCCCTTGCAGAGGGCAAGAGACGACTCACTTTTATTCCCAGCAGGACTTTGTGGATCTCAGGATTCCATGCCCGCTCGTGCAGTGCACACCTTTGGATCATTCCTGATTATCAGAGCTTCCTAACATCTTTGCAACCTAAGTCAAAATCCCCCTTGATAAATCCCTCAGGCTCTACATGCTTACGAGGCTGTATGTCTCCTACCCATGGCGTGGTCTTACATAGGAAAGGATGTCTACGGTGCACTTCTCATTATCAGTAAGCCTGATGATTCAAGTCTATGTTATAGTTAATGGTTACAACAGGAGTCAAGCACTTCCAATTGCATTCATTCATTCCAAGTCTGTATCACTTAAAGGTTAAGTAAACTACAACTATTTTCAGTTGAAAACAGTTCAACTTCCATCCATCCATTATCGTGACCGCTTATCCTCTACGAGGGTCGCTGGAGCCAATCCCAGCTGCAACGGGCGAGAGGCGGGGTACACCCTGGACAGGTCGCCAGCCTATCACAGGGCTAACATACATAGACAAACAACCATTCACACTCACATACACACCTATGGCCAATTTAGAGACACCAATTAACCTAATCCCCAACCTGCATGTTTTTGGTCTGTGGGAGGAAGCCGGAGTACCCGGAGAGAACCCACGCAAGCACGGGGAGAACATGCAAACTCCACACAGAAAGGTCCCGGGTCCCAGGTGGATTCGAACCCAGAATCCTCTTGCTGTGAGGCGACAGTGCTAACCACTGCACCACTGTGCCGCCCTCAGTTCAACTTGGATCTCACAAATTGTTGTAACATTTCTTCTTACTACTCATTTTACTCATTACTCATTTTTAACAAAAAGGTATAACATTGTTTAACAGTTGCTAGTTCTGTCCAAAACAGAGTGCTTTTCTATGAGCTTGAGGTGGGTTATGGCAATGTCCCTCACACTCGCTCCTCTGGCAGCCATTGTAAACGTTTCTTTCTAAAGTCTTGATGAATGTCACGACTGCTCAATTTTTTTCAAGTCATCAGCGGAGGTTCTCCTGCCAAAACAGAGGGTTTACTTTCCATTTAAGGGATTTTTTTTGTCGCAATACTTTTCATTTACATTACATTTAGAGCATTTAGAAGATGCTTTTATCCAAAGTGACTTACAATAAGTACACTTGTCAGAAGAAGATGAAACATTCATTGAAGTTAACCATTAATAGTGTGTATATATATATATGTATAGTATATATAGAATATTGCTACTTTTCCCCTCAATGGGTTAAGATACTTGTGCAAAGACACCATGCTGTGCATCTGGAATAGGCTTTACAGTCTACAGTCAAAGTTTAGACTGTTTGTTTACTTTCCATCCTTTTTTAATGCTGTAAAAAAATAGCTAGACTATATATCAGCTTCTGTCAGGACTCAGGCATCTACTTCTCCAATACTCTGAGATGTTGGTGTAAAGGTATGGCTGGAAGGTATGTTTGAAGAGTGGGGCTGATTTATTTGTTTGATTTGTAGAACTCCCATAGTCGTTCATTTCACAATCTCACAATCTCTGGCTATATATATATATATATATATATATATATATATATATATATATATATGTGTGTGTGTGTGTGTGTGTGTGTGTGTGTGTGTGTTTCCCTCTGCTGCTGGAAAATGCTGAATAAAGCACAGCGATTTATTTTGAGTTACCACTTGTGCCTTCCAGGGCATAAACAAATCTTTGCAATACTTTTTTTTCTTTATTTCTGAAATCTACCACCCCGTGAAAGATCCTATATAATTCTTTACTTCCAGGGCAGTGAACTGTTTCCTACTTGCGTTGACATTCTGTGTACAATAATAGGATTAAAAAGACTCAGTTTACTGTGTTACAACAGTTCACAGATTCAAGTATCAGATCAGAGTATGAGAACTGTTCAATGCAGTTTTTTACTGCTGCGTTACACATATTTGAAAACATTTCAGCATGCTAAAAGCAGCAAATATCAAATCTGGCAAATATCAAATCTCAAAGCTCAATCACTGTACATCAATGGGTTTTAACCATTTGCATTAAGCTTCAGCAATTTCACTCTCTCATGTTGGTTTTTATTTTGTCTCCTGCACACAGCAGATTATCATTTAAATGTGATTATACAATTTGTTACTGGAGTAATTTACATTGGGTCTTGCAAACTGCCTAAAAAAAAAAAAATCAAAATTTCTGTATTTGTGTGTATGTGTGTGCCTGGTTTTGTGATTAACTCTGTGTTTGTGTGATTGTGTATGTTATTGCGTATGTAACTGGTGTGTTATCACAATGCTGAAAACAACCAACCAACAATGAAACAAGCATGTCATGTTGATCACCTCAGCTGTTCTTTCCAATACTCTGTGATGAGTCATGAGTCATGGCTGTCATCTAGTATATCTGAAGACACATCATTAGTAGTTGAACAACAACAGGGAACAAATATATCACAAATTATTCTGTCTAAACTGTGAACTCTTCTGTGAAGTGCACTTACAAAGGTGTTTCAATTAGCAAATTAAATCAATTCTATGCACCGTCCTGTTACCGTGCTTCAGCCCACTCGCTACGCCATTTGTTTAGTACTGTGAGTTGAGGAGAGGCAGGGGTCTTTGTTCATGGCAGGAGGCCCGTTTCATCGCTATCTTATCAGAATGATGTTTAACAGCATGCTGAAAATCAAACAATCCAGTTGCCAAAAGCACATGTCGATGGTGTATGTTTTTAGGAACTTTGGATTATGTTATGTTCCAGTGTAAATGGACATGTTAGCAAGTGTGCAACTCTAACCCTACACTAACTAGGACTTGTACGAAGAAACTTCAAACCGAGGTGTAAAAGCAACTTAATTGTAACTAACTATAAACACAGAATGGAACTAAAGGTGCATTGAGAGTGGCTGTTGCCATTTTATTGGTTTTCATTTGTAAGTACCAAACTATTGCATATCTAAACCAATGACAACAAACAAAAACATTTACTAATAATAATTTAATGTTTTGGTGATGTATTTGCATGTACATAATTGTATGCCACGTATGTGTGTGCATGTTTTCATACTGAATTCAATACAAACACACACCCTGCCAGTCAGACTCATGTCATATCCTGCTGTATGTGTCTGAACGATGTGTAATATATGTACGCCCAGCTGGCTCCACTGCCATTCAAAAGCCTTCATCCAGTCCGTGGCTCTGGCTGTTTTTTCAATGGTTTTGTCATTGGTGTTTATAATTTTCTGTGTAACACAATATAATCAGTGGCAAACTAAGTTGGAAATTAAATGCAATACATTTGCAATGATTACAAGAGCAGGCACAGCTCTATAAAACACAGTTGTTGATGGAAGTGTTGTTTTGGACCTCGTGAAACATACAAAAAAGTCATACAAATCAGAATAAAGAGTATCTCACATGAATAAAGCTAATTTAAGGTCACATATTTTGATTTGGATTTACTCAACGAACGAAACGCTGAACCTGCTAGAGGCTAGTAAGTGTTTTTCCTATGGGTCGTGCAATAGGCCAATTAGAATCATGTGATCTTAGGCCAATTAGAATCATGTGATCTTTGATTTGGATTTACTCAACGAACGATGGCCTGAATAGAAAAACACAGGAAATGCATACTCCTGGGAAACATTAAAACTGTAATACAGACTAAATGTAAAGCATGTAGTTTTTATCTATAACATTAAACTTGTGCTTTAACTTCAACTTAAGTAATTTTTACACATAACAAAACAGACATTGTTACCCCGCCTGTCTCATAAGAAAACGATGAGATGTGGTCAATCGCTTCTTATGCTTTTTTATTGTGAACCAAAATAAGTTGTCCTTTCAGAATGCTTCCATTGACTATGGTACTTGCTCTTTTGTTTGCAATTGAGGTCCTGAGGACAACATTTTGTGTTCCTTGGATTCAGATCATTTCTTCAGTGAGGCCATGTCACCCAAGTGAGGTGACAAACACATTCACCAGAGCTCAGCCAAGACTTCACCCCATTTCCTTCAACGGAAATGCTTATTATTTTTCTTCAAAAATAAATATATTTTTCACTGCCTTGGATGCAATAATTTCTTATTACACAAAAAGAAAAACAAACATAAGGGACTAATTGTGTGTATGATGACGCAATTTGATTCCTGCTATGGATAATCATCATCAAAGCCACTAGCCCTTCCACACACAGACACAAACAGATATAAGCACACACTCACACATACCCTGTATGGATTCCTGATTGGCGATTAATCAGCCCTTGCTGCTGGTCTTACAAACATTGATTGCTCATTACAACAACCCCCCCACCACACACACACACACACACACACACACACACACACACACACACTCACACCCCCAACTCCACATCTCCTTATTCGCTCTGTCAAGTCTCAGCTACAAAGCAACGATGGCTGCTCTCTACCGGCACAATGTTAATATTTGATGGGATGTGCTACGTTGTACAAATATAACAGACACTTAACTTGTCTCTACTCCAGGGTGGTGGCAAGGGATAACAGTGAGCGCGAGACGGAGAGATAGAGATGGAGAGAGAGTGTGAGAGTGAGAGAGAACGTGTGTGTTAATGAGAGAGAGAGAGTGTGTGTGTGTGTCTGTGTGTGTTAATGAGTGACAGAGAGTGTGTGTGTGTTAATGAGTGAGAGAGAGAGAGAGAGAGAGAGAGAGAGAGAGAGAGAGAGAGAGAGAGAGAGAGAGAGAGAGTGTGTGTGTGTGTGTTTGTGTGTGTGTGTGTGTATGTATGTGAGAGAGTTGAGGGTGGTCTTTTGAGTGTGAATGTGTGTGAAGGGCACAGATAGAGAACCTAATCATCTTTTGTCATTCCAATGCCCATGGCCCTATTCATAGCAGTGTTTATCCCCTTGTCTGGAAATATGATATTTGCCATTTGAAAATATGATAATAAATACAATTCAATGTTTAAAATATGTTACACGTCATGATTTGATTTAAACTTTGCTTACATATCACGGTTCACCAACATAAGAATTGCATAAAATAAAAGCAATAAAAGTTATTCATCGAAGTTGGTGTTTATTAATTAGTTATTGAAGGATATTCACTTGCATATGTGTCCTTCCCCTGGACATCATCATATCACACACCCTGAATGTTGCACCATTAAGATTCATCGCTCTACCAGTGAAGAATATATAAAACCACTTGGTGTACTGCCCCACACCCTCTGTGGAATATGACTACCTCACCGCAAAGAGAGAACGTTTGACACCCTGGGGTGTATCATTCGATCCAGTTCAGGTTCTTCCAGTGTCTGTGTTTCAAAGCCTTGCTCCACAGGGACTTGTATTCAAAACAAAGTCTTCAAATTCAGGGAGGGGTAATGGATGATATTTTTCAACAAAACACAAAAAGAAAAATCAATTTGCAGCAACAGGCCACCCTGCCAAAGAATTTGTATGTCTGCAATACACGATAAGCCTAAGAAAGGCTCACGGGTAGAAGGTTAGTTGGATTAAATTGTGGCAATTTGTTAGCCAATCATTTTGTGAATTAAACACCTGTCACTGTTTAATTAAAAGACCGACTTAAAATGGTGGCTTATTGTGAGTTTAAGAAGATAAACCATGATCAGTTTAGGTAGTAGTAGCTTTCACGTTGAGCATATGATGAATAGTGAAGTATTCACCATTTAAAATGGGTGACTAGACTATGGTCAACCAATTCACATTACTTTCCTCTTCAGAAAATGACTTGGTCTCTGGAGTCAATGAAAAACGGGCGACACATTGTATGCTTTGACAGAGAAGGCATTAGGTGTCACCGTTTAGCGTTTAATGTTCCATCCGAGTACCATGCAAACAATTAACGTATGATAATGACAAAGGTCTTTCTTCCATCCAATGCTGCAATCTCTGTCTTTACTGAATAAGAGACATTCACAGAGTGCCCAAAATAATGAAAGACCTGCGTTTTACACAGTCTGTGATACTTTTACCATATTCAAGCTGTCAGTAGCACACATGCTCACGCCACGGGCTTCAAACACTGATGGGTTGCCTCAAGTTGAATTATTTTCACAAGAGATGTTATAGGAGGGCAAACAGGTGTAACAGATACCACTAATGAGGTTCTGCTCCATTCATGAGGGCCCCGGTAGAGATTACAACACATCGCGCCTCGTGAGAGCGTCCTGATCTTGCGTGTTCAGCTCATTCTGTTCCTCTCTCTACAGAACGGTCTGGCCTCAAGCCCGGTCAAAGGCTCTTTAAAAAATACACAAATCTAATTCAATTCTTGACTAGCAAGGAGCGAAAATGACAGTCTGCCAAAATAAAAATAATAAAAATTAAAAAAAACAAAACAATTGCCGGTGTAGCCATCTTCACAGCAACCCAAAGGGTTTCATCTGATAATAAGACTGAGTAACGATGTTTAACGATTCAGAGAAATCCACACGAAGGAAATTATGTTCTTTCTTTACTTCCGACCGGATTCGTCAAGAAGAGACGGGAGCAAGAGCATCACTGAGTTACTTAATCTGATTGGCTGGAGTCCATGTTTGTAAACCAATTGCTGCACTGCCAAAGCCTGCCCCCCCCCCCCCTCCCACAAAAGGAAACTTGAATATCTGGACAGTCTCATGTGGTTCCACACTCAGTGCCCGTGCTCTGGCACGCATAAATGAGACACGGCTGATGCCGAATGGGAGGTCGCTACACCTAATTCCAAAAGCCTTTCACAGCCCTCCAAGCTTTCCCTGAAATCACACCATTTCCATCTTTTTATGTTTCTGGAGTGGCAAGGGAAAAAGGGGCCTTTCACTTCCCTTTTCATCCTCCTTCAAGCCGGGATCCTGTAAAGGTCCTTTTTGGCCCAAAGACGGTTGCTGTAGCTGTCAAAAAGGCGGGCTAGTGAGCGGCGGTCAGGACATGAAGAGAGAGAGGGAGAGCTGGCGCTCGGCCTGCGGGCTGCGACTCTCAGGCTCCCAGCTCAGCGCTCACAATGCCGTCTTTCTGGGGCTTTCGCTGATCCTGTCTCATTTCATTACAAGCTTCCCAGCGCCGGGGATGATAATGCCAAACGCCTATTCAACCCTGGGTGCCACACGCTACAGACGGCCCTCTATGTCGGCAGTCTCTCGCCAGACTCAATCAGATACCGTCTCGCCCCTCTTTTTAACCCCGCTTCTAGTCTTCCTGGCTCTCTCTCTCTCTCTATCCTCCTTCCTCTCCCTCCTGTTCTCACTCTCCTCTCTATTTCCTGCCCCTTCGTTCTCCATCTTTGTAGTAGACATGGGCATGTGCCCCTAATATACTGTTTCCAGACACACACACACACACACAGACAACGTATAAATAGGGCGCTACTTAGCATATCAAAGACAACCAAGGCCGGGAGTTAGTGAGAGTGCAAGAGAGAGAGAGAGAGAGAGAGAGAGAGAGAGAGAGAGAGAGAGAGAGAGAGAGAGAGAGAGAGAGAGAGAGCATGAAGTGAGGAGTGAAAGGTAGAAAACAGAAGGAGGTAATGAGAGACAAAGGGAAGGCGTAGAAGGAATGAGCAGACTGAGAGGAGTGGAACCGCGAGGCTCAGGGAGGGGGAAGAAAGCAGCCCTGTTGAAAGGGCCGCTGGTGTTCTTCTGTGATCCTGTCACTTCCCCTCAGCACAACAGTAGCATGGTGACTTACACCACCGCGAAGGGGGGAGTCAAGCATACTATAGAAGTTCACACACACGTGCACACACACTTTAGGAGAAAGCATATCTGTGGGCTACTTCAGAAGAAAAGTCAAGGGTCAGGTAATGAACAGACAAAAAATGGAATAGAAAAGTTACAAGTTCTTTCTTGTTTGAAAATATCTAGTGACGAGACTGAATTATGCCAATGCTTGACAATATTGCTAAACGACAATAAAAGGAAAAACATGTTTTATGCATTTACATTAAAAGCGCTCGTTTACAAACTAGAGAGACGCTGCAATTCGTACTGCACTTGAGGGCTTGCATATACGGTGTGAAGCTAAAGTCACACTTCTGCGTCAGCTTGTATCGGCAACAGGTCCACGTGGCTGTGCAGAGGCCTGTAGACCCCCAGTCTTCTGGTGGTGGACCTATGCTCGCTCACCAGGACTCACCGACCCCCCAGAAGTTAGCCACGGGCCTCAGGTCTCTGCCGAGGCTGGCGTCCTCAGCTCATTCGCTGGCCGATGGAGGCGGGAATGGGCCGACCCGACACAACGATAATGCAGCCAGAAAAAAAATGTGTGTTTTCAGTTGGTTGTACTGCACCCGTCAGTTTTTCAGCAGTACGTTTGATTTGATTTGGCCAGGTCTTTTGGGGGCATTTGGATGTATTGCTTTTTCTAACTTATTTTCAGTACCGGAGGCTCAATCCTAGCCGTTCCTTTTTCGCCGTTTTGTGTGGGAAACACTGCGCTGTCGCCGCGCGGACACGTACGATGGGGTGTGGAAGCGTGTGTGGAAGCGTGTGTGGAGGGGTGGAGGAGGAGGCGTGTGTTGCGCTGCTTATTCAGCTGTGTGTGTTAGGCA
>JAXIVH010000031.1:2691839-2706839 GCA_036785325.1 Urophycis tenuis
GTTGAAATCGGAGCCGCGCTCGCTGGGCTGCAATAGAGAAGGAAGGCTCCTCTGTAGCCTTGTTGCGCCCCTAACTGCCGCTCGATCGTTCCAATTGGGGACACATCTGCACGCATCTCCACCATGGCTTGTCACAGCAACTGCGTGTCTCTCCGAGCCACAAGAATTACCGTTTACGCGTTGGGTAAGTCTCCACAAACGTGCTCAATTCTGCTTGATTTTTAAGCCACTGTCTTAAGGAAAAAGGGGCAAAACAAATTAGCCACAAGTTTGCCTGTTTTTCTTTTTTTTTCAAAAGCATGCACTTAGATTGGTGACTAATGCGATTTTGAAGCGCCTATGGCTGACGCGGTTCCATGCGTCTTTTAAGCCTTTCCACATCGCCTACCAGCAACTCATCCAAAGTCTCCAGATATAGGCTACCCTCTTGATATTTTAGTCCCTTATGTTAGACATCACGACTTTGCTGATGCTTGCCATGATGGTACAGCAAATTAAATGGCACGTGCAAAGAATCACCGTTTGTCTTAGTTTGCCGAAAAACGTGAGATGTCCAATTTTATTAGGTAGGACTGCCAAAGTAAATCTTTGTCGTGCTTTGGATCTTGACATATTTTGACATGGACAAGTACTGATTTCGAAATATTTAACCTCCAACCACCATTTCAGCATTGAATATGGATGACTCCTCGTCAGTACAAAGCATCTGTATTGCTCAGGCTTGTGATTAATGAGCGTGTGCCTGAATGCCAGTCTCAACAAAATGTCATAATTGTCAGACAAATAAGTAGAGAAGATTGTTTTTTCTGCATAGTTCATTTGGGTTACAGTATATAACAGTCAATAATTAAATGTAACATTTACTGTGCTAGTTTTAACAACTAGATGGCAACAGATACATGCTTAATACATTGTAATTGTGTGTTTTAGTTGAGGAATAATGTTGTTTTTTGATGATTAATTGCCTCGTCTTATTCAACATTCATAAGGAGGCACTTCTTTAGCTGTGTGTGTGTGTGTGTGTGTGTGTGTGTGTGTGTGTGTGTGTGTGTGTGTGTGTTTGTGTGCGCGCACACATGCATGTGTGCCTTTTTTTATTTTCCTATTTCTTTTTCCCCTCCAAAGGTTACTAAATGGTTTTCTGGGGGAGGAATTCTAACCGGCGAGATGCTGCTTGTACTTCTGCTGGTGGCCTTTTCTTCATCCATCTCCGGCTCCCTGGCCTCCTCAGTCTCCTCCCCCACCGCCTTGGACGGATACCCAATGGCCGACCCTTCCTCCTCGGACCTGATGGCGGAGACCTGCAGCGTGTGCTCCTGCATGTCCGTGGAGAACGTGCTGTACGTCAACTGTGAGAAGATCACTGTGTACCGGCCCACGCAGCTCATCCCACCCGTCTCGTCCCTCTACCATCTGAACTTCCAGAACAACCTCTTGATCATCCTGTACCCCAACTCCTTCCTCAACTTCACCCATGCCGTCTCGCTCCAGCTGGGCAACAACAAGCTGCAGAACATCGAGGGCGGGGCGTTCGGGGGGCTGAGCGCGTTGAAACAACTCCACCTCAATAACAATGAGCTGAAGGTACTGCGAGCGGACACCTTTCAGGGCATAGAGAGCCTGGAGTACCTGCAGGCCGACTACAACTTGATCAAGTACATTGAGAAGGGGGCTTTCAACAAGCTGCATAAGCTAAAAGTGGTCATCCTGAATGACAACCTCATACAGTTACTTCCAGACAACATATTCCGATTTGCATCCCTCACACACCTGGATATAAGGGGAAACAGGATCCAGAAGCTTCCTTATCTGGGCGTTCTGGAGCACATTGGTCGCATAGTAGAGCTGCAGCTGGACGACAACCCCTGGAACTGTACATGTGACTTGGCGCCACTCAAGGCGTGGCTGGAAAACATGCCCTATAATATTTTTATTGGCGAGGCGATCTGCGAAACGCCCAGTGACCTGTATGGGAGACTGCTGAAAGAAACCAACAAACAGGAGCTCTGTCCCCTGGGGACAGGAAGTGACTTTGATGTGCGGATGCCCCCGTTGCCGCCCGAACATGGCCAGTCACCTTCAAACATGTCCCCTACCACTGTGGCCCCCCTCATTACGAAAGCGCCAAAATCCACTGACCCGTCGAAGATTTATGGTAATGGCATCGTAGCCGGTTTGCCTCCCTTCGGTAGAAATAGCCAGATTGTTTCATATCAAACGCGGACTCCACCACTGTCGTGTCCTCAGCCCTGCACCTGTAAGGCCCACCCCTCTGATTTTGGTATCAGCGTCAGTTGCCAGGAAAGGAACGTCAACAATTTATCAGATCTCATCCCTAAACCCCCCAATGCCAAGAAGCTTCACTTGAGTGGAAATTACATCCGGGACATAAGTCCAGTCGATTTCCAAGGCTTCGAGGGCTTAGATCTGCTGCACCTGGGCAGCAATCAAATTGCCACCGTCCAGAAAGGTGTGTTTGCTAACCTAACCAATCTGAGAAGGCTGTATTTAAATGGAAACCAGCTTGAACAGTTACACCCAGAAATGTTTTTGGGTCTCACAAATCTGCAGTATCTATATCTGGAATACAATGTCATTAAGGAAATTCTGGCGGGAACATTTGACTCCATGCCGAACTTACAACTGCTTTATCTCAACAACAATGTGCTGCGGAGTCTGCCTGCCTACATATTTGCCGGTGTTTCCTTGGCCAGACTAAATCTGAAAAACAACCACTTCATGACCCTGCCAGTGAGCGGTGTCTTGGACCAGCTGCGGTCGTTGACCCAAATCGACCTCGAAGGGAACCCATGGGAGTGTTCCTGCGATCTGGTCGCCCTCAAAATCTGGTTGGAGAAGTTGAGCGATGGCGTGGCCGCCAAAGAGGTGAAATGTGCCTCCCCAGTGCAGTTCTCCAACATCGAGTTGCGCCTCCTGAAAAACGAGATCCTCTGCCCGAAGCTCATTGTAAGGCCTCCCGTCATTTTCACCAGCTCTACGCCTCTTTTGACGTCACTCTCCCCGGCCGGGGTGGGCAAAGCTCCGCCTGGGGGCCCTGTCCCGCTCTCCATCATGATCCTTAGCATCCTTGTGGTCCTCATCCTCACCGTGTTTGTGGCCTTCTGCCTGCTGGTATTCGTCCTGCGGCGGAATAAGAAGCCTGCAGGGAGGCAGGAAGGGCTCGGCGGCCCAGAGTGCGGATCCATGTCCCTGCAGCTGAGACGGCACAGCCACAAGTCGGGGAAAAAGGGATCCGTCCCCGGAGACGACCTGGGCGGTGAGACGTTCATCCCTCAGACCATCGAGCACATCGGGAAAAGCCACACCTGCGGGATCGGACGCTCCTCGGACCTAGACGCCGGCTTCAAGTTTGCTGACTCTCAGCGGCAGAAGATTATCCTGCGCAACTGTGCGGACAAGGACAAGGACTCGCTCTCCACGCTGGAGCGCAACAAGCGTCTCAGCACCATCGATGAGCTGGAGGAGTTCCTCCCGGGCCGGGAGTCCAACATGTTCCTCCAGAACTTCCTGGACAGCAAACGAGATTTCAACAGCATAGGGATGGGCGGGTTTGAAATCCGCTACCCGGAGAAACCGGATAAAAAGATGAAGAAATCATCCCTGATAGGAGGGAATCACAGTAAGATTGTGGTGGAGCAGAGAAAAAGTGAGTATTATGAGCTGAAAGCCAAGCTCCAAGGAACACCTGATTACCTGCAGGTGCTTGAGGAGCAGACTGCACTGAGTAAAATGTAGGGATTGTGTTGTTGATTTAGTGCATTTTGTGATCACACAAACACGTGCACAGACAAAGACACAAATACTGATACGCACACACACAGTTCAAGATAAATATCTCTGCAACCATATAGCCAGATTGAGAGCCCCCCCCCCCCCCCCCCCCCCCTCCACACACACACACACACACACACACACAATCACATACACACACACACACACACACACACACACACACACACACACACACACACACACACAAAGTGCCTTCTGAGAATCCTTAATGACCAATGCAGAAACGGACAAAATGGCTCCACACTACAAGGCTATCACTAGAATTCAGCGTGGATGTATTTCACAGTATAAGACATTTGGATTATCCATGCCATTGTTACTATGTGTACGAGATCCACACAATGTATCGCAGGACACCCTTAAAAGCATAAAAGGCATAGTATTTTTGCTGCTATTGAAATGGGTACTCATCGTTTTTTTTTTTGTTTTCTTTTTTTCTCCTTTTTTTCCAACCAAATTGAAGGGTCTTGAAAACAGTGCTTCAGAGCGTACTCAACATCTTGAACCCTGATAAAAAAGGAATGGGGTGATTATTTTCTTGTGGTCAGAATCGTTACAACTTGGAGGATTTCAGAACGTCGAGAATTGTTGACTCGTGGATACCCCTTTGTTCTTCATTTGCGGGGGACAATGATTCATGATTCATAGTGCAGGGGTGGGATGGGGGGGGGATCCCTATCATTCTCTTTGGAGTCGCCTGAAGATCCTACGCCATCTTGCCTGGATAATGTGTATGTGCTCTGTTCTATGGGGTGTACAGGAAGACTTCACTTGAGGGGTCTGTGATGAGGGCACTTGGAGAAACTCTGGAATGATCTCTCAACTCGTTTTCATTGTGTAAAGAGCCATGTTTAATAACGTCTCTTCTGAATGGAGTTGTGTTTCTCTGCAATTGCTACTTACTTGTCTGTTTTGGGTGAATAAATAATGACACGTACACTGTCAGAGGACATTGTTTCTGAAAAAAACAGAAAAAAACCCAAGGAAAAAAAAGAGCTGCTTGCCATGTAAGCGTAATATGGAATTTATTTTGTAAGTCTTACATTATTTGTATAAGTGGGACTGGTTTGTAAAATACAAGGAATGACAAAAAATATCACACTCAAATGCAAGTGTTCATCATTCAGAGACTTAAACCCGGATTTAGCACTCAAAACGGCAAATATGACTAAATCTGCGATACAAGCCCTCCCCCATCAGCTATCAATTCGTAGTAAAGTAAAGAATTAAACAACATGATTAATTTATTTTTCTATGCAGGATTATTTAAAGAGTTATTGGTACTATTTAAACAAAAAAAAAGAAATAGTAAAAATGTAAGGTTGAAAAGGACTTCATAGCGAGGCTGCATCTAAAGCTAATTAAGGCCCAAGTGTGCTCGCTCCACCCAAAGGAACTGCTCTGTTACTTCAAGGTTGTGTTCTTGTTTTGTTTTTCTTTAGTTCTCTCTAAGTTTGTAGAAGAACTTTCCCTGTTGCGATGGACAGGAGTGAGATAACGGTCATCCCTCACATGGTCGATAGAGTCAGATGGCCAGCCATGTTTGTGAAGTTCACGGTAGTTCTCTTCTATTCTTATATCTCCCGCAGTATCTTGTAAAAGGTTTCTTATTAAACATTATGCAACCAAAATAAATGTGTATTAAACTTGATATAGTTCTGGGTTGTTGACATGAATGGATACAATTGCAGAATATATCAGAGGAATGAAGGATCAAAAGAGATCAAAAGTTTTTCAAAAAAAAATGTGTGTCTATTAAATTGTTTTAAATTGGGAAGATTTGGACGGAATCATCATTAAAAACCATGTGCAATATTAGTAAAAAAAAAATTCATTATGGCTTAAAATAATTTTCTTTTTTAATTTAGTTTCAAGTTATATTGTCAAGACAAGTTCTATTTCAAAGGTTATTTTATCAACACTATCTGGTCCTTATTAAAGGTATTTGTTAAGTTAAATTTATGAGTGTTTATTGACATTACAATGAATAGAATGTATCTTGGAAAGTATAATAAATACAATTTTCTATTGGACATACAACTCCTGTATATTGGTTAATTTTCTCTTGTATAATCATGTTGACATCAAGGTATTAAAATCAGCACCTATTTGCAACGTGTCCCATTTTTTATTTTAGCCTCAGATATATATTTTTTTATTGGTCTGTCATAGCTTGTTTACGTGGATTAGCGTGAGGAGCATAGAGGTGTAGGACACTGTTTCTACGGAGGCTGTGGTTATTGGTACACGGTTTTATATTCTGAGTCACCTTCTGATTCAGCCCAGACAGCATTTAAATTGCCCCTGACACGTATCAAAGGTTAATATAGAATACCCCCCCCCCCCTTTGTACTACACATTGTTGCTCAACATGTTTTTTCGACAAAGTGCTCAACACAACAACTGAACATACTGCAGTACTGCCTTTGATACTGAAATCCATTTTAGAAAAAAAAGAAGCAAAGGTTTGTTGAGGACTATTATAATACCAATCCTTTGCTTGACCCCTGCTGTTGTGGTTGTCCAGACAAAGCTATTCCCTGTGTAGGCACTAACAAAATATCTGTTGAGTGTTGAGTGATCAAAAATGAATGAAAGAGGGTTTTGTTTGTACAACTGTTAGTTCATCAACACGAAGGCATTGAACACAATATCGCGTGGGTCTCTTTCGCCTCTATGTTCAATGATAACCGAGGATTGTAAAATAACATGGTTATCTTTTCAAATGTTTTTTTTTTTCACGACCGTTTCCACAGAAAAAAGCAACATGGATTCATCCATCTCCATAGCTTTCGGTTTGACACGCTTTGACAAGTTCTGGTCCTGCCACAAAGGGTTTTACAGCACATGGTTTTAAATTAACTGTCTGGGTTAATCCAGCATTATTGGGCGTTTGGGGAAACCCAGTAGCAAAAAAGCATGACTAATAGGGGAGCTGGAGAATTGTCCTCATTAATTATTAACACCTTGGGTAGAAATTGATTCTAAAGTGTGTCATCAGGTTTTCAGCACCAAATGCGCATATGCCCCACTCCGCCTCTTACTCCCTTGTTTAGATGTTTGGCTGTCTAGTCTTCTTTCACTGTACCAACTAACAGAAAGTACAAGTAGCTAGCTCTTTTTTATTTGTATATATATATATATATATATTTTTTTTTTTTTTTACAAATGACAAAATACAATTCAAAGGAAGTCAAGTTGTTTTTACATTTCTTTGTATTTTTTCCCTGCAGTTTCTTGGGAGCTCTGTATGAAAGGGACCAGGGGCTTTTTTTTTTTTTTTTTTTAATTAATTTGGCAATTTCAATGTGGCCACTGGGGGAGCACAAGAGTTAGGTATCTCCATCACGCAAAGCATTTCAATGAGCCATTATCACCAGTGGTGTACTTGGGGAATACTTCAAATAAATTCTAGACTTTGACTCTGACATGAAATAGCATCAATCTCTGTGTCAGATTCCAACTTTTGCAGTGAGCCAGATGGGATATACAGAATGGATTTAATGTTCCCAAAGTTAAGCCATTCATGGATTTGTATTTGTTAATTCCCCCCAAGCCTAATCATGTGCCTTCTGTTTCTATCGTATATATTTAATGTAGTACATATCTCACATTTGTACTCAGTGAATGCAAGTTCAAATTTCATTACTAGCTTGTATATAATTTGGAATGGTTGTGTTTACCCACATTTCAGTGTTCAGATGCTGCAGTAACCACCAATGTTTAAGATGCATTGCATTGCAAGTTTCCAAGTGCATACATAACATGTGTTTTTTATGTCAAAGTTTGCAACTTCCAACACTTGATTTGACTGCAGTTCAGTGTAAATCATGTGTTTTGTGCATCATGGCTTCTGTCTTATATGTGTCTTTTATTTGATGAGTTAATGTTGGGCTGACCATGTCATCCTGTTTGTCAGTAGTGAGAATTAAGTATTTTTGGCACCCACTGCAGACATGATGCCAAAGGAGGAGGCATGCAAGGGATGTCATCTCTGTGGGTAACACACATGCCTAAATGGGTCTCCTATTGTGCTGAAACAATCCATCATCCCACAAAAGCTCTAACCCTAGTGAAAGGCTTGACTTCTTTTTTTCATTTTGTAACGTCGCCTGGGCATCTCCCATTTCAACCTCACCATGTTTCAGGAATATTTAGAGAGAATTAGAAAAATCAATTGGTGGCTGGTAGCTTGTCATTTGAACAAGGTGCAAGAATGTGTCCAGATAATGGGGAATTGACTCATTGCAGCATGATTATACTGTATATGGTCACCACAAGTGAAGTTGGTCAGTGCCATGATAATCTAAGAGCACACATTCAAATGTTTCATGGTTTAAAGAAGACCAAACAGTCTACTATCAAAATGTTAAAAAGAAAAGCTTTCTGTTGCACCTCCGGTAGGCACTTTTCTCTCCTCGTTTAGGGGTGGTACTAGATTCCTGTTCGTTTTAACTGCCAATAACAGGTTTCACATAAAATAACATGTGTTAAACCTCCAGAGGGTCATTTGACTCCCAGAAGGGGAGGTGACATCCACTCAGGACGATGCATGTCACATGTTTGTTACACAATCCTGAGTGAACAATGTTGTAACTTGCATTTCTTTGTAAGAAAAGATGTGCCCAGCCAAATGTATTCTTGCTATTCTTGGTTAAAAAGATGGAAAAAGGGACGTCAGTTGACATAGGCATGTCTGCTGTCATCATTATATCGGATTATGTACTGCGAAACACGAATAATTAAGGATGTGCCAGCGAAGCCAAGAGCTTCATTTGGAGCATAGATAATGCAAAAAGAGTTTATTAGTGCAAGATGATGTGTATTAGTGTTGATGTGTATGAGTGTTTCTAAAGTGCTGTGCTAGTGCTTAAAAAAAGGGTAGGTAGTCCACTTTTGGAAAAACAGCTTGGAGCATCTGTAGAGCACTGGAGCATAGCAGAGTGTTGTAGCTAAGCTATCTGAATAAGATTACTGAAAAAGATTTCAAGCTCTGGTTATAGCTCCACATTTGGGAAGTACTTTCCGAAAATAGACAAAAATGTATTGGTGAGTTCACTGTGACTCTTTTATTAATAATAATTGAATTATCCTGTGTCAACATTTAGCCACCGTTGGACATTAAAATATGAAAGTGATAAACTCTAAACATTTTATTTATCTGATTAGCTTTTTGGCCAAGTGTACCTTTGGCAAGCAGTGCCCCTGTATGGCTTGTGCCCAGCTACACAATACTGGAACATTTATGGTAAGATAAAAAAGCATTTGGGAAAAGAGATGAAACCCAAGGCATGTACCAGGAAACACTACAGGAACACCGTGGAGTTGTAGAGGGGAAGCCTTTAACCTTAACCCTTTAGACAGTAACACATAACTCAAAAGCTCAGCGACAGCACCGGCTGTGCTGAAACACCTTTTTCTTGTTGTACAATAGACTCGGGCCACCACATTTTCAAGTAGTAGGAAGTAAGGCTGCTACTTGGTGCTTGTAGCCACGCTATATGTTTGGCTGTGTTATTGTCATCTTTCATCTTGGTAATTCCACCGTTTGAGACCGAAAGCATCTACTCTTGCAGCGTGTGCGCGACACAGCGTTTTCGTTGCTGGCAAGTCGGCAAAGAAAAGACATTCCTTCTGGAGGTCTGCTGGCCGTCTGTCAGACCGAGCCCGGAGCGGCAAGGGATAGCAGCAGCCTTGCAAACGACACATTGACTGATTGACACACATACAGTCGAATCAGCGTCCAATGTAGATGCCTGCTGCTTTTCTTCATGTATTTCAGATTGGATTAGTTGGCAATGAGTGGGACAGAACGTGATAAACGTCTATGCCACCACTGGAAACGGGGGTTATAATACTATTATTGGTGTTAGTTAAATTGTGGTGAAAAATTTGAATATTTGTGAATTGACGTTAAAAAATCAGGATGTTTTAGTGTTGAACAGATATTTGGCGGGACACGTCCATCTTAGAACTGGACCAATCCCAGACCCGCTGTGTGGGCCCCCGGCAGCAGACCCTGTGGACGGAGGGGTCGTCGTCGGACCCACACAGGTGTCGCTCACAACACTAATTATCAGTCTGCTCCTTTGATGTACCAGGGCACAGGAAGCAGACTAGTCATCCCGTATGTGCCGGCCCACAACTTGAGGTCCTCCAGCAGTAACCTGCTGGCCATCCCCAAAACAAGGTTGCGGACCAGGGGGGATGCTGCCTTCGCTGTTCGATCTCCTCGTCTGTGGAATAATCTGCCAGAGGAACTCAGACTGGCGAACTCATTGTCCTCCTTTAAAACGCAGCTAAAAACGTACCTTTATAGTCAGGCCTTTAACTCCCCACAATAACCTTGTTAATCTCTGTTTTGTGTCTGTTGGTACTGTGTTTGTGTATGTTTTTCCTGTACAGCACTTTATAATGTTGTTTTGATAAGTGCTCTACAAATAAATTGTATCATTATTATTATTATTATTATTATTATTATTATTATTATTATTATTATTATTATTATTATTATTATATAATATATGCTATGAGCTCTGTGAAAAGAGGCTGCTGTTGGTTCTGATTGGTGTGAGACAAGTGAGGACAACACCTGGGACTGATTTAAATAATTAGAAACAGTTTCTGAAGAACCTGAACCGAGCAGCTAATGGCCCAACCTGTTTCAGTCCAGAGTCACAGAAGGGTGAGGAAGGTGTCCATGGTGTTGTGCCCCTTCACCTCATACATCATGTTCAGAGCTCTGGTTAATGAGCTACCCACACCTGTATGTCGGGACACCATAGCAGCAATTTATGCAATGTTGTCTTTTTGTTTGCATACATTCCTTCTGGAACATTCCCTGTGGGTTAGGTTATGTCTCATTGAAATTCTGGTTACCTAATTGCACATGTTAAATGCATATTGCTTCCTCTCCTGGGTTCAATAATACATGTCATAGTTCAACGAGTGCATTAATTGATGTTCACATCTCTGACTAATTTGGTGTACAAAACTTGATTTAACAAATCAGTGTACAAAATGTAATACATTTTGTAAAATGTTTTGTGCTGTACCTTGTATCTTACCTGTACCTTGCAGATAGCTACCACATAGTTTTCTTTTGCGTTATCTAAAGGTATCAGTTTGGTAAAATATTTAATATATCTATTTTACACCTACAGATCTGTTAGCTGGAATTATCAACCTCACAAAAACAACCTCAGCAAAAGCAAACATATAGAACCAAAGATTTTAACCATGACATTGCCTGCCTTGTATCAGACTGCAGCAATACAAGAATCACCCTCAATTCACCAGACTTAAAAAGAGAGACTAGAGACTAGAAAATGAGAATTGCACAAAATATGCCTGTTTTCTGAACAATCTACGGGCCGTGGTTAATACAATGGCATTTTCCTGTGGGTATGAACACCTGTTTCTTTGATCCTATTGATCTAGTCAATGGGAGGCAAGGGAACAACTGCAGACAAGTGGAAGGGACACACTCTGCCAGGGGGATTTCCCCCCAGGGGTGTGTGTGTGTGTGTGTGTGTGTGTGTGTGTGTGTGTGTGTGTGGAGGGAGAGCATGCATGGACACATCTGACTCATGGTCCAAATGAAGATGGATGTCTATTCGTAAAATGTGCAATGTGTTTTTTAGGCATGTATTTATATAATTGTAGGTTGGTTTGATACTCCCACAGTGTATGGTTCTGTGTGTGTACCTTAGTCCCTTTTTATTCACTACATATTTTCCAATGGCACCAACAGGTATTCAATTAGTGATATTTAGCACAAAACATTCAACATTTGATTGGTTTGTGCAAAAATTACTAAACAGGCTAGCCAGTTGTGTGTAAGACTTTTACAAGGATTGTAGTGGATTTGATGTAAAATAACGAATGCAAAGAATGATCTGAGGCATTTCTTTTGTATCTGTTTGTCAATGTGGTTGCAGAACGGGCGCTCTACAACCATACTGGCTGCATTATGTTCTCACTATCCACGAGCATGTGTTCATTCCATCCATCCAACCATTTGTCCAGTAATCCCATTCCTCCCTGTACTGTCTCATCCTATATGTGGGCTGAATGATATGCAGTCTTGCTCACTGTGCAGTTATTGATTGACTCAGCTCTACTAATGAATTGGCACCTCAAGGACGAGTTATGGGCCAGCCGGGGCCGATAATGTCTGCCCTGCTGAAGGAAGCTAAAAGTGAAAACAAAACATTAAAACAAAGGCTCCTGATGCCACATATTTAACCCTTACTGAGATTTTAGTGTTTGTCGTATTTGTTTTTGTTGTGTTTTGTCAAAAGCTTTAAGAAAACCGCTTTCGTATACTGTTAAAACAGGATTCAGACTTTTTTGTGTAAATTACGCCATCCATTTTAAAATGGCTCCGCGGCAAGTATACATTCTGCTTTCATTTTGAATCTTCTCCAAATGCCCAACAGGGGGTTGAATAATTGAAGGTCATGGAACACAATGGCAGCCGGTGATGGACACATGGAGAGCTTCAAAGTACACGCATGTCGCGAGGAGACAGAATGAGGGGAACAAACTCAGCCGTCGTACTAGCGATTATCAGGATTTTCATACCCAACTTCTCTGGGCAACAAATCACTTATCACTTATAACATGTAAATGTATATTTCACTTTTCTCTGGTGTGTGTGATTGCTTAGTCTGTGGTTCAGACTTTTCGAACCATGTTCAGGGTAGGTTAACGTATACGAGTGTGTAGCTGTGTGTGTCTGCAGGTCTGCTGTGACTGTGTCTGTGTGTGTGTGTGGATCCTGGATCCCCTGGTGATTGGGTTGGGGTTGGTGTGCGTCACTTTGTGTTTGTGGCACATCCCCTGTGAGTTGTCCCCCCCACTCCATCACAGTTTTGGGAACACAGAGAGAGGCACGTTGCTGCTAATGCCAGGGGTTACGCTATTGATCCGCCAGACTGGAAACGCTGTGGGAAACTCATTCTGCCTCAGTGTCATCCTGTGTGCACGTGCAGGTGTCACTGTTTTCAGGAAGCAAAGTGCACTCACCCAAACTCACTGCACACACCTACATACACACACTATCGTATTGCGTGCAGTGTATTTGTTTGTTTAAAGAGCAGCTTTGCCAATGCCATCCCCGGTTCATTCATGCGGGAAAAAGTATGTGGCAAATCGATTTTAAAATGATTTTCTTGTTTTTAGGGGAATTACAGCTGTGAAAGTACAAAGAAAATCGATGCAAGAAAGATTGTCTTTTTTCTTTAATTATGAATTACAGCTTGACTTGTTTTTGTAATGCAACATGAAAAACAAAAAAACTAATCTAACTGGCATCCTTAGTTGTAGGATACTTACTTCAAACTCAATTTGCTGCATACTTTCCTTGCACATGCCTTAAGTGTTGGTGCCAAACTGCACATTGCTCTTTAATCAAGGCCTTTGCTTTTTAGGAAAAAACATTAGATCACACAGGCACACAACATTCGCTTGCGTGTCTTGGTTAATAAATGCATGGTTCTATATTCTTCTTCTGAAGTTCCATCCTAAAACCAATACATGGGGGCAGGTGATCACTCATGACAATGCTATCTTCTCAGTGTATGTCCTGCAGCCCTTAATTCCATGATTGTAGCTCTCCAATATTTATTGAGCCGTTTCCCTGTGTCATTGTCACCTTCCTCCATCCACCGGCTTCACACTCTGCCAAATCAGTCGCTGTCGACTCTGCACTTGATGTCCAGCAGAGTTTGTGTGGTGCGTGTCACACACACACACACATTTGTGTGTGCTTTTGCCTATGTGCACGCAAGGCTGCGAATGGGCGTGCACTGGTGTGAGTCTGTGCATGTGCACATGCACATCCATGTGAGGCGAACAGGGTGTCCACTGTGTCTGTGGGTTTGGGTTCCTCCATCTTGCTCTAGCTGTGCCCCTCTCCTCTTCCTCTTCGCTCCTCCTCTTTCCTCTCTCTCTCTCTCTCTCTCTCTCTCTCTCTCACCCTCTCTCTCTTTCCTCCCTCTGTTCTTTTTCTCTCTTCCTTTTTTACATCTTGCGCCATCTGTGCACTCTTTCATCGTCTCACTCACTTCCATGTCAATGTCTTCTGCTTGGTGCTTTTATCTCCACAAGCACATAATTAAGAATCACATAAATATCAAGAAAACAATCCTTGTGCATGGCCTTGGGTTGTTTCAGAAATAACACAACAATGGTGTTAAATTATAGTTCAGCCAATGGTTGTTATGTACAGTATTACACCTAATGTAAATACTGGTTACAGTATTTACATTAGTTACATATCTAAAAAATGCAAATGTGAATACTGAAAAACCATGTGTTTGTGTGTATGTATGTATGTGTATCAATAGCAGGTAATGTATACAGTTCACAGTTCAGACACAGCAGCAGACCTGTGTATGTGTGTCTGAGTGAGTGAGGGACAGTGCATGCAGACATCATGCTGACTCAGGGTTACAAATGAAGATGGATGTGTATTTGTGAGAGACGAGTAGCATGAGTCAACATGAATATATTCTCTAAGAGGAATAGAATGGCACGTCTTTTGCAAAACGGCTGCACATGTATCTCTTTGTGATCAAATTGATAAATTGTACATTGTTTGATTGCTTCTCGTCTGTGTGTGTGTGTGTATGAGGTTGTGCTGAAAGGTCGAGATAATGCATTTATTTAACATTTTCCTTTCCTTTTTTTCGAAACCAGTAGCAACAAAACATAGATAATATTAGCATATTATGTCCAAGTTTGTGTTGAGGATGGACAGGCAATCTATGAGGCCAGAATTTCCCACAGTAAATGGTTAGTTTTGCTGCTGAGGCCATAATTCACTGGGACTCACTGAACCACATTGAAGCACACTGTGGCCGTGTTCACAGTGGCAGCAGAAGAGGAGGCAGGTCTCCAGTATCCCAGAGTACTTAGCGGTAATTAAGACGGCCAGAGTGTTCGGATAGGAAGAGCAGGAAGGGGGTGACTCACTTGAAAAGGTATGGAATCACGAGAGGGTCACTGGAAAGGAGAATGCTAAATGAAACTACGTTGGAGGTTTAGACAACTAAAACTGGATTGTGCTTCCAAAAGACTGAAATTAAATTGACTATATGAATGAATTATTAATTGAATACTCAGGCTTTAAAAGATAAATTTGTTATACTCCCAGCTCTGACTTTTTCTCTACCCCCAAAA
>JAXIVH010000031.1:2719339-2772764 GCA_036785325.1 Urophycis tenuis
AGAAGGAAAGAGGCTCACGACATTGGACAACGACTCACCACTAAGTGGCTAAAGACTCCCATTTTCTCAACCAACGCCCTCATTCTCTCGATGCATTTAAAAGGTGAATGCTTTCAGCCAAGGTCTGGGAAGTTATTTATTTCCTCACCTCTTTTCTCCAACCCTATTAATAAAACGTAACCTGAGTTGGCTCCCTAAACACTGTCTCAGTGTCTCTTTCCGGGTGCTTCCTACTGCCTATTTTGTCGTGAAGGCAGCTCTCGTCGTCGTTGTACTAGATTGTTGCAAACTCATGTAATTTAAAGTTGCATTGCCATGTGCACTGAATCATTAAATCCATCGGATTTGCATTGTAAAGCAGAAGTGGCACGATTGTTTTCAATCCACTGATGTAAAGCCATGGTCCAACTCCTTGGACACAAGGCAATACATTTTTAAAGATTCCTCAGAAAGGGTGAATTGGCTCAAACCATCCGTGTTGTGTCAGAAAACATGGCATGCACATTACTGGGCATAGAGCGTGTACGCCTGGCCAAGCTGAACAATGAGTAATGACTTATCAAGCAGTGAAGTCTTCATAAATATCTTGAGTTGGCAATTTGATGAAGAAGAACCAATTTTCTGCCCGTCAGCCACGTGCAGCAAATTGCCACGGCCACACCAAGCATGAGGCCGTAGCTAGCAGTCTAATGGTATACTGTAGAGAAAGGTCTCTACATGAGAAGCCTTAAGATACCAGACAGGTATGGACGCATGGTCCCTCACAGTAATTGGACAACATAATTAAACAATATTGGATCAAATAATAGCCAAATTATCAAAGGAAGATGCCATCAGGCTTTTGCTTAAGTGTGTGTTTGTGTGTGTGATAATATTCAAATAATGAATATTCTATGAGTTATTTATTATCCAGTTGTGGAACACACACTCTACCCGCTGAGCTCTGCTGCCCAGTTGGTAGCAGGATAGCAATTAGCAAATGAGTCAAACCTAACAATTGAAAGCTAGGCTCAATGTTCTCTCTGTGGGAGTTGGGAAATATCTCAAAAAGTATAAAGTTTACAAAAATGAAAAATGCATAGCACAGCTATACAGAGGTAGACCTTTGTGATGCAGTTTGAATGAAATCTGGAGGTGCAGTCGTTTAGCCTCCATTAATTGCAGATATTTGTTGTGAAGAATAATATGACGAAAAGCGATATCTAGATTGTGCATTCCTATGCACAATAATGGTAGTGCAACGGCATGAATGCTTCAACAGAGAGGCCAACACCGGTCTACAGCTGAGTTACTGAATGAGAGCAACTGCAACCTCTCAGCCTGCAGGGAATGTTGAACATTGTTCTGCAGACTTTATATTTACTTGCTGTTATAATTATGGGAATTTGTTAGGATGATATCATGGTCGTTGATCAGAGAGGCCATTTGTTTGAGATGACCTTGATTGACCTTTGACCTGTGGTGTCCAGTGTGGTGTGACCTCCTAGGCCTGGCTCTGCAGAGATCTACTGAGGCTTGGACTCACTGTTCTCTGATCTCTGCTACAATATTCATGTTTTTACAAGAAATCATAGCTCATTTCATATTATTTTGTTAAATAATAAAAAAGACTACAATGATGTTTCATTGTAGTCTTTTTCATGCATGTTTAATATACTGTATATATATTTTTACATTGTCATTGATAATGACATTTTGTTGGATCTACACTTGCAAGTATTACCAAAATGTATTTTCAAAAGTTCTAAGAATGTACTTTGTGATTAAAACTATGTTCTTTTCTATATCTGATTTAACTTTACTGTAAACTAATCTAATAAAAAGGCTTGTTTTTATTTAATCATGCCTCAATTGTACCAAATACGACCATAAATGGTTATATTGACTATAGTCAATATGAATATACAGTATATCATATATATAAACATATGTACAGTATATATATAATTGATTCATGGTACCTTTCATGGTTGCACTATTGATTTGAATGCATGATGATTAGCATTATAATTTATTTTGTCTTTTAGGCGAGGGCATTGTATTAGTTTGTGGACTCGCCTCTTTTGTCTACTGATCCATAGAAAGACATTTTGTCACCCGAATTTGAATTCTGCAGCTTGAGACTTGCACCACAATCATCCGGAGCGGACTGTGAAAACCAAGGCCATTCGTTTTAAAGAGTGGTACCTTTGCAAGACGCACCCAGCAAGCAAACCTTACTTGTATAGATTATGGAATGTTTATTCATATAGACTATATTAGGTGACCATCAAAATAAAGACTGTGAATGACAATTCAGCAGTTTAACTCACCTGTCAACACGAATGGCACAAGAGCATTAGGCAGCATGCGAGAGTTTCCCCATTGATCTGGACATGCACATGCATGTTTCAGGTTGCCACAAGCTCCGAGGATGGGCAGCGACCATCTGCGACCATGCTGTACCAGTTTTCATTGCTTTGGATAATGCCAAAAAAGTGCTGGCGTAAACGGGGCCCATGTTTGTATTGTAATGTTCAGCAGTGCTGAACTCTATCACAGCTCTGCGCTGAAGCATTCAACCTGTTGTGACCTCTGTATGATTTAATATTCACACTGCAAATATTGGATTACATTTCTACCAGGGCTATTACTGTACCAGTGGCTCAATACTCTCGCCGGTCTTGGCTTAGCCTAATTGTTCCAGTTATGGTTAATTAGCTCGCAAATGCTACAGATTCAATCTCCAATCGATATGAGGAGGATGGGAGACGCAAGAGAGATGGGGGCGGGCTACAAAGAAGGAGGAGGAGTAATTAAGAATGAAGAAGGAAACAAGGTCATGTTGTGTGCACACGCACGTGTGTGTCCGTGTGTGTGTGTATGTGTGTGTGTGTGTGTGTGTGTGTGTGTGTGCGTATGTGTGTGTGTGTATGCGTGTGCGTGCGTGTGTGTGTGTGTATGTGTGTGTGTGCGTGGGTGCGTGCGTGTGTGTGTGTGTGCGTGCGTGCGTTGTGTGTGTGTGCGTTACCCACATAAACAAACACGATCGATCATTCCGTGAAGCGTGAGCAGGATTGTGAGCAGCGTTTTCACACGTAATTTCAAACCTCAAACAATATAGTAGAATTCATAAATGAGACCCCCCCCCCCCCCCCCCTCCCAGGTCCCCTGGCTGTTTACAGTATGGAGATCAGCATGGCGGCTCAGCACGCCCGCTGGCAGACTGTCAACCACACAGGCCTCGCGCGGCTTAAAGGGGTAGCCGTCTTATTCCAGGCGAGGAGCGAGGTTGTATCGACGGGGGGCCGCGTGGCGGAGGCCTGGCCTCCTCCCGGGGAGCCATACACATTTGATCTGGGATCGATGGGGTGGGCCGGCACGCAGGGGACACCCGCTCGCACCGAGATGAACACTCCAGCCCTGGTGTCAGGTACCGGGAACGCAGGCATGCTGGGAGGTGTTTGCTCCAGCTGTTAACTACTGTTGTCTAGGAACAACTGGGGGGTATCGGGCTGCTGTTGTTTTTGTTGGAGAGAGAGAGAGAGAGAGAGAGAGAGAGAGGGAGAAAGAGAGAGAGAGAGAGAGAGAGAGAGAGAGAGAGAGAGAGAGAGAGAGAGAGAGAGAGAAATGTCACATTGGAAGAAAAGAAGAAGAAATGAAAAAAAGGCCAAAATAATGCACGTGACAAGAAATCAGTCAAAGATGGGGCATGCATTGTGTTTTTATATATTTAAATTATGCAGCGCTGTCGCTGGCATGTTCAATTTATTAACCCATAAGAGCGCATGGCATTAAAGCCGTCAGTGTCAATAATATAAAACTGAGTTACCTTGGTCCTGACCTTGTTAGTCATCTCTCTCCCTCTCTGTGGCTCTCGGTCTCTCCTTTGTCACCTGGAACCCATTTACCCCCCCACACACACACACACGCACACCGCACCACAACTTCCTCCTGTTACTTGTTCTTGACAATCTCTGTTTAAATCAGGCTGTGGCTGACGTTCATATGAGTCACAGGAAGTCGTCTACATTCTTTGGCAAAAGCATTGTTTTTTTTTCTCATCTTATCACAAAATAGGTGTTGTATCTTATAAATGATGGTGCCACACTCGCTTACTTTCTCCAAATAACCCCAACTTTTTTCATGTAAAAATAATTTTTATGCCACATGCTTAAAATACAAATCAATAGTGGCTTCAACGTAGCTATACTGGGTGTTAGTTACGGTACATCAACATTCTATTTATGATCTGTGCAATTCAGATCAGATGTAACATTTCACACCTACAAATTATTTTTTTTTAAAGTCAACCACGTTGCATGTTCCTGTGTATAAGGGCCAGACTGCTTCACATATGACATACCACATACACTTACACCAGATGTATTTCCTGAAACATATAATGTTTTACCATCAAAACAGACGTCAAGGCAGATGCATTTGCATGATTCTGCTTCAATACATTTCTGTGTTCTGTCAAAAAATCCTATGATATGCTCTGCCACACGAGGCTAGAGAAGTCATCCATTTATACATCAGAAACGATTACATCATGATAAGACACAGTAGTTTTCGCCCTGTTGTGCACCATTTGAAGTATTGGAGTAGTATTTCTACAGATTCAGTAGGATGGAGTACAGACATTTGGGTCTCAGCTTGCATGGCGGCCCTAACATGAATCCACGTCCTGTGATTGGAGTGGTGGAAGGAATGATGATTCCATCAGCTCATATTGGAGATGCTTCTCAAGTCAATAAGGTACAGAGAACCCCCCCACACACACACACACACACAAGCACACACACACACACACACACACACACACACACACACACACACACACACAAGCACACACACACACACACACACACCAGTGTCACCGCGACTTGGTGGAAGATACTAAATATTGGAAGTGATACAATTTGACCTGACTTGAATGAAAGGGTATCTATCTCAGTGGTTCCCTCTGGATCCCAAGAGATGAAATGGATATATGAACAATATTTAAAGAACAAAAAAAAAGCATTTTCCTTAGGAAATGTGCCAAGCTCTCAACTTCAATCCAATACTAAACTATTACTTTGTCACTCCATGCATAAAATGATATGGAGTATTGCAATTTTGGAACCTAAATTCAGTCATCTAGGAAAACATGTTTCTTTTTTTTTTGTGGAAAATTACAATTCAGACTTTACTCATCACCTTTCAGAGTTAATAGAGACGGCCAAAAAACGGGAAACATTATTGCGCCATTGAGGTGACCTGGAATAAGAGGTAATAATCATAAAATCATAAAATGTCTGGTATGCCGTATATTGATCAGTACTAGCAGTACCTTACCAATAACTCCCTGGGGGAAGGAATCCAATATAATTTCCAATCTCTTCCCGCTTCCTAGGGTTATGGCATAAAAAAAGAGATGTCATATGCAGTCAAGGCATGAATAGACCTGGGAACCCACCGCTCAGGTGAGGCTGCACTACTCCACATAATCAGTCATTTCAATGCACTGCAATGCAGCTGTGGTGACTTTCTGGTTCAACAACGAAATGGCGAGTAAAGACGTAGAGCAAAAATGTCCCCCACCTCCTTATAATGCAAGTCTTGCATTCACGCTCCTGTGATTGACAATGACAATGCATTACCCAAACAAATAAGGAAGATATTACATGGACACTCAAAATGACACTCAGAAAATAGCTCTTATATGTTACATACAACAGCTGAGGTTTGCCCTCAAATAGGGTGCCCTGATACAAAGGGGAAAATAAACAGAGAGTGTGTGTGTGTGTGTGTGTGTGTGTGTGTGTGTGTGTGTGTGTGTGTGTGTGTGTGTGTGTGTGTGTGTGTGTGAATATTGGTGTCAGTAGACTGTTTCAATTAAACTCCAAATGCAATTTAACTGGCTACTTCAGGTGTTAAATAAGATAGCGAAAAAATCCTTTCTATTTTTCAACATCCATGAAACAATATGAAAGATGACAGTTTGTCTTCTGCAGCACAGGTACTATGCAATTTGATGAGTCCATGATTTCAGATTTAGTTCATCTTAAGGTTGTGGCTAGTGTGGGTGTGGGGTCACATTGCAGTCATGGATCATATGTGTCAGATCTAGTACCAGATATGAAGCAAGGTAGAACATTCCACTTCATGTCATCAGATTCAGGCCAGGACAGTGAATCAGCACTTTTACGTGAGGTTTAAAAGAAAAGTTCAAAGCATAACTTTGACCAAAAATGTAGTAATGTAGTAGTAATAAGCTCTTGTTTATGAAATGTAACACTTGAAATAGCTCGCTCCTGTGATGAGTTGTCTGCACTTGCATGATTCTTTGATGTCTGGGTTGAATGAACTAATTGTAATTAACTTTGGATAAAAGTTTCACCAAAACAAATGTAAAATGTAATGTAATGTCACTTTTTTATGTGTTTTTTCATGAGTAAAATATATGTTGTAATTATATGTCTTGCGATAAAGCTTAGCTCATATATTTATCTACATGTATTATACTGGGTTTCTTGACAACTGGGATCATAATTCTATTTTTCAAAACCTTGCCCTTAGAATAAAGTAGGCCTACTTAACAGCATCTCTGCAACGGTAATTTGTGTCCAACACCTTGGTGACTTGTGAGATGAGAACTTGCTATTTGCATGTCAACATGTTATCTCTCCTTGACATGACACTAGGCACCAACCAAAAGTTACGAACACTATGAAACTGTCAAATTGTCATGTTATTGTTGTTTTAAAACAGGGATATACAGTGTGTCATCACAATTGCTCCCAATATGCTCGGAGAGTAGACAACGAATGTGACACACAGACATGTGTCACCATGTATATTACTCAAGCAGTTCCCCTCCCTCTAATAATAATAATATACTTTATTTTTACCTCACCTTTCTTAACAAGGTTAGGTGCTACGCAGGAACGCCAATAACCAGTGGCATGGAAATGATAAGAGACAATTATAAACAAGCAACAAGCATAGCAGAACCACCATAGACGGTAATATAAGTGCATCAAGCTGCTTCCTTACAAGATCAAAATGTGTTCGGTAGTGCAGCAACATTGAAGCATGAAGCATAAATAAAGTGGCAGTAAAGTGTGAATTCCTACTGAATTCAGCATTTTTCTAAAACATTGCTCCAAAACGAATACTCCTCAGCAAACACTTCATAATCAGTTATACAATTTAATGGTATCATAATAAAATGGTGTATAAGATAATTGATATAGTGTAAGTTGATTTACAAACTATTATTGGGCATTAATGTGAATAAACAATTGTATTGCATGTTAGCTCGGGTAGTTATAAACCATTAGTTAGTATTAGGTATGGGCACAACAAAATGGGGGTTATATATTTATTCCTACTACTACTACTACTACTACTACTTTATTACTACTTATTACTTGTTACTGCTGCAATGGTAAGTGGGGCATTTCCAACCTTTAAATGTAACGTGGAAAAGCTGAGTAAAACTTATAAATAGCTTACGAATGAGTATTCATGTATGAATGCATGTATGAATTCATGTAATAATGCTTTATAAATGAGGAATTCACTATTTTAAAAAAGTTGCAGCCAGCCACAATTTAAAAAAAAGTGCTACCAGCCTTTTATTTATTTATTTATTTTATGAAAATGGGTTAAAAGTGACTTGAACGTGGTTGCTGAGCTAGCCATTAGCCAAGCTGTTCAAGAGTTGTTGGGGTCAGCAAAGACCCGGTCAGCCTTGGTCACCGACCGAGACTTAGGGACAACCAATCAAGCCGAATCAGAGGACCTCATGTGCTTATACATATTGCATTAGGAGTTCAGTGAGGTAGCTCGGTGCCGGACCATGAAGAAAAGTTAACAATAAAATAATAACATCTATTCTAAATTTGACTGGCAGCCAGTGAAGTGCAATTTAAACCAGAGTGATTTGTTTCAATTATAACCAGTAATACGTCTGGCGGCCACATTTTGCACGCATTTTACCGGCGATGCATTGAGCTTTGGCCGAGAGTAATGGGCCGTACAGAAGTCTAAACTAGAATAGACAATGATATATACAACTCTGTTGGGATCTTGACTAAATATAAAGATGCATCTGTGTTTAGTTTAGGGAAGTTCTGGTTCCCCGGTGAGTATCAGCTAGACAGGCCTTAAGGGAAGGCAGAGTTGAAGATTTTGAGAGGGACATAATACTGTGTCATTTGCATAACTTTCTGTTATGACCACCACACAGGAGAAGGGCGAGGAGGAGGGGTTACCAACGACAACAGATAAGGTTCTAGCTGAGAGGTAGGAACACAGCAGTCAGAAAGTGCCATTGCCAGAATCTAACCAGCATTCTAAGCAATTGGAAAATGTTGTGTGGTCCACCATGTCAAATGCAGTGTTTGAATCTAGAAGGGCCAGGGTAGAGGAGGCACCATCATCCATAGTCATGAGTATGTCATTACTGACCTTATTTGAGGCAGTCACAGTTCCATGGAGGGCTCTGAAACCTGACTGGAACTTTTCAGATAAGCTATTGTTACTCAAATGGGCATGGAGCTGAGAGGATATCTTTTTTTTTTTTCAAATCCTTGGATTAAAAAAGGCATGTTTTAAATGGGTCTGTTTATGGGAAGATGCGGTCAAGACAGGTATGTCAGGAAGAGCTGATCTTAGGCATGTGGCGGGACAAAAACCAGAGACTATGGAATTAATTCTAATTATATGTCCATATGGAGAGGATGGTGGGACAGTCTCAAGTACAACCTTTAAGACAGATGTGGGAATAGGGA
The DNA here is from genome assembly GCA_036785325.1 of Urophycis tenuis. Taxonomy (NCBI): domain Eukaryota; kingdom Metazoa; phylum Chordata; class Actinopteri; order Gadiformes; family Phycidae; genus Urophycis; species Urophycis tenuis. Next base: position 2,728,105 of record JAXIVH010000031.1, read on the forward strand.
ATAATACGCACGAGATATGGTTTTGGTGAGAGTGTAGAAGGTTCATACTGATTAACTTAAACTGTAACATTAGGTGAAATTGAAATGTCTGGGGGGGGGGGGGGGGGTTGGTGTGATCTGGAGCCTAATATTCTTTAATTTGTTAATGAAGAATGTCAGAAATTGTTCACGTTTCGGGGGATCTATAGGCAGAATGTGTGTGTGTCTAATATTTCACCATGATATGCTTTAATAACCCACGTGGGAAGTATGTTACCTAAGGAACTCTTGTGTTCATACTTAGCAACCTGTTTATCTCAGGATAACAGGCGTTCTTCTATCATAATGTGTCAAACTGTAAGCCGGAAAATCAGAAAATGACAGATAATGATGGGCAATCGTGAATACTTCACCACTGGTGAAGTGAAAGACATGCTTCTTGAATCTGCTCATTGTGTTATGTATAGCTGCACCTGCCTCTGTGGTGCTGGTGCTTTGCAAACTATATTGGCTAAATGGGTAGTTGGCAGGAAAAACAAAAACAACAAAAAAAAACATCTAAAAATACCTGATGACCTTTTCTTCCGGGAATTAACTCGACCGATAGCTGATCGACCATGGTGGCTGTGCTCTTTAAGTCCTCTGCTTAGAATAAGTGCCGTCCTTTATACTGTAGTTTGACACCAAAGTGAGCAATGAGGAGAGAGGTTCATTATCTTGCCCTGAGATCCTGAGATGAACTGAAGAGAGAGTTTGGACATCCCTCAAGCTGTGTAATGGCGCCCATGCCTGAAGAGGTAGGAAAAAGCATAGGAAGCTAGTTTTGGGTGTTGGTTATATTGTACTTAGGAAGGCATCCATGTACCTGCAGGAACTCCAAGACTTTGCCAATTTGCTTTTCCTGCATGTTCGAGCGATTTAAATGTTTGTTTAGATTTTGTCGGTTTTAGAATGTTAAACTAACTGACGACTACAAGCTGACTGGATGTGCTTCATGAGGTCAACTGGGGTCAACGTTACATTTGTTTTCCTTTTGGGCACAGCGGCAATGTGGAATATCCATTGAATATCCATTGAATAAATGAGGCTTCAACCCTGACACTCAGAGGAAGGGCGAGGCTGAAGTCTCATCATTTGTTTACTGCTTCAAACACAGAAATATTACCTAAGAGCCTCAAAAGCAACCTTACATGAATAGACTGACCTTGATACGGTGATTATTATATATGTCTCAGAAATATGTATGCCATGTAAATCAGTGCTTCATTTTATTGCTCTACTGAATAGAGCCATAAAAGTTGGAATGGGGTGTCTGGGTAGAGATTATGCAACCATTTTAAAATGCTATTTGGACCAATTTGCAAACGAAAAAAGCATCAAGAGAGCTCCTTACAGGTAACCATGGTGACCAAAGCAATTCCTTGTTATAGCAAGATGGAAGGGTTTGGCCTGCCATTGGTTTCTAGCTAAGTGCTTGGTAAATAGAAGCATATTTTACACTCAGTTAATCCTTGAGAAATGAGACACGCATAAAACAAAGGGAGGTAATTTGAAAATGAATGAAGGCCTCCGATGTAGAACTAGTGCAGTGTGAACAGAACTTTTGACAGGGCTTTTAATGGTAGGGTCACACTTTACAATACGGGTACATTAATTAACCTTACCTAATGCAGTGATTACGCAGTGGTCATTTAGCATTAACATAGGGGTTAGGGGTAGTGGTTTAGGGTTAACCCTAACCACATTCAATAATGCATACATAAATATCTCACAACATGCACACTTTTACCTTAGTTAACATGACCACACCATGACAAAATTATAACTTCACCATTAATTCACATTCATATTAACTCTTAGTCAATATGTATTACTGCATCTACTAATGTTTATTAAAAAATAATTAATGTAATTGTTTTGGAATGTATAACAACATTAGCCTAATCTCCAATGCATGGTCACACCACTGCCCATGCATCCTTAAGCACACACTTGCCTTGTGTTGAAGAAACCCTTTGCATCAAACTGAGTGCATTTTCAGTCATCAAAATTACTAAAATGATGCACATCCTTACTTTTGTAGGGAGATAAAATCTAAGCTGGGACCTTTTGTTGTCTTAATCTTTGATGTGGTGATAGCTATGGGGGTTTGTCTCTTGCTGACAGATTGCAGAGGAACTCACGACAATATAATTAAATGTATTTAAGGCTGGGTTATGTTTCATTTATGCTTCTGCGTTGACGCAACGCTGGGGGTTGCGGACCCTTTACAGACCCTTTACGTCCTTGAAGTGCAACTCCCAAAATCCTAGACGCGCGTCGAGGCGACGCAACCCCAACGCTTTGGCTTTGGCTGTGATTGGTCCGCAAACTACATTGACTGGAGATCGCTTTTCCGGTTTCCACTCGTAAACACCGCCACGGTGCAAACACAGCCTTGATTAATGATTCGAATGATTGGCGACAACATATATGTTGTCGCCAATCATTCAACTTTTGTCTTCATTTCTGTAAACTTTTTTTTAACTCGCTAGTAATCCATATGTAACGACCAGAATGGTCATTCCGGTCCCTCTACCGGTGTGGCAATGAATTGCATTTCGAGACGTAAACCCCACGCAGAACCATCACAGGCTCATGACTGCGTCCAAGCAACTGCGTGGCCATTGTGTGATCACGACGCAATCCCTACGCAGAAGCATAAACCAGCCTTTACTCTCCATTGATCTCCTGACCCACTCCCAACCATCGGGGGGGGGGGGGGGGGGGGCGAGGAGCCGACTCCCTTCACACCTTCACAAGGCACAGCTGAAGGGGTGAAGGGGGAAGTATGGATGGATGACTGTTGCCTTTACTATGTAATTCACTGACCCACTCCCAACCTTCTAGGATCCAGAGAATCACACCTTTCACACTGAAGACACAGACATAGGTGAGAAGGGTAAAGTATGTGGAAATAATTGTGTTACTTTATAATGTAATTGTCATAAGATGTTTGGTATCATTTTCACTGCCACTGTAAGTGTAGTAAAATGGTCTTGGTCTCCATAGGAAATTAGGTGGATATCACACAGAAGTAAGAGTTTAGGATTCCCAATGCATAGGAAATTAGGTAACGCCCAGTGTGCACCACAGAGGATCAAACATCCATAAGGCCGCTCGGAAACAACAGCAAATGGTCTAACAATTAACATATGGTCCTGTAAACAATGCCGTTGTATAACTGAGAAAATAGTAAGAGATAGAAGACACTGCTCTAGGCTATCTAGGCTGTCTACAACCCAGGTATTTTTATTCCCTGATTATTTATCATGTATGTTTCTCCGTGATCTTTTCTAGTGTTTTAAGATTCCTTCCTTATTGTTTATACTTTGTTATTTAGTAAGTAACTTGTACCTGTCCAATAAAGTGCTATTCTAAGTAAAATATTCTAGTCCAATTGTATTTGAATTCAGTAGAACCGCAAGATGTTCCGCTATGGACATGATTACGATAGCAAGGAGTATTTCCTGTGACAACAGTAGAAATCGCTCTTGTTTTCTCTCTCTCTAACTATGAACAGTTTTTTCCTCTTGGGTGGAAAACTGGTCATAGTTAATGTTTTAACTGCATACAGTGATTGTGTGCCAGTATATGGAGTCAGATGTTTAATTGTTTTATTGTAATTTCAGTCGCCGCCAGAATCCTCACGCCAAATGTATCATCAACTCCTTTTCCGTCCTTGGTTGGGAACTTGACGAATCCTACACTTTATTCAACAGAAAATGACCTCCATTGACTTCTCACCTTTCAATGCCAACAGAGTCTTAACTAAAAACTCTCTATATAAACTATATTGTGAACTGTTGTTAATTCACACGATCACATTTGTAAACCGGAGAGAAAACAAAGTGTGAAATCCCACAGATTTATTTATCGTAGAACATGGTCTGCTAGTCATAACTTCATCCCCCTAGTGATTATTCTTCACCCTGTGTAGAATAGGCAGAACAGGCATGCACACACACACGCACACACATACACATACAGACACACACACACACAGAACACACATACACACAGATACACATACACACACAAGCCCACACACAAACACACACACATGTGCACAATGTTCAATTTACATAATATCAGCACCTTGGGAAATCTCAGCCTACTCAGTAAAAAGATTAATAAAACAAACATGCACACCTGCCAAGTTTCCCCTGAAATTAACCTATTTAGTCTTATTTTTGCATATTTTCACATGGGAGACAATGATACATTTAAATTACATCTACAATTATACACATATTACCATGTCCCTTGTTATTCCTGTAATGACTGCAATAACAAGGTAACTTGAATGTGTTAATGCAAAGTAATCTATGCAAAGGTACATTTAACAAAGGCACTCATATTATAATAGTACATGAAATGACATTTATTGAATTAACTTTACATTCCCAAACAAAATCATTGTGTTGACTATATGAAGAAAAAAATCTATGATAGGCTGTAGCCTCAGTATTCAATATATTTGTTATTTGGCAGTGGAAGTACTGAACAGGCAGTTTTCACCAGTAAATAACATTGTTGTGAACTGTAATCAAACTAAGGCCATTTAAACTCTGACTTGATTGATCAGAGAAAATAAAATGTTCTGCTTTCTTCTATTATCATCAGGTATACATGCTTTCAATGAAATACAACTAATGTAACTCACATAGTTGCATCAAAACCAGAAGGACCACCAATGCAATGGAAAAGTATGTGCAGGTGCCATTTTGAAGGGGGAAATAAGAGATGGAAGACAGCCCTTGCACTCACACCACAATACCCTGAGATACATATGCAAATACCAGATTTTCCAGAGTTTCGAAAACCCCCTTGACATCACGAAGAGGTATAACCCTCAGCTGAGCCAGTCCCTGAGGCATGGTGGTCATGTGTTCCATACATGGAAGGCGCTGGCCTGCTGTGCACAGTGTGATTCTGCACCCCTCCCTGATGCTGTTACTTCACCCTCCTGGAGACACTCTGCTAGGGGGTCAGGCCCTGGAGCCCTACTAACTCTGCTGGGACCCTCTGCCTCCAGGGCCCATCTTTCTACACTTCTCCTCCATCAAGTAAGGGGCAGAAATACAACCTCAGTATACATCCTGCCACGCATCGCAAGACACGGCAGTCATTACACTAAAAGAATATATGCAGAGGGAGATAATGAAACAACTGGTGACCGCTGTCTTTAGTGGCTGCTGTTGCCAGGTAAAGCAGAACGTACCTGCAGATAGGTGACGCCTCGGAGGACAGCAGCTCCTCGGATTTACCCTCATTACTTGTGCAATGCAGAGTCATGCTGTGTCACCTCTTGCCACCCACACACACACACACACAAACACACACACACATACACATACACACACACAAACATACACATACGCACACACACACACACACACATACACATACACATACACATACACACACATACACATACGCACACACACACACACATACACATACGCACACACACACACACACACACACACACACACATACACATACACACACATACACATACGCACATAAAACACACACACACACACACACACACACATACGCACACACACACACACACACACACACACACACACACACACACACACACACACACACATACACACACACACACACACAGAGCGCCCACACACACATCTACAATAATAAGAATCAAGTCACCCCACAGCGACCACAAACACACCAGCACACACACACACACCAGCACACACACACACACACACCCACACACACACACACACACAACACACACACACCAACACACATATACAGACAACACACACACACACACACACACACACACACACACACACACACACACACACACACACACAACACACACACACACCAGCACACACACACACACACACACCTAAACCAATGCATGTGCTCACTGAGAGCCGTGGGCTGACTTGCGTGTGTCTGTGCTGGGTGATGATGCCCATGAGCTCGCCCATGAAGTCACAGAGGAAGACTCCTTCAACCTGTCTCTCTTCCAAGTGCAAGAATCAAATATTTGTTCACATTTGTTTAATCCCCCATTGTACTGTATTGAATTCATAGCTGTGTGTGTCCTGCTTTTGCATTTAATATGCTACAGAAAGAACCTGGCAGGTTTGAAGTCATTGTGTGCAGACGAGCACATGGCACGGATGAATTGCGCCTGAGCTGTGTGTCTGTGTGTGTGTGTCCTATGTGTGTGTGTGTGTGTATCTCAAACAGAATGAAAGCATATCCCACACGAGACTTCAGCACGCAGTCTTGTGGATTATTATAATGCACTGTGTGTGTGTTTGAGTGTCCCAGAGTGCATGTGTATGCTGTGTGTACGTGTGTGTTTGTTTGTGCAATAGCCCTTTTTTTTTTGCGTAGCTGGATAATTCATGATGCAGCTAGATGCAGGAGTTACCAATCCGGACTTGAGTTCAAAGGAAATACTGTCATAGCCTACCATGTAGGCCTCATGTTGGTACTCAGTCCTCATGTTGGTATTCAGGTCCCTGCAGAAACACTTTACAAAAGGAGCAGAAAAATAGTGAGATTCTTCATACATCGTTTGTCTACCAGAAAGCAAAAGCATGGCTTTTGGAAGGCGTATGATTAAGTTTCAGAATTCAGTCAGGCATATGAATTCATCATTACTTGCAGTTGGTGTCAGATCAGTGGGAAGTGTACACAGTCCAGGCATGCATATTTGTGGAGAACACAGGTGGACATATACGGGTTCATTTTGTGAATGCATGTGTGTATGGGAGAGACACACGACAACATATGTATTGGACATTGATGATCATGGTTTAATAATATTTATTTAAGGTGTGCAGTGAAACTACCCAAGGCGTGTGTGTGGATGCGCATTTCCTTTTATTGCAAATACTGTCAAATACTCAAACCTGCGGGTTTACATGAACACAACATGTACACATCCACGAGACACAGTGCCCTGCCGAACGGTGATGTGCATGGATGGTGCCATCGACACTCTAAAACGCACCGTTTTAGACACACAGCAGGTGGTGTGCGGCGAGGTCACCGTGTTGAACGGCGAATCAGATTCAACTCACGAGGAGTTCAGACAGCTGCTTCAATCATGCTCCCGAGCTGACGGTTTACTGTGACTGTCCTCCATACCAAAGGATTTAATTTCCCTTCCCATAGTTTGCCATCAGGTCGGTTCAGCGCGCTGTGTTGACAAGTGCTCGTGAGCTGATCCACTCTGTCCACGGCGTCTCTTAGATCTCATTTGCTCTCCATCTCTCAACTGCATGTCTGATGCAGTTCTTCATGTAATGACTTGTTCCCCAGCAACTGTAGCCTTTTGGGGCTTGGTTCTTTGTGTGGGCCGTTGATCTGTTTATCAGCGTAGTTTCTCATGTGTGGACACGTGGCACCACATGTAAATGTGCGCATGTACTGTATGTAAGTGTGTCCACTGAAAACAAGAATTGCAAACACACAGAGATTGGAAGGGAGATTGAAAAGGTATTTTTGTGTCCTGACTTGTGTTCTTTGCTGTGAAACATCATGTCGAAGAAGAAGAGTATATTTGGGGAATTCCCATTTCAATTCTTCAAAACAAAAACCTCTGAAGAAACGTAATACTCTGTAACTGAATCAATGCAATTATATTTGTGATTAATTTATTTTGTGACAAATGTAATTTTTTTTTTCTTTTAAATGAGTATTTCATTTTTTTAATTCATATCGTTTTTCTGTCTCTGTTTTTGTCTGGCGTCTCAACAAATGTTCTGAAAATCAATAACAGAGAAATGTAATAAGAAGAGCATATTTTGGCTGCAAGCTTCGTCTATGCAGAAACAGCGGAGGATTGCCCCCCCCCCATCCACTATTCTTCTTGACGTCCTGCCAGAAAACTCTTCAGAAGGCTGAATGTGGGGGCGCTGATCGCCCCGAGTGCCTATTAACCGCCTGTTCCATCCCAGAGTCCATCCTCTCCCCATTGTGTTAAATATCTCCAAATGGACTGATTGCACCTCTGTTCCATAGCCTCATTTAGATATGCCTTTCATCATCCTAACATGACCATCCCTTTGTCATTGACAGAAGACAAGGAAGGGTTATGTTAGTTATTAAGGATAAAGGGGTTTGATGTTTAGCTTTTAGCTACGGATTACGATTGGAGTTTGATGTAATGACGAGGGATTTGGATTTGAAAACAGAAAAAGAATTGTTTCTTCTTGATATCAGGAATCGAATCAGGCATTGAAACAAAATAGTTTCGGGGCTGATTTGAACTTGAAACTGGTAAACTCCTGCTTGGATGAGATAAGTGTTTTTTTCTGATTTAATGTATTGTTTCAGTGAATTCCCTTAAAGTACACGTAAGATAACACCATATTGTCTTCCCCCTTAGAATCATTTTTAGGCGATTCAACATTTTTTATTTTTTATTTCACTTCAAATACTTAGTGAGTGTATGTGTCTTTCTTTCAATTATCATTATAGGCCCCATAAACTATAAGGCACTATCCATTAATGTATGCCATCAAACATTTAATCAGGGCAGATATCATATTATCAAATCAGTAGATACTCAGTAATCAGACATAATCAATCAATTTTGGTAGCAAGCCCATGATGATGATGTCCTCTCAGCATGACTCTCTGGATCACTGCAGTGTAACAGGTGTCACAATGCTCTGTGTGGTTGCCCTGCTGGCACCAAGCTCCTTGTACCGTGGCTCGTTCAGCCGGTTACAGCGGTGTCCTGGTTTTATATCCTCGGACATCACTATCAAGGTGTTGACGTACAGGCTACATCTCAGCGTCACACTTTGATAATGCCAACAAACTCTCTTTCTCTGTCACTCTCCTTCTGACTCCAGTGTTTCCTGTTTCTCTCTGGTGTCCCACGCTGTCCCCTGCTAGCTGATGAAGTCAGTATTGTCTTTGCCTTCTTTCTTTGTTTGCTATTAGAGTTGTCGCATATCGGTTAGTAGAGCATATATCTTCTGAACGGATGAGTTCAAACAGCGTGAGTTTCATTCTTACACCATATATATACATATACATATATATATATATATATATATATATATATATATATATAGGCGCAAACACGGGAGCAAAGTGTAAGCCAGCATTATGAATTATGATCACATTTATCCCAGAAATGTCAAGTCAATGTTGTGTGAAGACAAATGTGCCGGGCAGCGTCGTGTGAACAACAAGATTAGCCATCCTGCAGCCGTGGCTGAAACTGCAGCGTTGACCACTCCACCTCTTCACGACATTGTGTTCTTGAGCTTTAATTCGATTACGTCTAATAAGTGCCTACTTTAACTTTTGTTTGAATGAAAAAGGTCTCCGAGGTGCGGGAATCATTGTAGCATGCACTGATACCGGGCTCCGTTTCAGCAACGCAGCACTGTTCCTGATATCACATTTCCCACCAGGATACAGGATCGCTTAACCGTGTCATATTAAGTTATGCTGAAATAACTAAATACTATGGATATCCCTCACATAGACTATTAATGGTGACAACTGAAGCCACAATCAATATCCATAGATGTGATCCTGCACAGTGATCCGGACTGGGGTTTTTTTGAGTGTGTTGTCGACTGTGTCTCTGCTTTCCTCAGAAATGAGGAAAGAAGGTTTTGCAGTTCTCAGGATATATTAGTTTACGTGGACGATGAACAGAATGTTCAGGCATTCTCTCAAGGCCAAACAACTCATGTAGGAGGTGGTGGGTGGGGTCTGGAGCTGAGGGAAAAGAAAACAAGAGAGAGAGAGAGAGAGAGAGAGAGAGAGAGAGAGAGAGAGAGAGAGAGAGAGAGAGAGAGAGAGAGAGAGAGAGAGAGAGAGAGAGAGAGAGAGAGACCTATCTCCTCTTTAACAGTAGTAGCTGGAACCAAGGGAGGAGGGTTGGCAAGAGCAGAGAGTGCTACATTAGGCGAGTTTCAGATTGTTTGCATTTGCGCATTTGTTGCAACGAGAATTGAGAAGATCCGGTGGAACTCGTCATAATCACGTCACGTTCCCGTCTGAATGTTGAGGGGAGTGTCTTATGTCTGCACTTGCTCGAGAAAACATGCCCAGAAAAGCAGGCGGAAGTTGTTTTCCTGAAACCACAAGAGTTTTGAAAGCCAGGTGACTCGTCGCATAGGAAGTTTATCACAGGTATTTCTGACGTTTTCATCCCAGAATGCATTCTGAAGCATGGCAAACGAAGCCGCATGCCTCATCTGAAACTCGCCCAATGACACAAACGAACCATTTTCCTTTGTAAAATTATATTCGTTTTGGTCGAATAAAATGTGCATCTTCTGAACAATTATCAGTCTCCATTGTAGGTGCTCCCCTCTGCTGTGTTCTGCTCAGGTTGGCTGGGTTTTGAATAGGTGAACAACAGCTATAATGTGTGTTTATATATCTCTGACACGGTAACAGAGTAGCACAGCCTCAGTTCACTTAAGATGGATAGACACTTTGCACTGCTTCACTCACAGAACGATCATAGACCAATGAGAAAAGCAGGCCCACCTAAGCCCACAGTGAGACAGCATGCGCATATTTCTGACAACAAAACAAAAACTCATTCCCCATGTCTCTAACACCGCAAGCATGGATTTATATTTTGTCCTGAATGGATTGAAGTCTCAGTCCGCAGATCTGCGCTACACATTTTCTAACTGAAAATGACTTTTCTGGGTAGGCAAACGGAGGGCCATCCTTCTATCCTTCAATGGGATGCATGCATTTATCAAGACAAAAACTGTCAATGAGCTGATACGTTCTCTATGTCCCTAACTTACTTATGAATGCTGTAGATGGATGGGATTTGAATGTCTCTGTTTGTATTTTGTATTTGTGATACTACCAAACCTATTAGCATTATAATACCATTATGTGTGATTAAACCATCATAACATCATAACCAACATTCATTACAATATAATTTGTGAAAATTACATTGTTTTACCAATTCAACCAAACATAATTTACATGAATGTGCCACCCACAAATGTAAGTGGAGCGCAGTGATGAAACGTATTTAAGTTAAATACATGTTCAGAAACTTAGATTTAATATAGTTTATAATAACCCATTAGAAATAAGAAATTATCTTTGAAATATAAGATATTACTGAATAAATAGGCTATGTTAGATTCTGGGAGTTGAAGTGTTATACACATCTGTTTGAACCATGAATGTGTTTAAATTCATATTAATTGTATTTATTTTCATAAAATATTTCATTAGTGAAGTGAAATGTCTAACATGCACTATTATGATGTTTGAATCTAAAATTGATTTAATTGTATTACTTTTGTCTGCATTGAATAATATGTGGGGTGAAAGGTGCAAATGGCGCGAAAGGAAAGAGAAGAGAGGGCGGACGAGAAGAAGCCACATTTTGAACCTTCTACATGCTTCCATGTTGAGAAGTAAAGGTATAGATTGTGACAAACGTTTTATTTGCATGACAGACTCTGTCGTAGTTAATGAGTGTATTGGGATCAAACTGGATGCTAAGGACTGAGCGGAAAAAAAAGTTTGCTATTCATGCTAGCCTGAGTGAATGGCTGAAGAGAGTCGTACGTAATGGTCCTTTGTTATTTTGGCCACGCTGAACCTGAGCATCGCTCCAGGCTTGCGACGGTTAGGGAGTTAGTTTATCTGCCGGCTAGGACTGGCGTGTATGATTGTGTGTGTGTGTGTGTGTTTGTGGGCCCATTATTGTCATTTATGTTAACGTGTCATGCATACAGCTGTTTGTTAGGGTATTTTATATTTCAGTTAATACTGAATAGACATTTATTTATTTACTTTTTTTTTTTTTTGTTCATTACATGTGTACCTTTATTGTTATTCATTTAAAACATTGAGAATGAATAATTCTGGATAATTTAATGTTTATTTTACAGTTCTTTGTTCAGTAAACTATGCTTTTGTTTGCAATCTAGAGGGGGTGCCTTTTAGTGTGTTTCCTTGGTGTTGGGACACTGGTGGGTAGGGGAGGCTGTAGCTCAGTGGATAGAGCGGGTGGACAGAGCGGGTCGTCCACTAACCATGGGGTCGGCATTTCAATCTCCTTCATCCCCCACTTCCACATGTCGAATCCAACAAATGTGCTGATTTTAAGTTGCTTTGGAGAAAAGCGTCTGCGTCTGCTAAATGCCCCTTTCCCTTTGGGTGAAAGAGTTAATGGTAAAAAGTATATTAAATAGTGTAAATAGTGTTTCACCTAAAACAAAGTAAGTATTACAAGGTTAAGCTTGAAATAGAATAGTTTATTGAAAGCACATGTAAAGAAACACAAACATACATTTAAACAGAAGGTCAGCAATAACTATATATATATATTGGATTTACTTTACTGGGATTAGAACCCAGGAACGCCCTTTAGTACCTGGAGGTTGGCCTATAGGGCCGCTACGTAAGCAATTGCTGCACAGCATTTTGGTGAGAAGTCATTATGCATAGTAGGCTACTAGCATGGCAATTCACTGCTATCTGGTCCCCAATCTCTGTACTGACCATCGCACATTGATTCCCAAAGACAAAATAATGAAAATGGAAACATATTCTTGGTTTGTTCTTTATTTATGATCAATCTCTGTACTGACCATCGCACATTGATTCCCAAAGACAAAACAATGAAAATGGAAACATATTGTTGGTTTGTTCTTTATTTATGATTTGTGAGATCCACCCGAAGCTAAGTGTGGACAGATGGCAAAGGGAGAGACAGAAAGTTCCCCCTGCATGTTGCTGACAGCTTTCTCCTTCTGCATTATTGTATTCATTGGAAAATAATCGTCTGTATGATTTTTTGGAGCTTACCTTTTTTGTCTTTTCGTCTCAAGCATTGTCAGTTAGTCTCAGACCATGATGGCAGACCATCATGTTCCATCAGCTGGCTGAATTATAGTCAATCGGTTGTGTAATCAACCCACACATTCATCATCGACGCTGATCGCCATGGCAACCCTGTTAAATAAAATGGTCCATGGCCTTTCTCGCTCTGTTCCCAGTGCTCTCCTCCTTTGTCATCTTTACAGCTTCCCCGCATCTCTGTCTCTCTGGCGGCCTCCCCACACGACTGCTAATCAATGCTTTTGATCCTGGTTTCATTGCATCCACTGTTTGTCTCTCCGTTGTCTGTACCCCCTCATCATCCCCTGTGGCCCCGGCCTTTTTCTTTCCCTCACTCCAAGCCCCTGCCTATCATCTTCCTTCTCTTTCACACAATTTGTTGGAGACACTTGTGCCGCTCCACTGTTGTTTGCACTCTTTCACACCCAGTTCTCAGTATGGCATTGTCCAGGCGCTCTGATGTACCGCCATCACAGCCTCTCAATATTAATAACCGCAACAGATCGTTGAGAGAAGCGCTGGCTCTCTAAATGGTGCTGACATTCATTCAATTGATATGATTTAAGTGATGGAAGATACGGGGGTCACTTTATGAGTGACCATCAAGCTGCAGCCGTGATCGTCTGTTTGCGAAGGCCTTGCGGCTTCTTGGTGGTTGGCAGTATTGCCGTGGTTGGATGCAGAAATCGCAGTCATCAATCTAAAGTCATTGGGAAGGAATGAGGGGAAGGCATTCATTTTCATCGTCATTCGGTCAGAATCTCATTGCCTACTTCCTCCCATATTATGTATTTTGAGAGGTCCCGTTTGACAGGTATTTAAAACATATAATAAAAAAGGGTTGAATATTATTTAATTCTAACTAAAGGAGCACTATGAGCCGGCCATTCATTAAAGCCTCCAATATGAATAGTTTCCGCTGATGAATGCTAAAATCTCAAACAATGGCGCTGCACCGCAAAAAAAGTCAAATCTACACCCTCAAAGCAGTCGTTTGCAAACCGATGGCTGACGTCACTGAGGCTGTGTCCATATTTCTGTCTTACAGTCTATGGTTACGCCACAGCCAACTCTAGGGGCCGGCATGGCGGCGTGGATTTACTCACCGCCGTTCCTCCGGACGCGACAGAAACAGCCCTTATGATGCAGTGTGCCGAGGGCCGGCCTCCTGCGTAAAAACAATATATTTCTCAGGCAGGACACCGCCGCCAGAGAGGCTGATTAGGGCAGCCTCTCTCCCAAAGAGCTGTCAAGATATGATAGCACTGTCTCTGGCTCGGGCCCAAGCTGCCCGGCGTACCTGCCGCTGCTGCTGGAGGGAACTAAAAGTAGCGTCACCAGATTAAGTAAACCCAAGGCTTTGGATGGATGATAACCCCGAGCTGGTGGCTTCTGGAGAAAAGCAAGAGTTGCAAACACGAGTGCACAACACGTCTGTGTTGAGTGGCACCTTTAGAGGGATTCCGAAAAAGTTTGCCTAGTTTAATTAGTAAATCCATATTAATTAGTTTTAATATTGGTAGGTGTTGGCTTTTATTCTTTTATGCTGCACTAGTGGATTGTTGGTACAAGCAGGCGCAACAACATCACAGTTCAGCCATATTCACTGCTATCTGGTAAAAAAAAAAAAAAAGACAAAATGCATTGCTTTTGGAGCTGCTTGACTCTCTAATATGAATTCATCCAGAAGCATTATGTACTTATACTGGCTGTTTGTTACGGTCTGTAGAATACTTTTAAACTGCCGCCTTATTCACAGCTCATTACATTAAACAGACTAGCCATTTTACTGATTAGCACCAATTCACATTGTTTCCTGTTTCCTATTGCCTCTCGTTTAATTGAACACAACGTTAACAATGGGAAACGGATCGATAGAATACTTTGATAAAATGATCAACCACTTCCAAAATCCGAACATGTATTTAACTAGAAAATTATCTTTATAATATATTTAAGATAATACTAAAAAAATCATTTTAAAACTGGTTGCATAGCCAAGTATGCATTGAATTATCCCAGTCCTATTATATTTTGTATGTTATGCAGGACAGTGGAGATAAAACCTGTCTGCGAACGCTTCAACTGCTAGACATTTTACCGGATGCTGTGTGTTTATACCATCAAACATCTGTCTCTGGTGAACCTCTGCTCTCCCTCAACTATGAGGGAGAGAGAGTGTGTGTGTGTGTGTGTGTGTGTGGGGGGGGGGGGGGGGGGGGAGTAAGCACAATGGGAAGGGCAGGAGCAGAGAAACACAGACAGAGTGCAGGAGACCATCCATGAGACGGGCCAGGGTCTCGGGAGAAGGTGAAAGAGAAGAAAAAAGCACAGACGTGGTTTCACTCCGCTCAGCTCGGGTACAAGAAGCGAAAGGCAAGCAGGTGGCATGTGAGTCTTCTGAGACGCTAGGCGGGGAAGGAGGAACTCAGCTGGGAGAAAAGAACGGCAAGCAAACCGGTTAGAGAAGATACACATAGTCACCATCTATGCTAATGGACGAGGTCCCCGTAACACTTTCCCATCGCCTGACTACTCTACTGACCAATTTGGAGACTTTTAAGCGCGAGTTAACTCTCTCTCTCTCTCTCATTCTTTCTTTCTCCCGCTCTCGTTCTCTCTCTCAGTCCCTCTTTCTCTCCCTCTGGGTTCCTCCTGAGTAGGGGACTTTAACTGGCTCCACCAGTGGCCCCGGGCTCTGTCCTCCAGCACACTGCATTAGTCTCAGGGGTTGGAAGTGGGGTGGATGTGTGGATGTTATGGAGCAGGGGAGGCATGAGGGAGCAGAGCACGAGCACAGTAAGACAAAGGAGGGGTGGGTGGGGGGGATATATATATTTAATGTCATCTTGTATAATTTCCAAAATGAATTGTTAACTTAAATGATTTTGGAAGTGTATGTCTTCCAGATATTTTTATCTTTTATTTTTCATATATATTTGCCTCTCATGTTACCTTCAGTGCCATTGCACTGCCCTAATCTGTTTTTACCTCCTTAACCCACAGAACTGTATATGAGGCTAATAATGCAGATGGCATTTGAAACAGCAGTTCCCATGGCGACTGCACTGTGAAACATGGAGACAACAAAATGGCCGACAGATGACAGTGAACATTTTTTTAAAGTCTGGTATAGTACTACTAATTGAGACATTGAGCACATTGTGCTGTTTGCTTATAAGGGCTCATTAAGTTCTATGTTTTATGAACACATTTTTTTCACACTTTTTTATTATTATTGCCAATTTGACTTGCTACGTGCATGAGGAATAAAAGTATTCATAGTAAAAATTTGTTCTGGATATGGCTTCATATGAAATTATGATATAAATAAGATATAGCCACATCTGGAGATAATTGTGTTATTGTTGTATTAGCTGAATTTCAATTTTTTGTTTTTTTTTGTTTGGGGGGGGGGGGGTTCTATTTATGTGTTGAAGGAATACAATGCCTTTTTCAAATTTCCCAGAAAGGATAATTTATTCCAAGTCATTGTTGCCAGATGAATATTGGACAAAGCAATATTAACCAAGCCAGGCAACAGGTAAACCTTTTACAAATAGAAACTGTATATATGTATGTATATATAATAGTCAATTTCTGCTACTTCTTTTCAATGTGGGAAGAACGCTTAGGCCAACTATGTGATCATTCATCATCACAAGTAGCCAATGACTTTGTAATGATCAAGTGTTAAATTGACCATAAAACTAATTTGGTGATATTGATAGATGTTCATGAATAGTATTTCACATTTCATAAATAATCAGAGTTAAAAGTGAAAATTATAAACTGCAGCTTTAAGATCTTGACATTTATGCTCTGGTCTTTTTCTACAAGAAATTACATCACTCATTAGGTATTACACCTTCCACTGCTCCCTTCTAAACCCTGCTTCTTTGCAGACATGGAATTAAATAAATGGCAAGACACCATAAAGTGTCTGTGCTGCTGCTCATTTTACACAGGAAGCTGAGGAGCCATCACTTCGGGTTACACCTCGAGCCTAACAGCCCGCACAAAAAAAAACACCAAGGGGAACCTCCACCAATGCTACTCCTTTCCAATTTATAGATATATGCTTTATTGCCGGAGAAGTGTGCTGAAAATGAAAAGTGTATTTGCAGTTCCTTTCTTTGGATATAATCTTCTGTTGAAGGTTGCCTGACTTTCCCCCCGTCAGGTGCACAATGCTAACCACTCATTTACAATTTAAAAACATGACCCGTTCACATCGCCTGTGAAGTGTCCACCTGGCCAATCCCCACCGGCCTGCTGGCTAGCTGCTGGGCCTCTGAGATGGGCTCTCTAAGGAGCAACACGATACGTTGTCACTAAAGGCCCATAAGAGGGTCACACAACAGGCTTGGAGTGGCAGTCAGACACTCCCATGTCTCAGAGGGGCCAGCATTTGGAAATGGCTTGTACGCCTTACACCTTGTCCAGTGACCCGCAAGTCAGTGCCTAAACGCTTTGCTCAACTAGAGACTGAGGACAATATCCCAGGTTTCTTTGTAAAACCACGTGGAAACAATTAGAGAGTTGAAAACCACTCCTGCCTTGCAGAATCAATCAAACTTCAGGGCGGCCCTTGATATCGGGACGGTCAATCGTGTGAAATTCACCAGTCGCTGGAAATCCCGCATCTTGACTGAGCACATTTGTTGAAACTGAATCAATGAATGTGACTTTACTCAGGACATCAGCATGGTGTTGTCCGAGGTCTGGTACCACGTCTGGTCTGGTACCACGAGGGGAAGGGGCCTGGGGCCACATGCACCTCCACTCCATTCACCCATTTCACCCTCCATCTATCTTTTGGCCAGAGTAAATGACCATTATTACTGCCACAAAGTATGGAATTGTAATTACCCCTACCATTCCCCCAGCGGCCATTCAGTGACTTGGGGGTAATCATCATAAAACATTGGGGAATGTATGTTTTGCATTAATGTTGTTTAGCACCAAATAGGGCCTATTGAAATGTTGGTTTCAACACGCTTTGCAAATCCTTTTAATGGATTGAGTTTTTGCATGGTTAAACTATTGCAATTTACTGATATTTACTGTCAGTGCCATGGCTGTAAACATTTGATCAGAGAGAATTCTGGTTCACGGGGGAGAGAGGAAGGGAGTCTCGGCCAAACCCATGATGAAGATGTATCTGTTTTTGTACTTCTTTTTTCAAATGCTTCCTTGGTGGATACGTACACGTTTACGTATCCACCAACATGGTGGTATAACGAGGCAACTAAGGTGCTGTAACGTTTTGTTTTGATTGTATGGGGTATTTGATACAAATAAAAATTGACTTTCTCATCCCCAAAAACATACTACACACACACACAAACACACACACACACACACACACACACACACACACACACACACAAACACAGATATGCACACACACACACACAAACACACACCAATACATAAACACAGATATGCACATGCACATGTTCGTATATATGGGGCCAGTTGGTCCAGTGCAGGAGGAAGCAGGTGAAGAAAGGTGGATCAGGAGGTCAGAGCCTCACGCAGTGCTGTTCACAGTCACCGTGCATTCTCCACCAGGGCTTTCCACATGCTGCACTTCACACAGAAGGGCCAAGTTGTCGCAGACAAGAGGGCCATACATGTGCATCAGATCATGTGTAGCATTTATGTTAGATGACAGACCAAGCAAACACCAGACATTTGTGTGGGAAAGATTGTGTCTACATGAACAAACCAAAAGAGACACAGTGTTATGACACACTGTATCACGTTTCTGTTGCACCAATACTGCTGCTTCTCTTTTGACAGGCCCTAATGGGGTCATGCAAGAGACAACTGCTGACGTTCTCTGGATTATTTTTACACAGTATTATACGAGGGGGTTTAGGAGATGAAGGTGAATGGGCATGTCACAGATCTCAGAGGGACATGGTTTTCACCTGCAGGGAGGAACAAGCCCACCTCACATCAGAGACAAAGGGAAATTGGTGTCAGGATACAGCTGAAAAAAAATGGCCAAGCGCTGATGGAACATCACGAAACAAAAAAAAAGGTGAATTGTGTTTTCTCTCTCTCTCTCTCCATCTCACTCTCTTTGTTTGTCTCTCTATCTCACTCTCTTCCCAGACTTCACACCATCAGATGAATATACATCCCGAGACAGACTCATACGTACTCAGACAGCGCTCGTCTAGCGCTCCGGGTGGTTACCAGGCGTTATGTGACGTGATGGTCATGAATATGCAGGCTAACAGTTAACAGTGGAGGTGGGCCTTGGAAGAACACTGACAGGAAGACAAATGACGCAACCTACAGCAATCCCCGCTCACTCGATGCATCAATTAACTCAAAGTACCAATAGCGTGTGTGTATGCGTGTTTTTTGTCAGTGTATGCACGTTTTGTGTGTGAGTGTCTTAGAGTAGGTGAGAGAAAGGAAGCTGGTGTATTTTAGTGCTGGAATTGAAGACAATATTTTGTTTGCGTCTTCACTGTAATGGTGTTTATAGCTCTGCAAGTCAGTTCACAACCTCATTGTCCGGTACACCAATTCTACTGGTGTATCGGGGGTTTTATACCTTCGCTCTACCTGCACTGGCCTTGTGAAATTAAGTCTACAAATAAGTCATATTTATGCATAATAAGACGTGTCCTGATAGTTCAGACCAGCATTCACTGTAATGGTGTTTATAGCTCTGCAAGTCAGTTCACAACCTCATTGTCCGGTACACCAATTCTACTGCTGTATCGGGGGTTTTATACCTTCGCTCTACCTGCACTGGCCTTGTGAAATTAAGTCTACAAATAAGTCATATTTATGCATAATAAGACGTGTCCTGATAGTTCAGACCAGCAATGCCAGCTTTGTTAAACAATTAGCAGTCTTGGAATCACAATAGCCTTTGGAATATTTCCACCATCTGTGTCCTTGTTTGAGGCTAATTTGTGCACTAAATTTGTTGGTAACATTTGTTTATTACCTTGTTTTAACTCTTCCAATTTACTGTCCATAAAGAAAGCATAATATTGATTGAGAGTTGAATTGTATTGTTTGCTGGAACAGTTAAATAAGTATCTCATTTGGTTCAAGTCCAGCTGGAAGAAAAATAATGATTTAACTCTTGTTCAAATAAACAAATAACGATATTTAGGGATCATCAGGTGTGAACATTTTACATTTCAGGGAAGCTTTTTTTCCTCATCAATTGGTTGCTACTGGGAATTGCAATGTCTCATAATGTGCATACTGCTCGACTAAATCAATGCTTAAATGTGTTTATACCACTTGTGCAGATTCCCTCTGTATTTACAATGTTGCATAATATGCCTACAAAGCCATATTATGTAAATTGGTTGAGTAACTTCCTGGTGTTTGTTTTGTCCAATGGATAAAAAGAGAGACTAAGAGAGAGCAGAGGAGAAGGCTATGTCTCTCTGAGCCATTTATCTGCTCTTGGATTCTACCATGACACCAAAGTCTCCAGGGGTGAAGATGTATTCCACATATTAGTATATCCACTATATTTAAAGAAAACAAGACGCACAAACAAAGACAAATGAACACAGTGGCAGTCTTGGTAAGCTAGGTCCAGTTCTGGAGGAACAGTCTTTCTTGGTGGGTAGAAGCTAGCACAGCCATAGGGGGTCAGGAACAAGAAAAGAAAAAAAGGGGAACAAAACATTCTAAGGCGATATGAGAAAATAAATGTGTATTTTCTGTATTCTCAAAAAATGAAACCACGTTGTAATGAGACGGGGAGGAGAAAAAGTTTGGTCTCGGTCTCACAACACTGTTGGAGTCTTCTTCTCTTCTCTATTTTGTGCTCTGCTAAACAAGCCTGACTCTCTACATGTCTAACGAACAGTCTTTAAAAAAGGTCCTGTTCCCCTTCCATGGATTCAGACACACAGACATATTACAACAATGGCCAAGTGCCACGTATGACTCGAGGAAGAGAGAAATTGCCAGCCTTCTTTTCAATTTATCTAATAGCAATTTAATGATTACACACAATTTCACCAGATTTGATTCCTCCCCAGACCCTCAATAAAAGTGATATCTCATGAACAGCTTCCCTTGTCATGCACAAGGGAAGCTGTTCATGAGATATCGCAGGACTATTGTAGGGCAAATAGCTGGCTAATCGCTCCACTCCCTCACCTCGTGTTCTGATGCGTGTCCCACCATGTGTGAGATTTGTGAACGACACTGAAACTGTAATTCCACCCTATAAATAATTGACGATTATTAGAAGGACTCTGTAGAAAACTAATCGGGGACAAGTGGGTACTGCGCCTAATGCCCATTGAAGCCTTGGAGTCCCCGTGTTCCCCTCCATCTGCAGTCTCTACGCCTGACTTCACCGCAACCTCCATTAGAAAATCATATTCCAATGTTCCCCCTAATGGGAAAGGAAAATCCCAGACAATGTGCCGAGACGTTCAGTACAGTTCGGAGGCGGTGTCAGATATCAATTACAGTGTGTTTGAGAACAAAGAGCGAGAGGTTTTACCCCACGACCACGGGGGAATTCTTTAATTGAGTGGTTTTCCCCATTCTCCAGTGTTTTTAAAATCACCCTCCCAGTGGAGGGGTTTCTATGTCAGTGTCAAAATCTAATGCTTCTTGGGTAATAAAAATCCCTATACTATTTTTCCCTTATCTTTAATTTGATGGCTGACTTTTGGCGCCGACCGCCATAGTACAATCACATTCCAATTTACCCCTAAAGCAAGATCCTCTGTGTCTCATGACGCACAGGCACCAATGATTAACTGTGAGCAATTATTATGTGAATAGGGGTCGTCTCCCCGCTCTCCCTACTGAAGGAACACAAGCTATTACCACAGAGACATGATATTGCATGATTCTTTGCAGATTACATGTCACTCCTTGAGAGGCCCGCTATGTATGCTCTGTTAACCAGGAACGCGTGCGTATGCAAAGAGGTTCCACATTTTCCTGATAGGCAGAACCAGACACACACGAGACACACGGCTGAGGGACACACACCCACATGTACACACATGTGTACGCTCATGAATACATAGAGAACATTACATGTTGATTCACTCAATGAATTAGGCCGTTATCACAGACGTGTAGATGTGTAGAATTGAAGCTCTTTAAGTTTTTTTTTTGGTCTGCAGGAATACCAGCATCCATAATCATCATGAGCTACACCTGTTTTCACTCCTACTATTACCTCATTGTGATAAAGGCCTGTAAATGGTCTCCTATATCATATTTTGTTAATTAAATACGTCTCTTTGAAAGCCTGGATGTGTCACTTTATCAGCTAAATAATTCAACAATTAGTTCTGTCCATCATGTTTTTGAATATAACATTAAAGATCACTCATAATAATTTGAGATATATATTTGAGATAAAAAGAATATGTAAGTATAGAATGAAGTGCAACATTTCTAAATATGAACGTAGCATGGTTGTGATATGATGAGGTCACCTTGGTGAAGAGGTTTGATCAAAACGTTCTACATTAGTTTTCAGAAAGGCAAAAAAGAAAATGTACTGTCGGTGCGATTAATTAATCAGAATTTTAGTGTAATTTGTTAGAAATACCAAAGCCATCCGTCAGCTATTAGTGAGTGAAATGTTCTGTACGAATATGTTTCAAGTTGACTGCACCTCCCTCTGTATGGCATCAGGGCATCTCTTCCCTGACCGGTTTGGTGAATCCATCTTGCCTGTCTATCACATTTAAGCACACAGCATTATTCACTACTCACAACAAGTGTTGCTTTCACACACCACTTCTCCGCTCCGGTCAAACTTAGGTAGTGATGGAGGAGAGATGGAGGGGATTTTTTTGAGGGACTGTAAATCATATTCTGCTTTTTTACACCTCACAACTTTCATATCTATTCATATTTACTAGCTAGTCAGTATAGTACATTACAGATTTCACAAAAAGGTGGTAGGTGATAAAAAGGTAAAGGTGGTAGGTGCAGGTGGTAAAGAACATATGCAAAGCAATAGTGTCATAGCAAGGATGAAGTAGTATTGTTAGTGTTGTCATAGTTACCACATGTTTAAAAATTTTAACTTTTTGTTTTATTTGTTTTGCATCGTTTATATCCTAAAAACTACAAAGTGTGACAGCAAACAGAAATTGTACTATGGCCAATTGAAAATATGAAATATATTTGCATTAAATATGAACAACAACATTATACAACTAAGGCTTTAGGATTAGGCATTGAATGACCATTCATTTTATTCATTTTATAAATGTTCTTAGACTGATCACTTTGATCTTGGACACATCACAACATGGTATGTGCTTGCAGTGATTACATTGGGTGTAGAGTTCCCTTTTGATAAAATGCTTTTAAAGGGAATGATTAAAAATAATCACACTACAAAATAAACAGATTGAAAATGTCCCTTAAAACTGATTAGTAATTTGCAAAAAACGTGTTGCTTTGATAGTTCAGTTCTGTCAAAGGCAACGGCATCAGCCACATTGAGACATATAGGCCTGAGTCACCCAAAGAAGTGCAGTATTATATCATATATTTAGCCTCATAAATATCTAACCACTTTATGAATATTTGATCCGAATCGTGCTTAGCCATTTTGTCACCTCTTGGGCCCCCTAGTTGGCTTGATTCAGATCTTGGTTAGGTCGACCGTTTGTATGTGTTAGGTTTGTGTTATGAGCTAACAAGGACAAATGATAAAAGTTATGGATGGACAAAAAAACAAAAATAGGTGAAGCAACCTAAGTCTAACACCGCATTCAAATCAACTCCGAAGTCACAAGTTTCAACTGTGATTTCCAACTTTGGACATTATTGCATTCACACAGTTAACTCTGGGGAAAAACACTAACAAAAACAACAACAACAATATGCCGCAATATAAAAATACATTCACATATTGGATAATTGCACACCATGTGATATGTTAAACCTCAACAAACACTTTATTCAAAATTCCATTCCCATTAACATTGAACAATCGGACAACAGTCAGACAATCCACCTCTCCTGTAATTCTGAGTTGGACAACCTTTCAATTCATTTTTAACAAGTCTGAGCTTGTTTTATACGAATCCCGAGTTGCCTTGAACTCACTATAAGGCCTGGACAATGAGACAACTTACACAACAACAATAACAAGGACTTATTTAAATTTAAAATACAAGATACAGAGCTGTTGCTCTGTGCATGCCCCTGTGTCCCCTTTGGGAATTTGGGCACCCCATTTATCCAAAACATTTGTACCTTTCTCATTGTATTTTCCTCCTCAAATAATTCAAAACCACAACCACCCCTGCCTATCTTGTTACTATGGGGTTGCTGCCCAACCCCTCCACTCGGTGTCTCCTCGCGTCTCTTCCTCTCTTGAATGCATGACGGAGGATTTGAGGAGATTGTAGGCAGTGTGACGGAGAACGGCTGAGGTGTGACTGTGTTTGGGAATTGCATCAAAATCACAATTGTAAATTATGTATGTTAAGCTTCCCTTTTTAAATATGCACTTTTATTTTCCCTGCTTGCAGTATGCATCATAATGGTTTTCTTTTTAATAATGGAGGAGATTGTAATTGCACTATTGATAATTCAGATAGGGTGCCACTGTTGGATAATATACCTGGGACAACACCAGATAATTATGGATTTTTGGTAATGCTCAATAGATTTTATTGCTTTCAGTTCCACCTCCAGGTTTTAAATCTTGTTTTAGTAGTCCTGTAGGATTTTCTGATAATGCTATTTTAATATTTAATATGGGATTTTTCTTTTATTAACGTAGTAAAACACTAGCCTGGGAACCAGATGGATCACCTAGCTCATGTTTTATTTGCTCTGGCATATGTGTCTGTCCCCCCTCCCGTTCAGATATATTAACAGCAGACCGTCTGGCCAATCACAACCGCTTATCTCATATGGGGCAGGTTTGATAGGATGAGTGAACAGAGGAGCACCCTATGGAAAGCCATCGAGGCATTTTGATAAACAACCAAGATGGCCACCACCCTGCCATGTGACACATTTCGTTGCTTTGATTGGTAGGCCTATCCAATTCCGTCCTGAGGTATTTTGACCTGTGCCTGCTGAAAACAAACCTTGGAAATTGAAAATGAACTTGGTGGTTACAGACAAATATGCATTTGCGGTAGTATTTTGCCTTTTAGAAGGACTTTAAAATTTAATTTCTGTAGTTATTATCATCTTCAGATGATAATGCAATCATCTATAGAAAATAATACAAAAATGTATTGATATTGTGGACCCTGGTTTGATTTCCATAATCAAGATCAGCCATTGACAAGGTTGTGAGATGGCAGGAATCCTGTTCACACATTGCTCTGCAGACTACTACTTTAAGGTCAATGGAGAATTAAATGAATTGTGGCATCGTAAAAAGGAAAGGGGTTGTAGCAAATTGAGGGTAGCTTCGGAAAATATTCATAACTTCGCCCCCCCATGTCTTACAATGGGCACACCATTGTATGTAGGATTATTAGAGATTTATTCTGAGATAGATACAATTGTGTACCCCAGGATTTTCCATCGCTGACCATCGGAGCAGGAATTCAGCTTTTAGAGAACATTTCTGCTGAGTTTGGAATATGCTCCACAAGAATTGCCACATTGTGTTTCCAGACAGATGGATGGGGAATCTAGTTTTTTGTAATCTCTGTTGTTATTAAAAAGTGTTGGCTTAGATGGGGAGTAATGCACTGTACCTCATCACATTAGTGGACTGGGCATTAGAAAAGTAATCAGGCTGTGTGATTTAGGTGGAAGGTGTGTGGCTGGATGTTTCTAATAACTGTTGAAGATGGGTTCTACCCAACACCTCGTAATTTGTCCAAGTTTGGCTTGAAACCAATTCCAACATGAGATGAAATGTCGAAGTGGCTAGGAGTAGGATGCGTGAACAGTGGAAATGAGAAGGCTCCTTGTAACGTCGTCCATGAAGCGAAACCTATGAATTACCGATGGCCGGCCTAGTGAGACATCAGATTGTTGCTATTTTTGTAGAAAAACGGAAATTAGATCCAGGTCAAGGGAGAGAATAATGAATGGCACATGAATGTGTGACATGATACTGGCCCTTGCATATTTTGGATGGACAGAATAAAGTTGTGACATTTCTGATTAACTGGAGATGTAAACTTACTGGATATGTAAACTAACTGGAGATGTAAACTAACTGGATATATAAACTAACTGGATATGTAAACTAACAGGAGATGTAAACTAACCGGAGATGTAAACTAACCGGAGATGTAAACTAACCGGATATGTAAACTAACCGGATATATAAACTAACCGGATATGTAAACTAACCGGATATGTAAACTAACCAGAGATGTAAACTAACCGGAGATGTAAATTAACCGGAGATGTAAACTAACCGGAGATGTAAACTATGGAGATGTAAACTATGGAGATGCAAACTAACTGAAGATGTAAGCTATGGAGATGTAAACTAACTGGAGATGTAAGCTATGGAGATGTAAACTAACTGGAGATGTAAACCCAGCATGTGAAGAGGAACTGGACTGTGAACACATAGCGCTGATCCCCCCGTCGCCCCTCACTCCTCACTCTCCAAATCTCACCGTTCTTGGCACACATAAAAATTCTTCTTCCTCTCCGGAGATCTCCTTTTTATCGTTTCCCCTTCCTTTCTTTTTAGAGTGCCTCTCTCCCCAGGGCCCTTTTATGTCATTAATCCACTTTCCAAATGTCATTAGAGTCATCTCTTTAGTCAGAATTCATTCCAATTAGAATCGTCCACCTTGGGATTTTCTTCTCCGTCTGGTGGCTATTCCCTCCTCATCTCTTCTCTCTTCTCTGTCGCTAACACAGGAAAGTGTGTCCTTCTCCACATGCAGGGAGTGAAAGAAAGACATAGCATGGAGGCCGATGG
Organism: Urophycis tenuis; assembly: GCA_036785325.1. Classification (NCBI taxonomy): domain Eukaryota; kingdom Metazoa; phylum Chordata; class Actinopteri; order Gadiformes; family Phycidae; genus Urophycis; species Urophycis tenuis. Next base: position 2,754,902 of record JAXIVH010000031.1, read on the forward strand.
AGGAATAGGGAGTGAACGAAAGACATAGCATGGAGGCCGATGGAGGAACAGGGAGTGAACGAAAGACATAGCATGGAGGCCGATGGAGGAACAGGGAGTGAACGAAAGACATAGCATGGAGGCCGATGGAGGAACAGGGAGTGAGAGAAAGACATAGCATGGAGGCCGATGGAGGAACATGGAGTGAGAGAAAGCGAGATCAGCCCTACAGTCTATATAGAGGCAGATAGAGGACCAGGGAGGGGTGGGGGGAAGGGAAGAGAGGACGATTGGATGGATGAGACATCGTATACTGGGAGACAAGAGTGAAGGAAACTGCCACGACACTCGGAGTAACTGCCATATATTTACAAGGGCTGAGCACAAAGTTTAGAAAGTGTGTACAAAGCACTTTTCCGTCAGACACTTTTTTTTGTTCAAACTAGTATTTCTAGGCCAAAGTTAGGAAAATAATTGTGTCCCCCAGTGGCAGGTGTTATATTACCCTGTTGGATTGGTATAACCTTATGGGCTCATTAACATTTGACTTTATGACATTATTGCCATTGTGTTAACATTTTGCACTCATCGTGGTCACCGCACAATGCGTTATTCCACATGAAAGAATGAATGATTTAAAGTGCCCATAGCTTCATGTCTCATGTCAATGGCATCGACTACAGGGTTGTTTATTAGGGAATATAATGTAATAATAGATTAGGGGTGAACCATCAAATCAAAATAATAAATCCTTGATAGAAACATTTGTATGTGTGTATCGCTGTCTGAAGGTGCAGGTCTTTATGAAAATGACATGATTCCATTCATGTGACCCACCATACTAAATTAAATTAAAAATAAAAACAAGCTGCACAGATGATAATTTACGCTGGTGAGAGTGCAATCAGCATTGTCCTACGATGGCGCCCCAGCATCACTCCCATGGATGGTCAAGGAGAAGTCCCCGAAAGCCCAGAGGGGGAAGAATCTCAAGAAAAGAACATCTAAGGGTAATTATTCTTCTCACAGAGCATCACTAGTAAATGATTCATGCCAACTTGTCTTTTGAAAACCACAAGATTGAAATGCACACCCAGTTCATGACACGTATCAAATTCCAAAGAGATTAGGGTTATGTCACTCATTACAATGACCGATCCATATCATAATGACAGCACAGTCTTATTTGAATGACAGTTAGTCCAACTTTATTTGGGAGCAATTTTTTGGTAACATCTCAATTAACCACCCACTTCCCCCAAAAATAATATTAATAAATAACACGATCGTCACCACAAAAGCAAACAATATTTTTTCAAGGTTCCTGTCTGACAATAAATTTCCTTTACTGGTCCATGAATGGACCACTCCGATCCAACTATTTCTCTTTTGCTGTGGCTGGTAATTGGCCTGAATTGGGCAATAGAGCAGCCCTCTGTCACTAAATGACCACGTGGCTAGAAGCTCTTCAAAGGGGCAACAACGGTGTTTGGTCTAAGTTTTCCTCTTTTGCTTGCAATGGCTGTGTAAAATAAAAAAAATAATAAAACAGGTTATTAAGCGCATAAGAACCGAGAGAGCAACAGCCATGATAAATATTGTCTTTCATACTGCATACAGCAGTACCTTGTAGAGCGGTATTTGTATATCTGTGAGTTCATATATTTGCACATTTTTGTGTTCATGTGTGTTTACAAACCGATAAAATACAAAGGTAAAATTTCTCTAGGGCGCTAGTTACATGCAGTTCTGTGGTTATGTGTCCTTGTGTATGTTTGTCTTTGTGTGTGTGTTTGCACGTGTGTGTGTGTGTGCCATGATAATGGTGAAGGAAAACAGGAACACTGGGCTGGCTTTCTCGATATGCCCTATAATCTCCCATGAGCCATTGCAGTGGCGTGCACTACTGGAGGCCCAATGTCACCGGGTGGGAGAGAGCTAGCATGCTCCTGCAATAGAGAAAGAGAGGGAGGATGCAGGAAGCTAATGGATGGCACCATTAAACGGAGACAAAACAGGGGAAACAAATGGAAGCCGGCCCTCGGTGTAACTCAGTGTAACTGTGCGAGGCGAGATGGATGGAGGGCGATGGGAAGGAGACGGAGACGGGGGGGTAATACATGATCACCGACTTAGTTCTAACTGAGACCAGCTGTGGTGGCTCCCTCTGTTCCTGGGCATCACACACAGACATGTAGCATGTGAATATCTGTGTGTGATGTGACGTTTAACTACCTCACATTTGACCCTCTTTTATCCCTCAATATATCGATATATTGCTGTTTATTTTTTTATTTTCATCACTTCAGTGTCACATCACAACTATCACTTCAACATGTTCCCCTCCCCTCCATTTCCCTCCGATTTGGTCCAACCGAATATAATGGCTGGCAAAAAAGTGTTCCTGCAGCACGAATGATGTTGCATTGTTCGCTCACGTTGGCGTCACAGTCCACTTGCAGGTCGAATGAGTTACACGCTTCCACGCTGCAGCAGGAGTTAAAGCGTGAGCCAACGTTTTACAGGAATCGGCCTATTTGTTTCTGCCAACAACTCAAATCCAGCCATCAAATGCTTTTGCGCTCCGCTCTGAAGTATCATCTGTCTTGCGGGTGGCATGTGGGCGATGTTTGGTGGTGTGCATTTCCTATTGTTGTCTAAAAGAGATTAAGGCCAAGTGACCGAGGATCCCCTTTAAGTTAGCAGAAGCCATTAGCGTAAATTGGCTGCAGCTCGCATAATAGAGGTGTTGGTTTACTACATCTGCCTCCTGGTTATCAGAGATGTTTCAGGGCGAGTTTGTGACTTGTATTGTAATGCATTCTGTGCAACAATGGAAGTCTACACCACTCAAGGTTATCTGGTTTGTCGGACAGGTGAATTGAGTGTTCTAGTTGAAAAGGATATATGATGATCTTTAATCACAGGATGGATGCAGATAGAATATTATTGGCTGAAGGTCATGCACATCTGATTGGCTTAAAGTGCCTACCTTAAAAAAAACCCTGCAAAAACGGCATCTCTCTGGAACTTTCCATGCAAGATTGTGTTGGTGTGCATTCGTGCATTTAAATTCAAAGTATAATAATTGTCAATATATTTTTCAATATGAAATACTAAATTGTGATTTATATAACCATTTTGCATTAACTAGACAGCATGAGAAATAAATCTGCAGATTTTTGTTTCACAGCATTTTCATAGCAATTACCAGCAATTATTATCACTCAGTTATTGTTACCTTTAAAAAATGGCAACTATAATAAGACCATTCAGACCAGAAATATATTTGCCATTAACACCTCATGTTAAATATAATTTCAAAATGTTGTTAGTGAAGGAAATGTTTTATTTTTATTTAACCTTATGTCACTCGATGTATCTTTTTTTCTGCACCTTAACCAGCTGTACACTTTTCACAGTGTTTGACAATACAATTGGCAATGTTACCATGGCAATAATTAACAACGCTCGCAGAACCGCTCCAACTTTTTTATTCAGACCTCCCGTCTGCCTCGGAATTACGATGTACATTTTGATGCAGACAATTTTATTAGTTTCCAAATCGTAAAAGTATGTAATAATTTGCTATTACAAGGGGTTTCGATTTTAATAGGGGAGGATTAAGAATGCCTCAGAGTGAAAGTGTGTCAGCGAAAAATAGGAATCCATTAACAACTAAGATAATGGGAGAAACAAGGTGATGATGGCTGTTGTATGACCATATTAATTAGAAAGTTTGATATCGAGGATGATGAGAGTTATTATGATGGGAGGATTGTATTATGGCTCATAATGGTAGGGTGTGGAAGTAGAATTGTAGGGGGGGGGGAATGTTGACGTAATCAGAACACTTTTTTTTTTTTGATGAATTGATGAATTGGATTGACAAAGTGCTTTTTACTTAGCAAGAAAAGAAGTGGTGGCTGTCGACTTGCATATACATAAATGCATATTTCTTATTGTTTACGCTGTCATAACAATGGTGTTTGCATCCGAATGAAACTGGTACAAACACCATGGCTTCGACAAAGGTTTCAGAAAACAGAACGTTTCTATCCAACCCTAATGGATACAAAGCAGAATGTGGGCATGGCTAGTGTGTGAGGACTGGAGGTTCACCTTGGCCCAACAACACCAATCCTCTGAGATAACGCTGGGCGTTCCATCAGCTGAAGTCATTAGTGTTCAAGGAGTGCTGCTTGTTTAATCAGAGATACTGCGTCTGAAATAAAGATTACAGCGGGATGCCTGGGTTCTGCAGGAGGAAGGGACAGACTCCGATGTTTATTTGATTGACTACATTTAAACAAAGGGTTCCTCACACAGCCAACACCATCACTGCCAGTGCTAAGACCACTCTTAATGATTTTTGGGGGATTTTTTGGAGCCTGGACGCAGTTGATTGGAAACTCCTTCATCAACTGAATGGCAAAATGAATATTAAGAGAGCTGCTCCACTCGCTGACACACACACACACACACACACACACACACACACAAACACACACACACACACACACACACACATACACACACACTCAATTCTACATGGCCAGCCTGCGCACAGAGGAGCGAAACGAACGGAAATTAAAGAGCAGGACTAAGCAACTCCATGAGCATCACTATGGAGACAATTAGAGCCTTGTCTAGATGAATATCTCTAACTGCAACTCTCCCGAGCACCGCTGATTATCCTAGCAGACCTTCATACCTCACTACCTGACGCACACACACCCACACACACACGGGCAGAGTACACAGAGAGAGAGGCAAAAAGTACACACACACACATTTACACTCACAGCACATTTACTTTACTTTCCCAAACACACACACACACACACACACGCCGCACACACACACACACACACACACACACACACACTCACATACTAGTTAGCAGTCAAGAGGGTGTCCATAAAGGTGAACCATTAAATTGTGTCGCATTTTCCTCAACTCAAAGCTCATTCTACCTTTTCATTGTCTCTCTCTTCACAGTTCCTGGTATCGCTCTGTACCTCCGCCTTTCCATTCATTTATGACGTTAGTGAGCAGTGACTTCTTCTGTAGCTTGGCATGATTTTTCTCTTTTCCTCAATCTCAGTCTTTCTTTTTTTTTTTTTCAAAACATGTTGTTTGATGTGCTGCCACCTTTAATCCCAGCTGTGCTCTAGCTACGGCAAGAAGAGAGCAGTGGAGTCGTAACGCTAAACATGGTAGGTACCCCACCTACTATGCTTTCAGTCTGGAAGTGAAAATGAAGGAAGTGAAAATAAGAGACAACCTCAGCAAGAAAAAGCAACAGTTTATTTTGTCTGGGCCTGAACTCGAGGCAGACTGGTGTCAAGTGTTCAATCTCTGCTAATCCACTCCCAATATTAATTATTCTGACTCTGACTAAGTGTACAGAAAGGGCATGCCAGTGAAATGGCTAATACAGCATCTCAAAAGACCACGAGAGAGCAATACCAAATCCTCACATTTATTTCATTTAATTTACAATTGCAAAGCCAGTCCACACAATGTTTTTACACCATGCGTTTAATAAAACAATCCTACTAATACTGGTATTGCAAAAATAAAGGAAAGCAATTGAAGGAACACCCAGGCATGCTTTATCCTCACCAACCTTCTGCCTCCAGAGAGAATCTCTGATGCTCTTCCTAGAAGCCAGGTACCAAGGAGGATCGCTCAAAACAATCAACAATCAAAGATGAGAAAGGTTTGTTCCATCAAAACATGTAGTTCACACATCAAGACCACCTTCCAAAACCCTCCTCTCAAAGGACTCAAAGAGTTGTTGTCTGGTCTATTTTCAAGCATTTTTTTTTTTAAACAGCAATCTCAAAGACCAACAAAGATGTTAAATCCAAATAAAGGTGACTGCATAGCAGTGGGGACATCCTGCCCCTCAAAACACAAGCAATGCAGTCAGCGACGGAGAGCCAGGCGGGGCCACCACAACAGACCTGCTCTTCAAACTCACTTGTGTGTGTAGTGGGTCTTTTTTTTTTCCTCAACAGGTGCTGCCAAAGAGACTCTTCAAGATTGCCACTTTAAGCATCTGTTTGTGTATGTATGAAGAAGAATGGCCCTTGTGTACTCATCTTTTATCAAAAGGCAATCAAGTGTTTGGATGTCTGAAGATGCATATTGCATATTGTTTACGGATGTCAATCATGTTAAATAGGTACCTAAAGCCAAGCCACTTTACGTAAGGTTTTTTTCAGTAATTGCTGAGTGAGTGTGATATACAGCAGACATGAATATGATGACACTTTGAGAAGCCTGGATAATTCTCTGGAACTGCACTCTTGCACACACATACTCAGGCATTCACACACACTTCCTCTAATGGGAGCACAAGAGCCACAATTAGAAAGTCGGGCAATTCCACATTTTCAATTAAAACTTGAAAGCCAAACCATTTGACATTACTGTAATAGCTCAGCTAGAGCTCCAGCTAGTCAAATCTATTCCAATTAATTGAAAGTACATGGGATTAAAGGGTCAAGATGTATTCCCTGGTTAAAAGGACATCTTTGTAAATGTTCTATTCAAATGAGGAGTGCAGGGATTGGTGGCGGTTGTTTGCCATGCTGGTTGTCACGGTGTGATCTGGTGTAGCATGAGTGTGTGGACCTTCATTCAAACCGTAAGACTGACCTGCATGAGGCCTGCAACAAAGTGAGTTTGGAATGCCCTACATTGAAGCAGTCAGGATACTTCCTGCAGGAAAGCCATAACAAAGCCAAGACAAACCCAAACCTCGCCCAACTTCTTTTGTGGCACTTCTTGCACATTAATGATTTTGCAACTCAAAATCAATGCAGATGACAATGCAAGCGTGACGTTTGAGGAGTCTGAAAAGCAAGGTGGGCTTGATTAATTTTGACTGATTTCCCCGTACTCCACGACCCCTCTGGTTTCAACTAGCCTACTGGAGCGTTCAGTGAGCAAAACCAAAACCGTTTCGTACAACACAATTTTGTCTGCAAGAGGACGTCTTCAGTGTCAGCCAAAATGAATCAACATGTTTTGAAGTATGCTGCCCGCTTTACACATTAGGCCTTTTCGAAAAACATAATCCCCCCAAAAAGCGGTTACATCAAGCAATTATCATTTGTTCTTGATCTGCCTTTTATCACCACACCTGGTTTCAGACGCTGGGTTGAATCACATGTCGAGATCACACACGAGACGCAACGGAAACAACTAATGAGAATATTGCTTATCAAACTTTTTTCATCAATCATGCATTTATCACACAGCCACACAGGTAAACGGATGAGATAATGAAGCTTGGCACAAGCCTGTGATTATTTTGGTTATCTGCAGTTTGTCAAATTGGTTGAGTCTGAGGTCAGGAATATTGTGAAACAAAAATAAAACACAGGGGAAGGACAATTATCCTATTTCATGATTAAAGAGGTATCTTTCATCACTTTCAAAATGCAGGGATTGCAGTCATTGATACCAAGAAATCCCACCTAAATGAAGGGCTGTTGTGATGAGGACAAAACAAAAACAGATTAAAAATAACCAACAAGTTAGCACCACATTTTGATTATACATTTGATATATTGTTGCTAACCTTATTACATCTTACACAAGTGTAAACGCAATGACCTCACTTGAGGTGAGGTCATTTTTAGCACCTCCGTGATGCTTGCCTAAGGAACTCGGTTGTGGAACTGTCATCACTGTCAGTAACGGTGGTAAAGCACAGCCTATCCCCTACCATCTCCTAATTGTGCTTGTGTCGCGAGGCATCCCTTCACACTGTATTAACGGCCTGACAACATAAAACAGTAATCAATTTCATAAGAACTCAAATTTATATTTTGCCTGAATTGCACCCGTTCTGTTGCGAAAAATGACACTTATTTCAATGTTATTATCTAGCGGATCTACAGTCAACACACATGCCAGAATTTATCGGATTTGTAGACATCACGGAACATGCTCACAGATTGCATCTCTCTCAGTATCTGAACAAAGGCAAACATGGAGCGATAGCTGGACTAGATAGATGGACTGATGTGTTTTGATGCATTGTACCATATATAGTTTTACATCCTTCTCTGTTTAATAACAAGCTTTACTTCCTGTTATTGCAAGGCCATTTTAGAGATTGTATGAATAAGTTATTTACGCAGAAATAAGCAGAGGTGACCTGGCTGGTGATTGCTTGTCTGTTTGTTTATTAATTTGTTTGTAATACCTTTTCAAACAATAATGCATCCACTTATGTACAAGCTCTCAACTCTGTCGGTCCTGTCACCCTCAGAAACACTACAATAATAATGGTAACAATTATATAAATGATGGATATTATTTGGAGTAGTGCTTTTCTGGAGAATCAAAAGGCTGAACAATCGGTGAATAGCAACAAGGCTGTGAAAGCAGAATATACGATTGGCACTATAATAAATAGATCAGAACTTAGAGGAATGAGGACAAAGAGAGGCCATCCCAGCGCAGATAAGAAGTCCAAGTCAAACAGAAGAACATAGTTGGTCCGCAGGTGGAGTCAAGGGGGTTATTGATACAGAGCAGAGGATTAGTTTAAAGGCTGTGATAAAAAGGTGAGTTTAAGGAGTAGTTTTAAAGTGAAGAGACAGAGTCAGCCCTCGGAGCCGAGGTGCGGCCCATCTGAGAGATACGTCCCCCCACCCTGGCCCCAGAAGGTCCCAGGAGGCCCCATGTGCCGGGGTGGACCACAAGAGGGCCAGCCATCCATCATCTGCTATGGTCGTCAGGGCTCCTCATGACACATAGCATGACCACACCTTAACCTTGCTCTCCCCTCATCCCCTTCACACCTTGTCTGCAAATCCCCCCCCCCCCCCCCACCCCACACACACACACACACACACACACACACTTTGCATCTTTATCTGCCTTGAGCCTTCTTCCTTTTTTCCCCCGTTTTCTATCTATGGCTCGTTCTCACCTCACACTATCTTGCTAGATCAGAAGCCATGTTTTCTGCTTTTTTTTTTTCTTTGAAATCCCTTACCCTCACTATTTTATCCAAATAAACCCTTGACTATCACGCTTGTACTCTAAATGCAAAAGTTCCCTTCCCCACCTCCCAATTGCCACCCAACCTATTTACCCAGTCCCTCTATCCATGACTCTCTGATTCCGCCAAATCTTTCTCTCTCTTATTTCAAAATAAGCTGCACTGGCATACACGTGTCTGAGCAATTTCTGCCCCTTGGTCTCTCTTTCTCTCCATCTGCCCAGCAGTCTTTATCGCTCTGTCCTCTCTTGTTCCCTTCCTCTTATTGTGACTGCTCCGCCTCTCCCCTGGCCGGGCGTGTGCCCAGTATGTTGTGCGGGATGCCGGGCTGAAGTGTCCCACCCCCACGGTGAGCCCCACATTAAGCAGCGTGTTCTCCTCGTCCCCTCGCTGGGCTGAGAGGGGACCTCGGGGTTCTGAAGGCCAGCCTCCTCACAACCACACCAAACCACAATAGAAACGTGCTGCTTGATTTCAAACAGATGTGTGCCATCACGGAACGCACACAGAGGCGTGTGTGTGTGGATGTGAACACACATCTTGAATATAGAGGCGTGGATGCACAGTATGAGCATTTGCAAGGGAGACCTCACAAACAGGAAAACACACACACACACACACACAAGTGCAAAGTAGACAGAGACACACACACAAACAGACACACACATACATGTAAAGACCATTGAATTTCCAAAATAGCAGTCAATGTGTTTCAACTGTACTGTGGTGTGTGTGTGCATGTGGGTGTGTGTGTGTGTGTGTGTGTGTGTGTGTGTGTGTGTGTGTGTGTGTGTGTGGTGTGTGTGTGTGTGTGTGTGTGTGTGTGTGTGTGTGTGTGTGTGTGCATGTGTGTGTGTGTGTGTGTTTGTGTGTGTGTGGGTGCACACAAAAGAGAGACACTTTGTTCAGAGGTCTAAACATCCCCACAGGGGAAAAAAAAAGGATGAAAAGAGTTATGAGGTCATTATTTGTGGAACCTTATTAATACCGGGGCTATATTTATGATTGTGGGTTAGTTCAATTTCTGAGCTAGGGCAATTAGTGTTGAGCAAAGCAAGCGCAGCTTTTATGTGTAGAGGTGAAGGTTAAGGCTAATTCGGTAAATTAAGTAAATTGAATCGCTAATTGTATATGTGTGTGTGTGTGCATCTGTGTATGTATGCCTGCATGCACTGTGTGTGCATTAGCCTGTGTGTGTGTGTGTGTGTGTGTGTGTGTGTGTGCGTATGTACGTGCCTGCATGTGTGCGTATGTCTGTGTGTTTCTGTGTGTGATGAGTGTCCACTGTCACCGCGATAATGCTAGAGAGAGAAACCACAGGGAGGAAATAAAGCAATATCATATCATCAGTGGTCTCCTGCAAATTGTCCAGATATATAGATAGAATGACGCAAGGGAGGGAGAGAGAGAGAGAGAGAGAGAGAGAGAGAGAGAGAGAGAGAGAGAGAGAGAGAGAGAGAGAGAGAGAAAGAGAGAGAGAGACAAGTCAATACAGTAGAGGAAGAGTCTTCAATATGGTCAGCCACCCTTGCGGCATGTGGAGTATAAAGTAGCCTGGGGAGCGCATGGCCCTATTTGCAGTCAAAGTGATATTATAACACTGTTAAAAGGTTCAAGCCGAGCTCCACTCATTAATCTGATCTGGAACAGACAAGTTCAGGACTAGTGGGGAGTGGGGCGGGGGAGAGTGAGAGAGAGAGAGAGAGAGAGAGAGAGAGAGAGAGAGAGAGAGAGAGAGAGAGAGAGAGAGAGAGAGAGAGAGAGAGAGAGAGAGAGAGAGAGAGAGAGAGAGAGAGAGAGAGAGAGAGAGAGAGAGAGAGAGAGAGGTGGTGGAGAGAGATTGATTGCTGTAGAAATGAGTGGAAGAAGATGAGGTTTCTTTGAGTGGAGGTGAAAGTCTCTCTCTCTTTTCCCTCCGTCTTCTTAATGATTCCCGGTGTGTATGACAGTGCTTGGCGTCCAAGTTCCAAAGCCATCCATCATCCCAGCATGGATCTCACCAGCAGGCCAGGCTGGAGAGGAGTGGGCTGGGGCAGCTCAAGGTTCCTGAACACTAAAGGAACTGATGTCAAAGTAAAGGTCATCATTTAAAATAAAGCTAACCTTTGTTGCATCTTAGGCTTGAATTAACTTATTTGTTGTACATGAGTGCATTTCTCAGTAGTATGCAAGACAACATGTGTGCATGTGCATATAAAAGGTTTTCACACAGTACAGTTTGAAACATGGCCTGTATGGCCCCTCATAATTGAATGTATATCAGATATATACGATAGTCTGCTGCACATCCAGGTAGGTTAGTTATCACATGCTCAGACATCCATTACCCCCACGGTGCCTTGTGGCCATTCCACCACCCACACTACAACGCTTTTCATTCCTCTCCATTCCTCCACAAAGCAATCTGTTGCTGTAGTACAAAAAAAAACCCTGATGAATGAAAACAGTCTGTTAATATACAGCAAGGAGGTCAATAGAATATTGAGTTCAAAGAAACGTTTATAGAAAGCATTTGCAATATGTTGTACGTATGGTTTGGTAAATGTCAAACAGGAATTTTTTTCATTGTTATATATTTTGTGAACATATTTATTGTAAAGCCTGGTGTTATTTTAGCATGAAGCCAAACTTTTGAATGTGAAAAAGCAATGGTAATTTTGTTTACATGACCTTTGCATTTGTTATCAACGGGCCAAAAAGTCAGGATTATTCATCAATTTGTCGGTTTATTTTGCCATGGTTATGGTGAATATTCAACATTTATTCAGCCAAATGAACAGCCTTGCATTAGACTAATACAGATTCAAAGACACATTCTTGCAACAGTCAATTAAGTAGACTTTTTTTAACTATAGGCTACTGTGGAGTGTGTGTGATTGATGACTGGTTTAACTCAGACTTAAGATAAGATAAGATAAGATATTCCTTTATTAATCCCCCTTAGGAGAAATTCACATTGACCAGCAGTACAGTGGAATAAAGGAGTGCAATAAAAAAAACAGAATATAAACAATAAACAAAAAATAGATTTACCTAAATGAAGATAAAATTATATGAGAGCTCTTAGAATCAGATCAAATGAAAACCTTTATACATACATAGTAATCATCCTATTGAAGATGAACAGTGCAATTGGTCGATGAGTCTGACTGAGGTGTAAAATATAAAAATAGATGTGTGATATAAATTGTGCAAAGTAGATGTGCAAATGTGAAAAATGTGCAAATGTACAGGATTTCTCAGGTAATGTAAGAAGACATGTAAGAAGACATAAAATAATGGTTTGGGCAAACAGTCCTGAGGTGTTGGGTGTGGTGTTTAATCCATTATCAGGAGGGTTTTCGAGACGTTGGGAGTGGGTGGTTGAGGTGTTGTAGAGTCTGATAGCTGATGGGATGAAGTAGCCCCCCAAGCGCTTTGAGGCACATGGCTGAGTGAGCCTGTGGCTGAAGGTGCTCCTGAGTTGCCTCAGCTTGGCATAGAGAGGGTGAGAGGGGTTGTTCAGGATCGCCTGTAGCTTTCCCCTCATCCTCCTCTCAGTTACAGCCTCCACACCGTCCAGCTCCATCCCCACCGCAGAGCTCGCCTTCCTCACCAACTTGTTCAGCTTGCTGGCACCTCCGCTCCCAATGCCTCCTCCCAGGCACACAACAGCGAAGAAGGTGACACTGGCTACCACAGACTGGTAGAACATCCGTAGCAGCCTAGTGCACACATTGAAAGATCTGAGCCTCCTCATGAAGAACAGCCTACTCTGTCCCTTCCTCTAGAGGGCCTCAGTGTTGTCCGACCAGCCCAGTTTATTGTTCAGGTGCTCCCCAAGGAACTTAGAAGTATCCACCATCTCCACCTCCTCCCCATTTATGGAAACCGGTAATGGGGGGCTCTTTCTGCGCCGGAAGTCCACCACCAGCTCCTTGGCTTTCCCGGTGTGGAGCTGAAGGTGGTTCCCATCAAACCATCCCACAAAGTTCTTAACTAGTTCCCTGTACTCCTCCTCCCTATTGTCTGTGATGCTTTCAACAATGGAGGAGTCGTCAGATAACTTCTGCAGGTGGAATGTTCGGGAGTTGTAGCAGAAATCCGAGGTGTAGAGGATAAACAAGAATGGTGAAAGTACAGTTCCCTGGGGTGTGCCGGTGATGCTTGTCACCGTGTCTGACAAGCAGTGTCGCAACCTGACATACTGCAGCCTGTCCATGAGGTAGTTTGTAATCCATGCCACCATGTCAGGATCCACCTGCATCACCAGGAGCTTCTCAGCCAGCCGGCCTGGCTGGACGGTGTCGAAAGCACTGGAGAAGTCGAAGAACATGATCCTCACCCTGCTATGTGGCCTCTCCAGGTGTGTATAAGCTCTGTGAAGCAGGTATATGATGGCATCCTCCACACCGATGTGGGTCTGGTACGTAAACTGCAGAGGGTCCAGGCAGTCACGCACCATGGGTCTGAGGTGCTCCAGACCCTTCTTTGGCACAGGGACTACGCAGGATGTCTTCTATAGAATTGGCACCTTTTTCAGCCTCAGGGAGAGGCCGAAAAGATCCGTGAACACTCCTGCCAGCTGCTCCGCGCAGATCTTAAGCACCCTCGGGCTGATGTCGTCGGGTCCTCTAGCTTTGTTTGACCTGATCCTTGTGAGCTGTAGTCTCATGTGGCTGGTGTTGATGGTTGGGGTTGTTATTGCTGTGGTTGCAGGAATAGTAGGGGGTGTGGTGAGGGGATGACTGTCCCCTGGGCTGGACATTGGTCCAGCCTCCCTGTGAGTGTGGAACGGGAGAGAGAGAGAGAGAGAGGGTGGTGCTGGGTGGGGAGGTGCAAAAGCTGCCATGCCCGGGTCTAGTGGTACAGCAGGGAGATGAGTATAGCAGGAGGGGGGATGGGGTGTTGATCAGGTCCTAGTTGGTGAGTCAAATCTGTTAAAAAACAGGTTTAACTCGTCGGCCCATTCCTTTGTCCCCTCCTGTGATTCTCCAGCAGTTTTCATGCCAGTGATGGTTCTAACACCTGCCCACACCTCTCGGGGGTTGTTCTGCTGCAGCTTCCCCTCTATTCTGTTTCTGTAGCAGTCCTTAGCCCTCCTCAGTTCCCTCATCAGCTCTCTTTGTATCTCCCTCTGTGTGTCCTCATTGTCTCCTGCCATTAGGCTCTCCTCTTCCGGTTCAACATTACTTTGACGTACCTGTTGATCCAGGGTTTGCTGTTGGGGAAGCAGCGGACCTTCTTGGTAGGGACAACACTCTCCTGACAGAGCTTTATATAGTCTGTGACACATTGAGTGGGACCTTCAATATCTACAATGTTTCAGGAAGACCACGTCACGGTAGTCTTCCTGAAACATCCCCCAGTCCTGTAGCACTCCCTCAGGGCCTCCTCAGCCTCCTCAGACCACTGCTGCACAGTCCTGGTGGTGATGGGCTGTCTCCTCACAAGAGGCCTTTATATAGGAGACAGTGGTATCAAGCAGTGGTCTGATTTGCCCAGGGGGGGAAGGGCTGTTGCACTGTATGCCTCCTTAACATTGGCATACAGTAAGTCCAAAGTCTTTTCATAGTTAAGTATCTGCTCTACAACATGCTCCCTTCTCTGCAATAAACCAGCTTAGACAACAATGGCCTGGGTCCTGGTGTCAGAGGAGGCACCTAGGTGGCATGTACAAGCCACAGTTCGAATGTTGCAGGAAACTGCCACACTCCTCAGACACCAGGACTTGAATACACAGTTTTACTGCAAGGATGAAAGAGTGACACAAGCAGTGTGTGTATTCAACATGGACATGTATTTTCTGTGCTTTCTCTCAGGTGTGTGTGTGTGTTTGTGTGTGCTGCCCTCAGGCACACACACGCCACAGTATAGTTACATTGGTGCCACCTTAACTTGTTTGTGGCTGGTTAGCCCTGTGTAACCTGATGAGTGAATGCAGCCCCATCCAGCCCCAGCATCCAACCAGCCTGACTCGGGCCAAATGAGGCAGCATCAACCACACACACTCCACTAGCTTTGTAGTAATAATGATCCATATTTAGTTTGCTTCATCACAAACAAATGGGTAATTAATTATGTTTTTGCAACAGTTACCTACGTTACAAATAAATGAACGGGACAAAAAATATGAATGATACTTGATATTGATATTAAGTGCATGAATGATATTTGATATTGATATTAAGTGCAGCACACTGTATTGGAGTCAAATTCCTCGAGTCATGTTCAATAATTCCAGCCACGGTTTAATGCAGCTGGGATGTATGCTGAAGTGCTTAGCTTAACACACACCTATATTTCCCCAAAGTGAAGTTAAAGTCATATTATGTACAACAACTCTCACTTAAGTCAACTGTAACTGTTTGAATAGCCATCTTATTCACAGTTGCATTCTCAAAGGACTTCACGGGCCACATTATAAAATACCATCTACCCTCAGAAGGGCACACAAAAACTACCCAAAACCCAGCCGGGAAAAGAATGGGCTATAAATGTCTATGCACAGGCTGCATTGGCGCAGCCACAACAATACAACACAATGTATGATATATTGTGCTTCATTAGCAGCTGTTTATTGAAGCATCTTACAAGTTTACAACTTTGTTTTTATCGCTGCTATTAATTTAACGCAGTGATTTCATTTTTAAATCCATCAAAAGTAATGAGGTCGTATTCTGTAGGTTACCAATATGGGAACTTTCTTTTTTTTTCTAGAAGTTGTCGATGACTTTACTACCTGCTACATGAATGGAACTGGCACCGGGGACTATTAAAAAGGTGGACACTGTTTGGCCTGCTTGTTCTCTTCATCAAAAGCCATATTCATTTAATGTTCCATATTCATGGCTCCTACAAACTTGCAAACTTACATACACATTACAGCATCTCATGACATAAAAAGGGGCTGGGGAACGCATGCAAAGGAACCACTTGACTCCCAGCTGTTTGTACATAATATTATGTAATGCGTTTGTTTACGCCTGTGTCATATATTTGGCTTTGGTAGTTGTTGAAATACTGTGATTGCCTGTGAAATATAGCTTATTGTATACTGTATATGTTGTTTTGAGTAGCTAAATTATTCCAAAGTGTAACAGATTTTCTGTGTTGTCCTGCTGTTTTGAAATACAGTTTAATTCTCAAGGACCAGCACAAACAAAATGCATTCATCGGATGAAAATATAATAGTAAATAATGATTTTCAGCTGAGACGTTGCAATTTTGCCTTACCATGAAGATTTGTCTTTCCATCAATGAGTCGATTGACTGGCTGTCAATGGAAAATGAAATGAATCAATGTATAGGATACTCTCCAGTACAAGGACAGGGTCACTGAAGGCACTGCCAAAGAGCCAGCTTGTTCCAAGAAGTGTGTGTGTGTGTGTGTGTGTGTCTGTGTGTGTGTGTGTGTGTGTGTGTGTGTGTGTGTCTCTGTGTGTGTTCAAGTAGGCAATCGTTATCAATGCTGTCCATTAACTTACTGATCAACTACAAATAATTTAGAAAAGAGAGGGGCAAGCACTACTCTGATACAAGTAGGCACATCTAAACTAATGGCATCATTTAGCCATTGAGGTAATACATATAGGAATAATACAGTAAGCTGTCATCTGCAGCATCCAGTAAGCCATCTAAAATATGTTACATCAAATGTCCATCTGGTGTGAAAAGAAGACACGACCCCGAAAAAAAAAAAAAAGATGATCAAGAAATTCCGAAGTGACATGAGAAAAAAAAAAGTGCGACATTGAGTGAACATTGCTAGATCTGGGCTTTGAAACTCGAGATCTCGACTTTCTTTTGCGAGCTTTCGCAAATCCGACAATGCATAAGAGAAGCACAAGTGCCGTCTCGGAGAGTTTCCATTTTCTGTTCAATGTTCAATCTGTCAATGAGAGAGTTTATTGTGTTTCAGGGATAGTGTGCGAGGAGCTGTTATAACGCATGACTTGTTACGCATGGCTGTGCTCTGTTACAGTGTCCATAATTCCGCACTTGAATCTCGATGCTCGATGATATCAAATCCAATTTTACAAGCTGTGTCACAACTAATTTTGATACTTCGTTATTTTAGAATGAGGCATAGCCTACTTATTTTGACGAGAGCAAGTCTGAAGTAGGCCTAATGCAAAGGCTGTGTAACGAAATGTTCAAGTGCAGAATTATGGACACTGTAACAGAGCGCAGCCGTGCGTAACAAGTCATGCGTAATGACAGCTCTTCGCACACTATCCCTGAACCACAATAAACTCTCATTGACCGATTGAACATTGAACCATTTTCTTGCTTGCTAAGCAGGAATTTTGCGAGAGCAACATTTTGCAAGAGCTCGCAAAAGAGATCTCGATTTTCAAAGCCTAGATGTCGCAATGTTTTTGTTTTTTTTCCACTTTTTTTCTCATGTCACTTCAGGGGCTCCGTAGCTCAGTACCTTACTATTTATGTATCATTTAATTATTTCAAAATAAAAAAAAAGATTCATTTGTGACTCCAGCCATCAAAATATGCTTTAGCTATGTCAATATAGATGACGATGAACGGGGAGGGGAGCTGAAGACTGGCTCATCCTTTTATATTTGATCTTTTTCAATATTATCATAACTGATGGTGTGTAGGTGGCCCTGGAATAATGTGTACGTATAATAGGATTATAGAAATCCAATTATCCACCCCAGAATATTCCTTTTGATTTGTGAAGAATCTGAACATCTCTGCATGCCAAAACGGGGCCTTGGATGGTGACTCAAAGAAAAAGTAAAAGGATTTCAGTGTTACAGATCAAATTTGTCTTAATCTGTTTGGTTAAAAAAAGTTATTTAAAAAACAGGAGACACAGCAAAAAAATATTGGAATAAATAAATAAATAAA
>JAXIVH010000031.1:2772964-2775464 GCA_036785325.1 Urophycis tenuis
ACACTCTTCCTCCAGGGTGTAGTGAACACTCTTCCTCCAGGGTATAGTGAACACTCTTCCTCCAGGGTATAGTGAACACTCTTCATCCAGGGTGTGGTGAACACTCTTCCTCCAGGGTATAGTGAACACTCTTCCTCCAGGGTGTAGTGAACACTCTTCCTCCAGGGTATAGTGAACACTCTTCCTCCAGGGTGTAGTGAACACTCTTCCTCCAGGGTGTAGTGAACACTCTTCCTCCAGGGTGTAGTGAACACTCTTCCTCCAGGGTGTAGTGAACACTCTTCCTCCAGGGTGTAGTGAACACTCTTCCTCCAGGGTATAGTGAACACTCTTCCTCCAGGGTGTAGTGAACACTCTTCCTCCAGGGTGTAGTGAACACTCTTCCTCCAGGGTGTAGTGAACACTCTTCCTCCAGGGTATAGTGAACACTCTTCCTCCAGGGTGTAGTGAACACTCTTCCTCCAGGGTGTAGTGAACACTCTTCCTCCAGGGTGTAGTCAACACTCTTCCTCCAGGGTATAGTGAACAAGCAGTAGGAAAGAGGGAAATGGAACGCAGCCATTGATGCACTCAGGCCTCTTGTGTCTTACGCACTAATGGACTAATGGAATGTCAACATAAAACACTTCGATATACATCAACGTGTTCACGGGAAGTGGACAAGACATGTATTGATTGTCGTGTAGTGTTTTGACAATTAGTTCAAGATTCATGTGTTATATCACTAACATGCTACTGGGATCGCAGCAGGCATCCTTATTTGATTCCAGTTGGAAAGAGAGGAAATGTGAGTCTGGTGTTTGCTTCTCATTCACATTACCGGTAGCCTTCATCAAACTGTAGATTTTCACATTCATCCATACGAGTCCTGTATTATTCATCTGCTTTTGAAATGGCAGCATAAATCAAAGGAAGCGATCAGCTCTTCTGCTTGTGAAAAGAGTTTGCTCTGCTGTTTGTCCTGTGTTCAACACATAGTGAAGTTTAAAGGTGCTGTAGGGAAGATTTAGGACCTATAATTTGAGTGGGATTTTAGTGAGTGTAATGCGCTGAGTATCTGTTCTGGTTGACTGTGCCCTGACCAACCAGTGCATCTCTTCTCTCACTATTTTGGGGAATCCTTTTTTCCTGGCAATCACTAGCTCATACGAAGCATAAGACACACAAAGTCGCACCCAAAACAGCTTAAAAAAAAAACGCTATGAACTGGCTTTTTTGGAAAAAAAACAAATACCTGACATAGGACCCCCAAGTTAGACATAGGACATGTTGAGGTGTTGTTAAATAAGTTAAATGGAGCACAGTTCCCATGATGATGTAAACATGTGACACATGTTATCACATGTACAATGTTATTGTCTATTTGTGTCAGAAAAACGTACGGGTTCATACAGATCTGAAACTGAGCAAGACGTTGCATCACATCACAAGCATATGGGGCGGCAGTAGCTCAGTGAGCAGAGTGGGTGGACAGAGCGGGCCGTCCACTAAGGGTCGGAGGTTCAACCCCCTCGATGCCCCTCCTCCAACTGTCCACATGTCGACTCCCCAATAAATCAGGTTCATGTCATGAATCCCGCTATTTACCCAGCACACCTTGTCTCACCTGGCACACTGTTTGGAAGAAGGTTAGACGACTGGACAGGTGAAACCGGGGCCTCACACGCCGTTGTCAAGGAAGAACACGCAACCAGCCCGCTGATACGCGGCGGTCTCAACACAACGTCTGGCCAAAACACATCTGGGATGTCTGTATCATCTGGCATCGACTGAGCGTCTCCTCTCTGCTTCCTCCGTTTTGCTTGTTAAAATAGCTGCAGTCTGAGCAGCAACCCGGTGGCAAATGAAGCGTAAACACCCCCACGGGCTCGCTCGCAGTGATGCAAACCACCGTGTGATACTTTGGACCATTTACAAGCAGGGGACCAAAGGCACAGACAGGGGTTGCAACACCAGCATGCTAGTTTGCCCGAGGGAATCCAGACTCGCGGGTGCACACGCACACGCACACACACGCACACACCACACACACACACGAACGCACGCACGTACACACACACACCCACATGAAGCCCAAACATTGGGGTCTTTTTGTTTCCATTTGTTTTCACACTATCTCTGCTGGGCACTAGTGTTCTGCGTTCACAAGACGCAGTTCGGGGTGGGAGATGAACAGCACGGGGCACCAGGGGTGGTAGTGGTGAGAAGGTGGTGAGGAGGTGGTGGGGAGGTGGTGGGGAGGTGTTGTGTGTGTGTGTGTGGAGGGGGGAGGGGGGTGGAAGAGATAAGAAGAGGGAGTGTTTACGGACCTTTTATTTTCCCATCATCCTTAGAGGTGGAAATGAGCACAGCCCTGTGACGCCGGCAACAAAGGGGGGACAGAACTATCTAATCACCCCCTGTCAGAGAGGGAATTAAATATTACGCAGCGCTTGGAAAGTCACACAATGCCGATCGGTGTGCTGACAGCAGCAGCACTAACACTAACACACACTAACAC
>JAXIVH010000031.1:2780464-2787964 GCA_036785325.1 Urophycis tenuis
CACAAGTCAGCGTTTCAGCCGTCCAGAAGGTTTGTTCTGGATCTGCTTTTGGGTTTGTTTTCACAAGCGGGGCTTTTTTTTTTATTGAATAATTGCAACTAGCTATGTGGCCTGGTGATTTGTGTCCGGACTAATAATGTTTACATGGACAGCTGCTAGCTAAGACTTATCATGTCCGTCAGTGTTGTTCAACCCGTGGTGCGCGTGCACAGGGCACTGCAGGCGGCATGTGGGATTTCATTCTTGAAATAAAGACACATTTATACAATTAATAGAATCATAGAAAATACAATATAGATAACTAGGAGTTGTATGATCTTTTATATTGTGACATCAAAGATGTTGCATGCAACTAATACTGATTCAAGATACAGAGGATGCAGACAGAACTATGATGGCGGATTATGAACTAGAGCACATTTCTGGCACCTCTGACAAAAATAACAATATTCATGTGCATGTAATCCCTTTTATTTATTTAACACATTCAAAACTTCATAAGTAACTTAACCCCTGGAAACAAGGCTTTGCATCCTTTAAAGAATATACATTTTCTGCAATGTTTCATTTTAAAGGCCTTTAGTGAGTTTTTGCAGGCTACCATTTGTCTTTGCATTTGTAACTCAGACACCTACATAAAACAACCAGCATGGAGACATGCAGGCAGGCGGGCGGGCACACAGACAGATTGAGGCCAGCTAGTTTAATTCAACAAAGTGGAACGCACACTGACAATGTGTTGCAATGGACATCCAGTGACAACATTTGCATTGTGTAAAATGCGCACACGTGGGCATATGCGTAGTAGATGCAATGCAGACACATACAAACTGAACCGGCTTCTAAACACGCACACACATTCACACACATACGCACAGACACACGCACGCACGCACGCACGCACGCACACACACACACACACACACACACACACACACACACACACACACACACACACACACACACACACACACACACACACACACACACACACACACACACACACACACCCCTCTTTCTGTATTGACATTCAGTACAAGCTGCCGCATGCTTCATTTATAGTCTCCTCGGGGCAGACCCCTCATCATTGTCTTGCCACCTATCAGCTACGTAGCCCTCAAAAGAAAACAGCATTTTCCCTGATGCTGACACTAATGGAAACAGATTACAGAAACATGACATCCAAGTCCTGAAAACACCTCGGAGGGAAGGATGGAAGGAAGGAAGGAAGGGCAGAGGAGAAGGGCGGGAAGAGAGAAGATGGTGAATGAACACATTGACATGTTGTAGAAGTCTCTTTAGAAGGAGGTTGTTTGACAGGGGGTTAAACGTGTGTCTGTGTGTGTGTGTGTGGTCTCAGGGGATGTGTGATACTGCAGTTGAATGGTGCACTCTCCTGTTCACAATATCGCCCGGTCGACACGCTGCACTTTCACTAATCCCACTGCTAATGGAAATATAGTTTTTAAGATCCCGAGGCGTCCTGGCAAACAGCCAGTATGCCCCAGTGAGCAGTATCATTTTGACTATGTTATTCTTGTGAATACACAAAGGGTTCAGACAGTGTTTATCTATTAACCAAGTCAAAAGTTGAATCCTTAATCAATTCATCCTTAATTAATCGTCGGAAGCAGGAGATGAGAAAAAAACAACAACTACATAATAAATGTAGTTCAGAATTCAACACTAGTGTACCCCCTAACCTCATCATTAAGATATTTTACCTAACATGCAATATAGCCCAGTGTAGCCGGATCATGGACTACCGATGTGTTGCCCAGCCACGACAACCACCGAGGCTGTGGTGACTGGGCACCACCACTTCCTCCACACTGACCCTCAGCACTGGAGCTCCCCAGGGCTCCATGCTCAGTCCCATTATAAACACTTGCATGGACCTGCTCTGATACAATCACCCCAGAATTATTGTCAAGGCAGCTCGACAATGGCTCTTCTTCCTCCACATGTTGAGGAGGTTTGGCATGGACTCTTGTAACAATGTATGACTGAGAGCATCCTGACTGGCAGGGGTAAGGCTGACCCCCCCCCCCCCCCCAACATGACTTGCCTTCCAGTTGTTTGTTAGCTTTGTAATTGACAATCAAGGACAGTTGAATACCTCTCTAAACTTCCTCGCCCCTTCCTGTTCACTCTTCCCTACACTCTTATCTCCTGTTTTCATCCCATAATTTAAACTAGCCTGAGGCGACACCTGTGGATGGTCTACAGCTGTGTCTTTTAGATAGATTTTGAAACCCAAAAAGTTTTCCCTGTGAGCTTACAGTATTATTTGAAGGACCATTTGAAAAATGTCCTTCATGGCAAAACAGTGACGAAAGAGTGAATCAAGTCGGAGTCTGGCTGTGTGGAGTAAAGCTGGTGGGTGGGGGGGTCTGGGGGTGGGGGGAGCTGTGAGGTGTGTGTGTGTGTGTGTGTGTGTGTGTGTGTGTGTGTGTGTGTGTGTTGGGGGGGGAGGGGTCAGGCAAGTAACGGAGTGTTTACAAGTAAGTTTGCGTTGTTATTCTCCGGTGTTTTCTATCCTGAAGGTGACGGTGACCCTAATAATCTGAAACAAGGACTCTGATGGGAGGCGTTTATCTAAATTGTAAACCCCAGCATCTCCGTCACTCCAGACACGGCCGTGGGAGCTTCCATTTGTCGTGTGTTCAGAGGTTGACTCGGGCGGCAGCGCCGGGTAGAAACATCCCTACGTCGGAATTGAACATCGGAGAAACTCTGAGTAATTCCACACCGAGGAATGATGTGTCGACGGAGGACTTAATGCATTCTGCGCGTGGCTCTGTCGAGGCAGCTCAAGGAGAAAGTCATGCATATGCATAACAGATCGATTCTTATTTTGAAATGTAAACAAGCCTATTTGGAGAGGTAAACAAAACCTCCATTCACCGCCCCCCCCCCACCATACTTTTTATATCAAGGACGTCTCTCCACATGCTCTAGCTCGCTGAATGAAATCTTACAGGTTTGTAACGTAAGATGCAGGCTCCTATTCGGAAAAAAAGCGTGCACGCACAACAAATTAAAACATGGTCATTTGAAAGAGCACTTCATTTGTTCTCAAACGGAAATTTGATGTTTTGCAGCAGCCAAGTCACATGACAAAGAACACATCAATTACACGAACATAAGCAGACAGGTCACGAGATAACATCGTCACTCTCAAATTAATGAACATTGTGAGCAATACACATTTGCAGTCAATTTCGCTGAATAACAGTCCTCAATGCTGGGTAGTTAAGCTTCAATAAACAGGCTGCCACACAATGCATGGCTGATGTGAAACACATTTAGCTTGCGTGTTATTTAGGGTTCAGCTGAGAAACCAACAAATACAGATCATGAAATGGCCCTCCGAATGAGGACTTTTACACGAGACAGTTTGTGTAGATGGATATTCTAATCAAAATATGTCGCCCAGGATCCATAGGATGTCACATCTGTATCCATATGTTTAGATCATTCTCCATTGATGTTTTTATTGTAGTCTGTGATGCCCTTATTTCATTGTAGTTTATTTTTCTTGGATTTTTCTTCCATGTTGGAACGGGCCTCATCCAAAACATTTAATTGTAAAGTATGACTCTATGTGATGCTGCACATTTGATAACAAACAACTGAAAATAGTCAACACTCCATCAGTGACTTTGGCATAAGATTGCCAGCTCGTGTTGGACTTATGATCGTCCAGTGACTTTGGCTTCATAGATACTTGGAGTGTTTACATAGCCTCAGAGCGCTACGGCGGCGAGACCCACGGGCCTGCGCTGCAGGGGACTGGCCCAGCAGCACAAGCCCACAGAGGACCAGGTGGAGGCGGAGGCACGGACGTCAAGGTGGGCTAGCAGCGAAGCTAAAAGCTAATCTCTACAAAATGCCGCTTCCATCCACCTTCCTCTCCACCGGTCACTCCCTGGAGAACAAAACTGATCATCTGCAGATGGAATTAACATCGAAATGGGAGATAAGGGATGACAATGGCCTGGCCTACAGAGAGGAGGTGAAGCAGCTGGTGGGCTGGTGCAGAGACAACAACCTGATCCTGAATGTGGACAAAACCAAAGGGATCAATGTCGACTACAGGACATTGATCACCGCTGGAGGTGATCAGCAATGCAAAGTTCCTGGGGGGGGGGGCACATCACAGACCACCTCTCCTGGTCTGTGCACACAAAGTCACTGGTGAAGATGGAGCACACCAGCACCTGCACTTCCTGCTGAGAAGGAGGAGAGCCCACCTGCCCCCACCCATCCTCGCTGCGTTGTACAGAAGCACCGTAGAGAGCATCTTGACCAGCTGCATCTCTGTGTGGTGTGGAGGCTCCAGTGCCGCTGACTGGAGGAATGTGAGGAGAGTGGTGGTGACGACAGCGGAGAAAATCATAGGGACTTCTCTTTCTTCTATTCAGGACGTCGCTGCTAAATGCTGCATGTCCCGAGCCCGGAACGTGATCAGTGACTCCTCCCACCCCGACCATGGTCTGTTCTCCCTGCTGGCCTCTGGAAGGAGGTTCTGCAGCATTTGGTGCAGGACCTCCAGGTTCTGTCATTGTTTTTTTTGAGATTGCTGAACTGAGTGTGCATGTTGCACTATAGAACACCACAGGTCACTTTCCACGACTGCACGTTAACCTTGTTGTGGTGTTCACTGTGTTACTCAGCCAGTGTTCGTGGGCCTGGTGAACCTGCTGCATTTTGGGGGGTTTTAATTCAACAAAAACTAGTTGATGTTAAAATACAATTCTAAATAATGAAAACAGGTTCCACAGACCCGGACACCAATATTCTTGATATATATATAAACAAAATTTCGTTCAACTAACACTTATATTCTGAATGACAATGAAGTCTAAATCTAACTGTGCTGACAATGACCATTGACAAGGGGATATCATTCTTGTTGGATACCTACCCACTCACCCGCACACACCAACCACTTCTACCTCCCGATACAGACTGACACCTGCCTTTCCACCCACCCACAGACACACTTTCCTCCCCTCCCCACTACTTTCAATCTACCAACTCCGA
Source organism: Urophycis tenuis (assembly GCA_036785325.1). Taxonomy (NCBI): domain Eukaryota; kingdom Metazoa; phylum Chordata; class Actinopteri; order Gadiformes; family Phycidae; genus Urophycis; species Urophycis tenuis. Next base: position 2,785,514 of record JAXIVH010000031.1, read on the forward strand.
CCAACTCGCTACGCTATTTCACCTCCCAGGACAAACTTCTGCACAGCTGCACCTACTCTGTGGTGGTTGGACGGAACTGCCGTACCCTCATACACACGACATACACCGACAAAGAGGGGGCTTTGAGGGGTTGTCGGCAGTCCTCCCTTGCCTTGAGAGAGAGAGACGGCCCGCGGTGCTTGGACGCGGCGGCCTGGCCCGTTGGCTCACCACCGGCACGTCTTCATCCTCCCCAATCAGCCAGCAGCTGCACTGGATAATAGTGATTGTGGATCACTTCTCTGAGGGTGTGCCTCAGAGGGAGGGGGAGTTGTTCACGGTGCTGATTTCCTCCTTCACTCCACGTGGAGGGTCCTGGTCATCTCGGCTCTCCACACTACTCAACCGCCGACGACTCACCCCCACACACCCACCTGTCTACCTGGTGGGCGTGATCGCTTAACGCTGATTTCTTCAGCCACCAGTCTGAAGTAATGTCAGTGTCGCTTTCATGCTACGTTTCGCCACCTGAAGGGGTGATCCTCTTAATGGTCTGCCCCGGTGACTGGGAGGGCTGTTCACGTGCACGCGCTCAGACATAGACACGGACACACACGCACACGCACACACACACACACACACTCTGACATATAGAGCCCCCCAGTGCGTATTTGGCCTTATGTCCCCCTCTGGACCGGTACCAGCAGAGTTCTGGGGTGGAGGGGACAAACTTACATGAGGGTGACTCACACATATGAGACTATGATGCAATGTCCTAAATTAAAAAAGTATATGATTGTGCCCCATGGTTATTGTGCCTAATTTGCCTTTGTCCCCGAGTTAGGAGCTGTCTGTTGTGTGGCAAACTGAGGGTCACATGGTTCCTGCACCGTCTGAACTCAGCCTGGGCTGAAAGCAAACAAGCTAATGACAATGACAAGGCCTTTGTAGAAGCATAAAATATATACTGGCCTGTTCTATTGGCGGCCTGGCCAGAGGATCACTTTGATCCAGCCTGCAAATTATTTATGAGACCATAAACTATCACAATTGTTTCTTTCCCCCTGAAAATCTGAGGAAGAATGAGTTCAATATCCTCCTACCTTCCCCTTTGACCCACCCATGACCCTGCATGCTCTCTGTGTGGCTGACCTCTGTCTCTGCTGGGGCACACGTTTAGAGGGCTCTAACAAAAAAAACACATTGTGAGGGCTGGAATCTCAGTGTCTACATTGAAGAGGCCAAAGGTAGGCAATGAAAATTGACGAGGAGTGCACTGGGACATATTTATTTAGTGCGTTGGGACCAAAGCCCATTATATCTGAGCAGCAGATAAGAGGCTATCCCAGTAACAAAATAATAGAACAGTCTGAGAAGGCACTGCATCACGCATCACTCAACCTTCAGTGGAACATATCAGACGGGTTCAGACGCTCGTTGAATCAAAGTGCAAGAGCGTCCCTGTGAATGACCAACAGAGGGTGGCTGTGATAGCCCAGTCCTGTTCAGAACAAAGGAGTGCAATAGATTCCCCCCTTGATGCATGGATTCTTGAGTAAAAATAGAAACACGGATTCTGAAGCACTGACCAACATACATGCTAGCTGTCCTTGAAGATGCAGCGAATGATAATCGATCGCATCGTTTTTTTTTTTTTCTCTCCGAAAAATACCAATGTCCTGCACAACAACGATCAGTCTGTTCACATCTGATCAGATCTGCTGCAAGAGTCGAAGCTCTCGCAGCAGATCGAAGACTGGATTGGTTCAAACACTGATGACGACAGCTGTAGCTGAGTCAGCAGACCGCAGTGGTGTAGCAGAGTTGCGCATGTGTGCAGGATTGTTGAACGGAGAGGGTTTGTCTGAGGGTGTGCTCGGATTTCTGGTGAACGTAAATGAATCACCTGTTGCCTAGTGTATCTGTCAGGCTACGTCTGTGGAGTGTTACTAATCACTTGTTGCTTGATGGATGTATCACTGAGGCCTTTTATTTTGAAGTTCATTTGAATAATATAAACATTAATAATACATGTACTTGTAGCAGAGGTTTAAATGATCAATGTTAAATTCAATGTCTTTAGATCCAGCATATTCATTAAACTTCCCTTGAATGTATGTTTTGAGTTGAAGCAATTAATTGAACAAAGGAATACATGAAGAATGGCCGCTCTATGTAGACACATCTCAATGTCAAAGGTCTGTGTAGGAATGGCTGCCCTATTTTGTGTTAATCAATAGACATATTGGGAATACACACTAATTATACACAGCATTAAGTATTTAGTGTTGTGATTTATGTTTGCTTAAATGCAATAATTACTCTTCATCTTTTCTGGCCGCCCTTCATTTTCAACTTCAACAACATGGCCCTGATAACAGAGCAGCTGAACAGCCCTTGTCGAGACACTTCCTGACAACCTTAGTGCTTTTTTGTGGCAGTGAGTGGCAGAGGCAAGGCAGTTGCAAGGGA
>JAXIVH010000031.1:2795464-2802964 GCA_036785325.1 Urophycis tenuis
ACAATATGTCACATTAGGATGTGTGCGATAGGGACATCCATTTGGTTTGGTATGTGTGACTGGGAATGATAGTCCCAATGGTTCCTTTCTTTGTGTGTATTTTGGTCCTTTCAGGTGCAATCTTTAAATGACAGCCAAACCCCAAAACCTCTTTCACAATGATTTGTATTGGATGACTCCCTCTATAGGTTAGATTAAACACATGCTATTGCATGCCTCTCATTGGTTGATGTATTGACCTGCAGATTGAGCATTGCTGTAACACACCTGTGTCCTCCACGTATAGACTGTGAATTGAATCTTGTTCACAGCGGACCGTGCAGCATCAGAATGACAAAAACCAGAAAGCAATTTGGGCCAGGGGCTTTGGTTATCCTTTAATAGTGGGCTCTCATTGGCTTAACGAGATCACCCTTACTAAAATGCAGAGCGGTTTGCCAAAATGATGAAGCAAATACATGATCCTGATTACTCAATAGCATTCCAAGGGCGTGCACCTCTGTCTTTAAATAGTCCCGAATCAATTTGCTACAAATCCGGCATAAAAAAAAGGTGAGATACAACACGACATTGACCAGATGTCTTCTTGAAAACGCAACAAAAAAAAAAAAAACTGTATTAAATTTAAATTTATTAAAAACAAGAGGACCTAATGTCTCATCTTTGGTATACATGCTGAGGAAGCCACCACATATCCCATGGCCGCAGCGGAACCCCCCCGGCGTACGTTATCTTCCAACAACGGAAACAATAGGTCACGGTTCATTCCTCACATGGAGAGGAAGGGTTTTTGTTGTTGTTGAGTTGTACGCCAGAAAACAACAGCATGCCTATAAATAACGGGCCGCTGCACCTGGGCCACCTCGCCGCGGGACGAGGTTCAGTGGTGCACATGTCTCCCGTTACGCACGTCTTCCCCGGGGGTCCGAGGAGCGCTGCTCCCCCGCTTGAAGAGGAGCCAGGCGCTGGCACTGCTCACAGCCAGGACGGTGGAGAGACGCAGCTCTACCACGGGAGGGATTTCATGGGGTGTTTATATCAATCCCTTTAAGAGGTTCGTCATCGCATGTGTTCCTCCAGTAGTTCATGCATATCCATATGATATATATATATATATACAGTGTATAAATACAGTATATAAATATAGACATTGTATATAATTTGAATCAGGAGAGACTAGCTAATGTTTGAGAACCATTTAAAGGTGCACTGCACATAAACAGTTTTGTCGACAAGACCCATCGTGAGATGAAGAAACCAGCGAATCAGCCGTGAGATGACACTACCTCCTGATGCAGTTTGCATGCTGCTGAAGGAGAGGTGGCTGGATGGACTCCCTGGTGAAGTCTGGTCCCAGCTGGACACAGGTCCTGCTGCAGGGGACCTGGCCTCAGAGCAGGGGGGGGGGAATGCAGTGAAACACCCCAATGAGACAGTGAGGGACATGTGTATATATAGATGTTACTACAATTTTATTGGATTTAATTTAATTGTCTATAAAAACTTGTGGAAGTGCACCAGAACTGAAATAACGCAATCTCCAAGGGCATCTGCACTGGAGAAAGAAGCAGAAAAAATGAAAAAGAATACTCGGGATGACGATAATGATGATGATGATGGTGATGATGATGATGATGATGATGATGATGATGATGGAGCCCCTCCTCATCGGGCAATCTCTCACCTGGGACGTGCTCGGGTCCCTCTGGCCATTACAATCAAGGAAACTGCTTGTCCAGAAGTTTCCTTTCTCAGTATCTGCACCAATGACCTCTTCATCACCCTCTTCATCGCTGGGATCGGGGCCATCTGCAGGACTGATGGCTCAGGTGCACCAACAGCGTCTTCTGGGAAGTGGGAGCACACACGAAGCTCACATCTCCACACCACTAGTACACCACACCACTCGATGGACTATAGCGTACCCCATTTTGGTAGCAATTTTGTTAAAATTTTGAACATCCAAGTAGACATGGGTTGTTTCAGACAACCATCACGGTGGATTTGAGGTCACTGAAATCATATGGAATTGCTTTTACATGGCGATGGAGGAAATGAAGTAAATTGAAGAGCTTGCGGCCCAGGGACCATTTGTGGGAGAATTTATGCAAACAAGAGAAATATAGAAAGTATTCATGTTGGAAGATGATTGAAGCCTTTCCTTAAATATGATATGTTCCGCTCAAAGGCATCAGTGTATCTTGCGCAAAAATTGGCCTGCTTAGCTTACTGAATTTTGACGATCTTTAAACAGAACCAGAGTTTTCGTCTTCTGGGGATATACATTCATTCGGGAATTTGCGGATGGTGAAAGTGAAGTAAAACATCCAAATCCGGTGTGTGAAGTAAAATCCAAGCAAATGTGAAGTGTTTGTCTAGCGGCTGTAGCATGCAGAGTGACCCGACGTGGCAGCGGCCTCTGTTGAGTCATCAGGTAACAACGCCGTGACATTCTAGAAAGTTCAGAGGCGTCTTAATGAGATTAGGGTCTGGACACTGGGCCAGCAAGACCGGGAGTGAATTACACCCACATAAACACACGCACACACACACACACACACACACACACACACACACACACACACACACACACACACACACACACACACACACACACACACACACACACACGCACGCACGTGCACACCCAAGCACATTTGCACACATACAAAGGCATACATGTGCACGTACTATACAAACACTCACACGCATTACACACCTTCTGCATGAACTCACACAAGCTTAACACACACACACACACACACACACACACACACACACACACAAACACACACACACACACACACACACACACACACACACACACACACACCATTATTCCGGGGGGTATCATATGAAGCTGAAGGAAGCCTAAGTGATCATCTAAGTTCCTTTTTGGATCGAGCATCAGGTCAACTGTAATACAAACTATCAATTAAATAACTGGTGAGATAAGCCAGCTTGTGCGTGTGTGAGACTGTGTGTGTTGTTCGGGCATGCCTGTGTGTGTAGGGGGAGGGTCGGGGGAGCTTATGTGTGTTTGTGGGCGTGTGTAGGTGTACCTCTGCATGGACTTGCATTTGTGTGTGTGCGTGTGTGCGTGCGTGCGTGCGTGCGTGCGTGCATGCGTATGTGCGTGCGTGCGTGCGTATGTGCGTGTGCGTGCGTATGTGCGTGTGCGTGCGTATGTGCGTGTGCGTGTGTGCGCCCATGCATGCATGTCCGTGGTCAACATGTGCTCCAGCGTAGCACACAGCCCTCTCTATGAACAGGTGTGGGGGGAATCGAACGCTATGACAATTTAATGAATTCATCAAGCTTATTGGTCACGTTGGTTGGATGGCTTTCAGGAGACTTGTAGCGGCAGCAGCAGGCAGCTCCGTGCCAGGCTCATCAGGAGACAAAGCAACACTGACCTAAAATAAGACAATGGCGTGGGTCGGCTGGCAGTGCGCTCCACTATCATGTTGACTTGGACCTGGTGGAATGATATTTCCTGGAGTGGTAGATAAGTAGAGCACAATACATGCCTCCATTACAGGGCACTCTGTTTTGTGTGTGTGTGCTGTGGTTGCTGCGATGGTCGCTGTTTCAGATTGCTCTGGCTCACAGCAGGGTGATCACTCAGTAGGGAGGCAATATTTATATACCGTACTCAATGTTTGGTCAGTTTCCTTTCTCATGAAATTGCGTTTAATAAATAGTAATATTAATAGTATCATTTTTAATTTTGTATGCCCTATTTTTTTTTTTTTTAGGAATTCAACATTTGACTATGATTTTATTATCAGTCAGTACAACATTTCCCATAGTATGGTCTGGTCATTGTTGAACATGCATGTATTTGAATAATGCATGTGTGTGTGCTCAAAAGCCAGATGGCAATAGTTTCATTTCTGTTTAAATTCCAACAGGACGCAAACAAAGGCATCAACAAAACAACAGTGAATAAAGAATAGCTATGAAATTTAAAAACAACACAGGGATGTTTTGTCTCAGTTACATCATATCCTCATCGCTGTATTCCTCCATTTGTGCAAGAAAATTCATCATTTGATTACTGCACTGACATTTACCATGTCTATCTTAACTGAACAAAAAACAGTGCTGTGAGATGGATGCCGCAATCATCACAATTATGCATGGCGGTTACGGTGGAACAATATGATATATTTTAGTAGTCATATTAAATCATTGTTTTTTTCTTATTGTGACAGACTGTAAAGTGAGCTCGGTGGTCACAAAAGTTAGAAAGTTTCACAATTTATTTTTTCTTCTATAAACACCAATGTTCTGGGAATTATATTAGCAACAGGAAGCCACTGGATTCGGGAATGTGGTCATTCTTTTAGTTGTATACAAATTCAAAGAATTGCATAATCTATTTTGGGGCATTGGGTTTGGTTTTTTGGCCTCTTACAATGATCTTCAAAGACTGTGGTCTACTGAAGTCCCTCTTTGAATCTGTCTTTTTCATTAAATCCCTGCTAATGATTTCATGAATAAAAGGGCCAGAAATACATACAACCTTTACTGATACTGTCTTAACATGGAGCTAAACTTTGATCCAAATAATAACAGACAGTTTTAGCCTGCATAAGGACAAGTGGCAGGGTTTCTGTTTTTATCCACTAATCATTTAATGCATTCACGGTGTAATGTCTAAATGTAAGACTTTTTTTTTTCTTTTTGTATTTGTGTATTTTGCTTGTTCACATGTATGGATTCTAGGCCACACAGCACCAAGTCCCATCCCTGCTCTCGCTCGCTCGCTGTCTCTCTCTCTCTCTCTCTCTCTCTCTCTCTCTACATCTGGATCATAATTTATTAACTGCACATTGAAATGCACACCACTGCTCCGCCCTGGCTTCATTCAGCACAGAGGACGACCACAGAGTGAAGCGAATGTACGAGAGGGGCTGGGATGAATCCACCTCTTCTGTCTGTGTTATCTCTGCATACTCACGCATGAACACACAGACATACACATGAACACACAGACACACACACACACACACACACACACACACACACACACACACACACACACACACACACACACACACACACACACACACACCAAATGAGACACCAAATGTGCATGCACCTGTTTTTGCACTATTCCAGTAATCCACCATTTCTCTCAGCATTTTGGGGGTATGATTGCAAATCCAATGAGGCACGACATGTTGTGGATAAACCTGCAGCTTTGCTTTAAGCCATTAAACCGTAAAAAAAAAAAAAGTAAGGAGAAGGAAAAAGCCACCTTTTAGGCGGACCACCACAATCCTTTATATGCGGTGCACTTTGAGAACAATGCAAGCTCTGAAGGAAAAAAGCCCCCTGTCATGCTGTGGCAATTATTAAATGTCCCGATGTCTGTCAATGATACTTTCTCTGTCCTGGTGTTTATTAGATATGGTGAGCATCATCAGCTGTTTGAGTATGACTGGAAACCCTGAAGTAGAGATCCAGTGCTGGAAGTGTGTTCTCCTCAGTGGAAGAAGTGTCAATGTCAGTCGTTCTATTTGTTGATTCTGTGTGTTTAAGGTCATATTTGATTTGGGTGTGACATTTAGAGTTGAAGCCTAAATCTGCACCATAGCATGGTCCCAAAGACTTTTTTTTCCACACGGGCAATGTTGACCCAAATAACATGGATGTTTGTATCCTATGGATGCAAATAAGCATGTTGCATGAGGACTGAACTTTATCGTGCTAAGGTTTTGTATGTTTTTTTCTTCTCAAATATGTGCCACCTTATCCCAATCGTAAGTATTCAACTATTCCAGAAAATATTTCTAACCTTGTGTAAATAAATACAGGGGTCAACACTGTTAGTAGGCCAGGACCTTTGTGTTTTCATTGTTTTTGCACTGAACAGCAGCAGCAGTGCACCAACACAAGCCTGCATGCTTCGTCTTGGACGACTCATGGAGCTGAAGGGGCAGTGACCCACTCTGTCCATTTGAATTTGGTGAAAATAAGTGAATAACAGAGAGACTTAAATGGAAATGTTAAGATGACTGTGATTCAGACGAGGACATGGACAATGTTGGTAACTCATATTTCATTGTTCCGGTAGCTTAATGAATATGTTAGCATGCTGTACAGACCATAGCTTAAAGAATAAACGAGGGCAAAGTAAAGGTTGGCTTGACAAATAGACAGTGTGACAAACTGGCATCTAACGATATGCAACTCGACTTTTACTGGAACAAAGTATATGAGTTGTATATATATATCAGTTGTATAACTGCTCCTTGACCACGTCATTCTTCTATTGAAACAAAGCATCTATTTTGAGCAGATGTGCTCAGACATAAGAACAGAATGAATGCAGAACACGTTTCCGTGGTAAGGGCATCTTTAAAAATATTTCTGTTTGCAGCAAAAACCCCAAAAAATTTTAAAAAAGGTTCGGTAGGTAGGTCTATTTTTTTTCAAAATTTTAAGTTAAAAAAAAAGTACAATTTTGGTCATGGTGAATAGGTCGGTATGAATTTAAACACATTTGCATATTGTGACGTCACTAACTGGGTCTCCAACCCGTAAAAGTTTAGTGGTCTCCTTGACATCAGTCGACACGTCACCTTATAGCGGTGTCGAGATATTTCAATGCATTTTTATATGTAGGACCTCTTGCTACATATAACTTTGAACGGTGACCGCGAACATTTTCTTTACTGTAGCCGCAGCCATCATAACAGACAAGCGAACCATTGATGGAATGAATACAAAAGAAAGAACGTAGTCTATGTATGTATGTAGGCAATTTATATTTGCGAGACTTACTAAAATATAATTAATATGGTTTTATTGTAGTTCCATTAGTTGTTTGAAGAGTAAAAAAAAAAAGTTGTAACATAATGTAAGTTTACAACCGGTAAGTTGGTCGGACTCAAAGGGAAAAAAATATATATTTGGGTCGGTCCTAAATTGACCGGGTCTGTCGGGTTACGGCAAACCAGAATATGTTTAAGGATGGCCTAATTTTGAATATTTTTCTAATTGTTTTTCGATGTAGCAGTAGGAAGAGGCTTGTTGGTACATATATACGCTATATCTGCCTCCTTCTGCGCATGCTAACCTGACATGGAAGAATACATATGGGCAGCTCCTCCTGGGGTCATGGGATCCAACCCTCCAGTCATTGGACCCTCTGAAGAAGGATTAGAAAGGCTTTCCCCGCCTGCAGAGAAATGTCTTTTGGGGCACCCTGCTGACGCCTAACCAGCCAACTGTTCCTGTGCAACATCAGCAGCTGCTGGCCAACATTTGGGATTACCGAACCTCTGCTCCCACCCACACCCACCCACGCCCACCCACCCGAACCACAGTGACCCAATTATATCCCCAACTGGCCAGCTAATGTCTATAACCATGCGCCATCCATTCATTTAAACCCACTTGCTTTTTTTCCAAATTCCACCATTTATTTCCTGCAGTCGGTTTGGGAACAGCCAGTATTCGCTGCCAAGTTGCAGCCTTCTGCACCGC
>JAXIVH010000031.1:2807964-2865464 GCA_036785325.1 Urophycis tenuis
GATGGGACCTCCCTGTGTCCCGGGTGCATTCACACCTGTGGAGCTGTTGTCCATCTGGTCACAACGCATGTTGAGGCCACCACCGCAGAGGTAAGAGCAGGTGAGTCTAAGGTCCCCGCCTCCACACACACACACACACACACACACACACACACACACACACACACACACACACATACAGCAAGGTGGATGAATGGTGATGGATGTGGGGGGGGGGGGGTTGTTTGTGATGAATGGGGAATTATGCAGACAGAGTACAGACCAGGGGAGGGACAGTGCATTGGAAGAGAAAATTGCCTAACAAGTTCCCCTCAATGCTAATACCCACAGCAGATATTCCTAGCGGGTTGGTATGGGGGAAGGAACTGACAGTAATGCGCCTAATCTCTGGAGCCATAAGAGCTAAATGGACCAGACCTCAAATGAGGCCCCTCAGCTCCACCTCTGTTCACCCGGCCAAGCCAACCGGATTGACAGCAGATGGCCTTTTAAACGACGTTGCATCTGGCTGACTAACAAATCTGTAAGTTTAGTTTAGTTTAGTTTATTTATTTATTTCATTCATTTATCGAGCATAAAAACAACAACAACAAAAAAATAAAACTCATAAAAAACAATGACAATACTTTAACTCTTGAATGAAAGGGGGCAGGAAGAAGTGAACTTATATTGTCTGCCCCTTGTTACAAATTAATTCACAAATTAAATAATACCTACATCCAACATCAACAAACAACGTTTACAACAAAAAGTGACATAAAATAAATTGAACGGCTGCAGCCCAGTCAGCTACTCATCATCTTAGAAAATTGTAAGTAAGTAGAGTGTCGTGGTCAACGCATTGTGTCTGGTGTAGGGCCACAGGACGTGGAGGGGATTCTTTACCATTCCAGAAGCTTGCGTTACAACTCATTTCACTGATGTTGGACTATGCTGATGCATATAAGGCTGCAGCCAAAACTAATCTTCTGCTCAACATAGTTTATTATAGTCTATGCAGATTTGTTCTTGGCCGTCCTTTCATAACTCATCATTGTAATGCATGAAACTCTTAGCCGCTCCTCTCCTATTAAAATAAGTTGTTGGCTGAGTTTTAGTTTTAAATGTTTACGTTTCAATTACCCTCACGATTTAAAACAGTTTATGATGCCTTTCTCCTCTAATAATCAATTGAGACTATCTCGACAGCTCTTCTCTGTTCTTGCCCTGCAGTGTCTGAGTCAATAGCTCAGAAAGCTCCCTCTGATTGAAATAGTCTATTCAAAATATAAAACATATAATTGTACTGTATTACTTGATGCTATCACTGACCATTTCTTTCCTATAATCAGTAAAAGGGAGTAAGGAGCATGATCTCTTGATTGTGTATGTTTTATTTTATTTTGATTGTTTATTGCTTTAGTGTTCACAATAACTGCATTATTGTGAGAACCCCCTAGAAAACCAAATGATCTCAATGGGTTATTTCTAATGCAGAATTTCCTAACACATAATTTCCAGGTCAATATAATAACAGAGTAGATGATAAAATACCACAAAAGGGAATATGAGCACCTATCATTGTCTCATATATCATATTTCTAGTGGTGAGAGGCGTGTATTATTTTCAGCTGCACAGCGTTGCTGAATACTTGATTCTGATGGGTCAATATGGCTCCACAGGTGTGTATCATTGTGGCAGTGCTGAGCTACCTCGCTTTTGCCTTGGCTGCATCACCATCGTATGCGTTTTCACATGACTGGGACAGCTGCTAAATGTGTTCATGGAAAAAAATATTATTATTATTATTATTATTATTATTATTATTATTATTATCATACATGAAGCCACCCCTGTAGATAGCTATACTTTATTGATCCCAGGCTGGGAAATTACAGGAAATTGTACGTTTTCCCGAGTGGTTGCAGCCCTGGTATGAAAGGGAATCATCTGTGACCTGGGCTGTTGACACACAATTATGCAGAGGCAAACCTCTCATTGGTCATAACGTTTTGATTCCAAAACCGTATCATGGATTATCCCTTTCTTAATGGATATCTAATTTTGATTGATAGTCATGTAAACTCTTCTTTGGCTCTTGTAAGAACAATGTCACGTGATTACTATCTGTTATAGATCTGCCAAATGAAAAGCTTTCTGATCACTGGTAGAGTCCTTTGAATTTGGTGGACAGAAATTCATTTGATTTGACTCAAAATGTTCACTTCTCCAACATCCAAGACTGTGGTCCCTTGATAATGTGTCTCATCAATTGTGACTCTTGGTTCCCAACCCTTCTCAAAGCACAGAGCCGAGTCAGGGCCAGACACAAAACACTGTTTTCAGTTTTGCATCCAAAATAGACCCATCTGAGTCCCATCTGAAGCGAGCGAAAAATACAGCCTCGCTACAATCACACTCACACGTGTGCCTTGTAAAAACATTACCATTATATTGGCTTTTCTGGTCGCACCGCAATTATGAACCGACATTTGTGGCCCATGTGCTTTGGGCACACAGTGATCACAAGTTAGGGCACGATTATGAAAACAACCACACACATTATTATCACGATATTGGGTTGACTAGGTTATTGGCAACTTTCGCAATATTTCACACACATGCTAACTGTCAAAAACATATTGCATGGTTACAGGTGCATCCAAATCTTGCAGATAATAGCATTATTTGGCAACTATGAAGCGAGACATATTATGTGGAATAATTAATCAATCACAAATCAAATTGTATCAATTATATGAACAAATTACATTTTATTTATTACCACTTGTATTGAAACCTAGGTCAGGATTAGGAATTAAATCACAACATTTTAGAGCCACTGTCTGGGCGATCAGACATAAACATGCAAGTTGTAGTAAACATCAAATCATCTCCTTACCTTTGGTGCCACACAGACACACAGACACACACACACACACACACACACACACACACACACACACACACACACACACACACACAGCAGGTCAATTGACGCATACACTGTTACACTGAACACTAACTGCTGAGCCACAAGGGCAATTAAGATAAAAAGAAAATTACAAGTAACATCTAAATTCCTCAAGTAATTGAAACAGTGATATGTGCCTCTACTGTCAATCAGAATGACATTCAGTATTGCTCATGAACATGATGGATTTTTTGGTTCAACGCACGGATATGTTGACTCAGTCAGTTGAAAGGCGGACATTGGGTCAACCAGCACTAATAATTAGATGTTAAAGAGGAGCACAGCATCAAAGTTTTAGTTTTCATACTGTGACATCTTTTATGACAAAATGCCCTGTCTGTGATCTGTCAGCTCACCCAACAGCTGCCCTTGTAACAGACCGACTAAAGGTAACAGGAGTGCAATGTCAGGTATGTGATGAGCATGATGTGCAGGAATTGATTTGCAAGCGCAAGTCATTTCATCAATTCAAACTTTTTTCTTGAGGAATATAGAAAACCATATACATAATACGTATACTGATTTGTAGTTGTCAACATCACAGTGAAATGATAAAAGAATGCAAGGAGAGCTATAACATGTTTCACACCCTTAGTTGTGGCCAAGTGATTTTTGCAGCAACAAAAAAAAACAACTCATAAAAGTCCAAAATCGTCATAACATTTATACGGCCTGCGCGGTCACATTTGTGCTCCACAGATTTGAAGTGAGACACAGATGGGTTTTGTAATGAAATGTCACTCATTTAACTGATTTAGTCTCACGCTGTTGTCAGGGGAATTACCTGCACTTTCATTTTTTGGAACATTTTCCAAACAAGTTTTCTCACAAACAAAATGGCCACTTTGAGACTCAAAAAAAGTGGGCCACCATGTAACGAACACCTCCTGGTGCTCGGCTGCCTGCAACAGGTCGACAGCACCACTCTGAAGAGTCAAGTTTCTGGTACCCGTAAACACCCACTATGTGTAAAACATGGCGCTATTTCATCCAGCTTCATGACCGTCCACGTGGGGGGGACTACAGGGACTACAAAGACACAGAGAATACAGGGACTACAGAGACTACAGGGACTATAGAGACACGGAGACTACAGGGACACGGAGACTACAGGGACTACAAAGACACGGAGACTACAGGGACAAGGAGACTACAGGGACTACAGGGACTACAGGGACACGGAGACTACAGGGACACACAGACTACAGGGACTACAAAGACGCAGAGACTACAGAGAAACAGAGAATACAGGGACTACAGAGACACAGAGAATACAGGGACTACAGGGACACAGAGAAAACAGAGACACGGAGACTACAGGGACTACAGAGACTACAGGGACTACAGAGACACAGAGACTACAGGGACAAGGAGACTACAGGGACTACAGGGACTACAGGGACTACAGGGAGTAGAGACACGAAGACTACAGGGACAAGGAGACTACAGGGACTACAGGGACTACAGGGACTACAGAGACACGGAGACTACAGGGACTACAGGGACTACAGAGACTACAGAGACTACAGAGACACGGAGACTACAGGGACTACAGGGACTACAGAGACACGGAGACTACAGGGACTACAGGGACTACAGAGACTACAGAGACTACAGGGATACGGAGACTACAGGGACTACAGGGACTACAGAGACACGGAGACCTCAGGGACTACAGGTACTTCAGGGACTACAGGGACATGGAGACTACAGGGACTACAGAGACTACAGAGACACGGAGAGTACAGGGACTACAGGCACTTCAGGGACTACATGGACATGGAGACTACAGGGACTACAGGGACATGGAGACTAGAGGGACTACATGGACTACAGAGACACGGAGAATACAGGGACTACAGGCACTTCAGGGACTACATGGACATGGAGACTACAGGGACTACAGAAACACGGAGACTACAGTGACTACAGGGACTACAGGGACACAGAGACTACAGGGACTACAGGGACACGGAGACTCCTGCAGGACCGACAGTCCACGTCTCTGACAGCAGCCGGACAGCCGATGTGAACGCGGACGTTTCCAGTGTTGTCTGTGGGAGCGTGGAGGTGCCCTCACAATATGTGGGCCATCCTCCCTCTCGCACTCTCCATAAGTGTTTCCCGCTCCCGCGCCAGAAGCCACCTCAGCGGTGAGACTGGAGGCGCTGGCAGGTCCGGTCCCGGTAATCCGGTTAAGGAAGCCAGCCGCCAGAGAGATTATTCCTCCAGGTAAAACGGCAGAGTGAGCAACTCTTATGGATGTTTGATTCAGTGTGCGTATATGTGTGTGTGTGGGGGGGGGGGGGGGGGGGGGCGGGGCAGTTAAGTGTGTATATGTGTGCATGGGTATGTGTGGATGTGGGAGGATGGGGTGGAGTGGGGGTAGATGTGCTAGAAGGCAATCACAGGGGATTATTGCTAGGTAATAGGTAGCGTGTGTGTGTGTGTGTGTGTGTGTGTGTGTGTGTGTGTGTGTGTTGTGTGTTTGTGTGTGTCTGTAGCGTAGTTAAATAGTAAATGCATTTTCATCAAAACACACACAGACACACACACACACACAAGTGTGTGTGTGTGTGTGTGTGTGTGTGTGTGTGTGAGTCCAGAGAATGACTCCCTTGCACAAGAACGCAGGCGAGCGTGTTCTCTATGGCCTGTCAACATGTCACTGGATGTGGGCGGATACTTATCTCCCATATGTCTTCCTACAGAAAGGAATCCAGTCAGTGCTCTGACTGTCCACAGTAAGGGTGTGGAGCCAAATGGCTCTGAGGATAACATGGACTTCCTAGCATGATCCATCATGTCTTAATCAAAGATCTCCATCTACAACTTGGAATACCTCCAGATTGCCTCCACAAGACTAGCAGGAGCCCCACTAAACTCTTATAATATCTCTCACCCCCTACCAACACAATCCAAGCTATTTGCTTTCTTCATATCGCTGCTTAGCAACAGCCGAATGGAATGACATTGAGTGTTTGGGAGTGCTAGTTTTTTTATAGCCTATCCAGATACCGCAGGTTCTGAGAGACCATTCCACATATCCATAAGTCCCGTGTAATATATGCAAATGATTTGTATTCCGGCGTGTTTGATAATGCTTATAAAGTATCTGCGATGATGTAGAGCATCGTCTCAAACACCTCCACTGTGTGTGGCGGTGGGGCAGGACGTGTTCATTTACTGTTCAAAAGCAACATGGATCAATGCAAAATGTACATTGATGAATGTGGATCCTACACTTTAGCCTGCCGTTGAATCAATAGGTAAGATTGATGTTAGGTAAGGTAAAACAATTACATGATATTTATGTAAGGGAGGGCCATTGGTTATCCATCATCCATTTCTCTATCTCGTACAAACACACACACACACACATGACACACACACACACACCCAGAGAGACTGCAATCACCTGTTTGTGCTCAAGTGGTTTATGCAGCTTGTTCATTCGTCAGCAATGTCAGAAGTGTCAAAACAAGTCTTACACACACACACACACACACACATGTTCCTACACAATCACGCACCTTCACACAAACTCATGCATCACATACTCACACACATACACCCACACGCGCACACACACACATGCTCAACCACCCCCCCCCCCCCCCCCCCCCCACACACACACACACACACACACACACACACACACCAACACCCACACATCTCGAGACACACACATGTTGTGCACAATACATACATTAATATAAGGAGTTTGATATGGTTTGACAATTTTATACAAATACATAGATACAAAGCCCATTGCAAATGTAATGCTACAGCTTCAGGTACCATGCTGAACAGAACTGACATATATCATTTACATGTATAGTGGAAGAAAATGCTGAACAATTCCATCAAAGGTTAATACATCAAATTGATGAATAAAATAATGGGTGTGAGCCTGAGAATTGGTAACTCCAGCTAGCAGGTGGTTTTTGCACATTACCATAGCAACAGGTATCGGTCTCTGCTGCTCCAAACACTTTGTGAGCCCCCCTCGCGCTACAGCCTGCAGTATTTATGAAGATGTGCACCTCCTAATAGGCATACTGCGTTCTCTCTGAACTGGTCCACAGTGCGCGAGTTGTCTCAATCATGATGTTATGCAGAGACCAGAATGCCCTTCACTGGATAGGGTTGAAGGTTGTTAATGAACAAAGCGAATATCCAGTGGCCACAGTTTGCTGCATTTACAAAACTGTAACAGTGTTATTACTGTATCTACTACCATCATACAGTATGCAGTCCAGTGTACGTCAGAATCAATGGTTATTCACCCTCCAGGCATCATACCCATTTAATAATCTGTCAGATGTAATATTTATCCAAACTCTGATTAATGTTACTCCGCCCTTCAGCTCGCCCATGATGAGATTCCTGATGATACCTGCTAATCTCTCTCTCTCTCTCTCTCTCTCTCTCTCTCTCTCTCTCTCTCTCTCTCTCT
Source organism: Urophycis tenuis (assembly GCA_036785325.1). Lineage (NCBI taxonomy): Eukaryota > Metazoa > Chordata > Actinopteri > Gadiformes > Phycidae > Urophycis > Urophycis tenuis. The sequence continues at coordinate 2,815,378 of JAXIVH010000031.1, forward strand.
CTCTCTCTCTCTTCTCTCTCTCTCTCTCTCTCTCTCTCTCTCTCTCTCTCTCTCTCTCTCTCATCTCTCTCTCTCTCTCTCTTCTCTCTCTCTCTCTCTCTCTCTCCTTATTCATTGGCCTTCACTTCTCTGTGTGTCTCTCCCCCCTGATCCTTCTATCCAGCTATCTATCATTCTTCTATGGCTAGCACCCAGCATTCATCCTCTCTCTCTCTCTCTCTCTCTCTCTCTTTCTCTCCCCCTGATAGTTTAAACAAGCTTCATGGTGAAGCATCTCGCCCTCTTCGCCACCCCCTATCTTTCTCTCTGTCATAGTTTAAACAAAACATTGCTTGAAGGTGAACTAACTCTCTCTCTCTCTCTCTCTCTCTCGCTCTCTCGCTCTCTCGCTCTGGTCTCTCTCTCTCTCTCTCTCTCTCTCTCTCTCGCTCTCTCGCCTCTCTCGCTCTCTCGCTCTCTCTCTCTCTCTCTCTCTCTCTCTCGCTCTCTCTCGCTCTCTCTCGCACACTCTCACACTCTCTCTCTCACACTCTCCCTCACCCACCACCTTCATGAACCCTCTCCCCCCTCCCTTGCATCATCCATCTTGACACACATTTTACTGTCCTTGTTATCTTTTAATGACTTAATTGCCCTCAGTGTACAGGCTTGATTTGATGTTAGGTGATCGTTATAAGGCTCCAAATAAAATTGACATTTGTTGTTTTCTAAATTTATAAATTTCTAATTTACTTTCTGATTTGGTCTGGAGACACGTCTCCAAAACTCAGAAACTGTCAGTTTATTTGCCCTACCTTCCTGCAGGTCTGTCTGACTGCCTGTTGCTCCTGGCTCCACACTAAATGTCTATGGTTAGCTGAGTCCCTAGCTGTTATTGTTTGCTCCAGTAGGACTAACACAGCTTTACTGCCTTAAGTTGGTCATGATGGCTGATGTGTGTGTGTGTGTGTGTGTGTGTGTGTGTGTGTGTGTGTGTGTGTGTGTGTGTGTGTGTGTGTGTGTGTGTGTGTGTGTGTGTGTGTGTGTGTGTGTGTGTGTGTGTCTTTGTCTGTGTCTGGTGTGCTTATGAGTGTGAATAAAATGAGGCATTTCATTCAATGCAAGACAAAATGGACACCTTCAACATATGCGCGGTACAGAATTTCAGTCACTTCCCAGATGCTTAAAGTGACTCACAGCGACTTCAGATACCCGTCGTTAAGGAGCAGGCAGGTGTCGCTACACCTCGCTCTCCAGGTAAACACCCGGGGGACAAAGTGTCACACTCTGCAGCCACTGCACTGCTCTGTGTCCATTCTGACTGCGAGGGGCCCACACTCAGTTCAGTTCAGTTCAGTTCATTCAGTTGAGTGGGTAAAGCGTCCGGTTGCTTTCGGTGCCGTTGAGTTCCACGGGCGGCGTGCCCTGCCGCTTCAGGACGGGATGAGGACCTTCAGCGGAAGCGCAGCGCCGAGGTCGACGTAGAGTTCACCAATCCCCATTTACGCCGCCGCCAACTTCCACAGCGGCAATCAACCTCTGCACAGAGGCGGCCGTTAGCAGCCAAACACTAGCTGTAAACATGCCGGCGACCGCTGTTGTCCAGGTAACATCGCCGAAGGTCTTTGTGTGATACTGGTTATGAGTGATTAAGAGGAGCTGGTAGGTGGCGTAATTACTTTTTAATGAGCAAGGCTGCACACCAAGCATTGTCCAATTAAATTAGACGAATAAGAATTGTCACCGGCGAAAGTTTGCTGTGTTTATAAAAGGCGGTATTGAGTGGAGCTTAATTGTCGCCTGTGCAATTGTGAAGACTTTAGTGAGTTACGCAAAGTAAAATCATGTACAGCCCGGTAGTGTACAGCCACATCATAATCAGATAAAACAAAGATGTGTCTGATGCAAGTAACTTGAAAATATGTACAATCTAAATAAAGGTTTGTACATGATGTTGTGGATTGTTCTGTCATTATGCTTCTCAGAGCTCTAAGACAGACTCACCCTTTAACGCAATCATGTCATGGTTTGGACGGCATAGAGTATGTGTCCCACTCGTTACCCACTCATTGCTGCAAAAACAGAAAAAGAAAACAAGAGTCATTTTAATACAGTATGGATCCTTAGCTTGGCATTCCCCTAAAAACTACTCAGCCCATGAAAATGCAGAGCATGAAAAGCAATGCAGACAGATATTTGCGGGGGAGATTCCATTTGGTATCAAAAATTAAAAAAAGTGCAATTTCAAAACTTTCTGAAGACAAAACACATTCCCAAGACCCGCCCAAGAGGCTCAAAGGCGCTAAATGTAGATTCAATTTCGGGGACCTGGTGTCTATTGGCCCCTGGTGTCTCCTTGAGAAAAAAAAAAAAAAATCCCTTCTGGGTTTGGACAAAACAGCGGCAGCAGGTGCCCTGCCCGCGCAGTGCAGCCACTCCAGGGAGCACAGCTCAGTTTGCAAACACACACTGAGCTTCTCTTGTCAGAGTGGTTCAATGCCAACTCACTGACCATCTGGGCTCTGGGCGGGAGGGCGGGGACACACTGACCATCAGATGCCAGGCAGACAAGAAGGCAGACTCTCGCTCTCATTTTATTTCTCTTTTGATCTTCCGATGAGCATGCAAATGTGCATGCTCAAACTAGCACAAACATGCAGAGATGCACGCATGCACACACACACACACACACACACACACACACACACACACACACACACACACACACACACACACACACACACACACACACACACACACACACACACATGCAGCCGCACACCAGTGCGCATACACACGCACGCTGTAGGTGTAGGTGGAGTATAGTACGAAATCACTTAACAAGTTGCCAGGTTGAGTACAAGTTGCCAGGTTGGGTGAGTTGGCAGTCTGGGATTGATGTGACCAGTGTGCAGTGCTGGTGGCTTTTCATGGCTGTTGCTGACATCACTGGGACATTTGAATGTGTTTGTACGTTCTAATGCTGGGGCTATTACTAAGCATGTGCAGAGGTTTTCAGTGAAAAACACCTCTAAATTGTAATACAAGTAGATATATCAGCTGATCGGGGAACTAGAAGTTAGGGTTTTGCTCTTAGCCAAAACATAGGAGTCAACGTCAGTCCGTAATGAGATAATCATGCCCAATTTATATTCTGATTTGAAAAGGGAAATAAATGTTTAAATTCACATACCTATAGAGGGAGAGAGACAAGTAAATAATTCATCTTAGTGAGCATGCATACTGTATGCCAGCAAGACCCTAATTAGCCCAGTTAGAAAGAAATCATAGATGTCGTTTCCCCTGGGCTGGAAGCACTTCTTTAATCCCGTTCATCTCGTTGAATATCACACGGTAGTACGAGACGCGGCCATGATGGCCTCCGCTTTGAAGTGCAGAGTCTCTGCTGACCTCGCTGTCAAAGTACAAGAAAGATGACGGACTTCAAGCCCCAGAACACATTACACAAAAAGCTACCATATAGGGACACATACTAAGATGAAATAGAAATCACATTTAAAAGTCACACCTAAGGTTATCTATGCGGTTTTATCAGAAATGCGATGACCCCTTGCGGGTTCCCAGTCTCGGTCCATATGTGAGGGACATCAAACACAGCATGAAAGGCTGAACTCACAACACTATTCCTATCGCTGCCGGTTTCATTGCTTACCAGCTGAACGCACTAGTTAAACAGTAGATAATCGCCATGGTCACGTGTGCGATCGGTTATCAATAGTCATTTTTCATTCATCAAGAATGTCAATGTGTCAATCTTATTGACAAAAACAGAGCCTTGAATACTTGTTGTTCACAGGCCCAGCCACACTGTCCCCACCTCATAACCAAAGCAAACCAAAACGCCAGCCAACGTCCCTGCTGGACAGAACTGCTCACTCACAGACAACACAGAAAAAGGAGAAGAAGAAGAAGAAAAAAACACATGGAGTGGTGTGCTGGGCTCTAGATTGACAAGGCTAACTGCTCCTGACCAGTCTATATACTGTATATATATATATATATATATATATATATATATATATATATATATACATAATACACATATATTTATATGGCTAGTGGTTTGGAGGGAACCGGATGTGTGGGGCAAAGGCATTAATCAGAGTTAGGGTAAATATTAGGGGTGACACATCATTATCCAGGACAAGAGGAAGTAAAGGAGGAGGGAGAGGAGGATGGATGAAGGGGACGCTGGGTCATGAAGTAGCGGCCAGTGATGGAGAGAATGAGGCAGACAAGAGGAAATGTGGGAGCAATGGAAAGTGACAGGAGGTTGACTCACCGGAGAGAGGGTTGAGGAATGGCAGGAAAGAGACTCGCTTTCGAGACAAAATAAGAATATTACCATAGAGAGGCAAAGGGCTGCCCAAGAAGTCTGGTTGTTTAAAACCCAACTCCAGGTGGCCATTGTAAGACAGTGGACCACGTCATTGGCTATTAGAAACACAATGTAAAACATTGACGTTGACGGCAGCGTCACTCCGTTTAAAAACCTACAACAGCAACACTGCTTAAGATCATTAACACACAAGGAGCACTCATCAGGGTGTGGGGCTCTTTGAGTTGGGGGCCCGGAGATGAGAAAAGGAGAGGAGGCAGGGAGCCACTTACCAATGGATAATGAACGCTAGATGGATGGAGCTGCTGGGAACAAGCACCGTGTGGTCGTACATGTGAGGCCTTTAACCGAACGAGGCAGCATCACGCTACCCCGAGCTCCACCCTTCCCCTGCTATGTTTGTCGGGCCTGACGAGTTCCATGTGACACACAGCTCGTCATGGATATAGGACTTATATAGCACACACGCTCGGCAGAAAAGTTACTCGCACAAAAAAGGAATGTGACATTTTTGAACGACTGTGACGCATCGAGTGTTCATTCTGAGAGTAATCTGCAGAGCAGGAACCGTCCCATCTCCAGTTGAACAAAGGTTGTTAGAAAATGAAACTATTGTCACACTCCAGGTACCAGATGTTCAGAAATAATCAGATCAGATTCTGGCTATCAGATTGGATCAAATCTTGAACACGGGTTGTTCAAAAAAAAAAAGAAGAAAAGTCTGAAATCAGATTAGATGAGATACTCCAGCCCTGGTTTTGATCTGTATCAAGCCATCGCTATGTGTTCCAAAGTCTTCAGTAAGACTGGGATACCTTTGATGCCAAAAAAAATCAGGATTATCCTGATCCCAGCAGGGAACTGGGATTCAGGGTGGATTTCAGAAACAAAATTTGATAAAACTGTAACATTTGTCAAATATTATACGATCGTATCTACACATGTATTTATATGTTGCACTTTGCACTATTTGTTTAACCGTTACAGTGATGAAGAAGCCATGAGGCCATCAAGCCTTTCAGGACCGTCATTCATCACTAGCCTGGGAACCAGATGTGTGCTCATTGTGTTTAGCGCCCCTCCGGTTCAGACAAATATCCTGCAGACGGTGGTCCAGGCCGAGCCAATCACAACAATTAATCTAAAACGGGGCGGGTTTAATGTGATGAAGAGCGCCCTATGGGCTTGTGTGAAGCATGTCCATCGACAACCAAGATCGCTGCCACCCATGTGTCACACTTTGCTCTGATTGGTTTGTCGGCCCGTCCGATCGAGTCCAAAGGTATTGTGGTCCAGGCTGTGGGAATCGGAAAAATGTACTGAGAGCTTCCAGACTAATATTACGGAAATGGTCTGGCGATGCTAATCTATCACTGTATAATAATGACACAATCACCAGAGGCGAACCAGTGAAGAGTAGTTTCTAACAATTGTATCTGTAAGTGAACATCCAATCAGTCCCTCATTTATATTTGTTGTGGGTCAGATGAGGGTCTGACTGTTTAAAAAGTTATGAAAATGGAAGGGGATGGAGACGGGGGAAGTTTATATTATTTTATTGTCGTTTTTGCCCCCTGAAATGAAAACATGTTATGGTGTCATGTTATGACACCATAACATGTTTGGATTTGGATCAGTGTGATCAAATCCAACGTTGCTTTGAAACGCCGGCATAAAAGTAAGACGGGCTACCTGATTGTGGATAGTGAAACATAGGATTAGCTAATACTGAGCATCGTGATTCGGATTACAACTGATGAACAACTCTGCCCTGGATAATTGTATTTTGTACCCATGTTATTTGGTTACAAAACCTTTGTGTTCATGCATATTGACCGGAAAGGTTCCAACCACTACCAGCACAACATGCCTGAATAGCCATACATATAAACAGAAATTATTTTACTCCCTACTAATGTCATGTGATATTCCCTATTGTAAGTTGGCAGTAAAACAATGTTATGTTAAATATGGTAACAGATGTTACCATATTTTAGTTTGGTGTTTTTTTTATTTCAACATTACTCCGTACACACGCAAAAGCACACACGCAAACACACACACACACACACACACACACACACGCACGCACACACACACACACACACACACACACACACACACACACACACACACACACACACACGCACGCACACACACAGACACACAGACATTCAACCTCCATGCTGTCCCTGAGGACAGAGTCAGAGCACCAAGGAAGGCAGCGCAGGACCCTGTCACAGCCCTGCATGTGGGCTGCTGGCCTGTCTCTCCAGGTCTGCTGTCACTGTGCTGTGTCACTGGGCCGGGGGGGGGGGGGCTGGCGCAAGGACAGGCCTGCCGGACATCCTGGGCTGTCACCACCACAGACCCTCCTCCACGTGTCCACACAACACAGCTGTCATGTCCTCCCAGTCGCACAGATCTGTGTGTGTGTGTGTGTGTGTGTTGTTGCTGTTTTTTTATTGGTGGGAGTGAGGGTGACTGATTTAGTATGGATAGTGTGGTGTGTGCTTGCGTGTGTTTTTAAGTGTGTGTATGACTGTTAGGGGCTTCATATGTGTGTGTGTGTGTGTGTGTGTGTGTGTGTGTGTGTGTGTGTGTGTGTGTGTGTGTGTGTGTGTGTGTGTGTGTGTGTAGTTATGTGCCTACCATCTCAAATTTGTGTATGACTTTTAGGGGCTCCATATATGTGTGGGTGTGTGTGTGTGTGTGTGTGTGTGTGTGCCCTCAGTTGGATTGATGGGCTGTAGGCAGTGTACAGTCAGAGCCACTGGCCTGTATCATTATGCCTTCACTCTGCTCTTCAGACACTATCCTGGTTACACACACACACATACACACATCTGTGTGTGTGTGTGTGTGTGTGTGTGTGTGTGTGTGTGTGTGTGTGTGTGTGTGTGTGCATGTGCTCTTATGTGAGTGTTGTCCTTTCCTTGCACCTTTGTTTTAGCCTTATTTGAATTGTATATTCTGTGTTTCTTTTTAGCTCTCTTGTGCAGGAGTCGTCTGGCACGGCCTTGATTGTGGTAAATTTCCCCCATGGGAAATAGCACATAAACACAATCAGACAAAGAGTCCAACAGGCGGAAATTGCAGGCTTGAGCTGATACATTGACTATGCCTGTACACTCCATACACAGGCAATGAACTCAAAGCAATCATACTGGTCAAGCTCATGTTGTACAATTGAAGTAAAACCTGCAAACTGTATACTATGTACTGTACTTGTCGTGCTGTACTCGCTCTGACGCTGAGGCAGCCTTGAGAATGACAGGGAAGCCAATCAATCGATTCAATCCTTACAGTTAACCCTTTCATCCCAAGCCCCTTACGCATGCATGCCATTAATTAGCAGTGTAGTGGTTATGCCTTTTTACCGAGTGATAGATAGGCTAGACTATACTTGGTAGACTGTATACTTGGTTAATGAACCCAGAACCTTCCTGCTGGGAAAGTGAAACAGCCTCACCAGACTATCCCCGTTGTTCATGTCTTTGATCCACACCCTTCGGCCTCCACGCCTATAAACGGCTGTGCTAAACTTCCACACAACGCTTCCTTCACCTTCATGGTCAAATGGGGATGTGCAGCTCTCATAAAACTCCATTCATTCCACAGTTGATTCATTCCAGAGAACCACCATGGTCATTGAATTGGAATGTTAAAGAACAATAGGAAGACTTCACCCTAATTCTTACATTAAGCCTCCATCACTCTTGTCTCATTCTAACCCGATGAGTTGGCTAGCAGCTAGCCAAGGTTCTCCATGGTTTTGTCCTTGCGTTGGACCGCACAGAATAACAAACTGCAAAGCAATAACACAAACAGGTGAATACTGTGAAACAAAGAGGAGCCATGAGGAGCGGTGAGAGTCTTGGATAGACTTATTATCCTTGTAATATTTGCCCTGTTATTTGCCCTGAGGGAATAAGGGGAAAATTGCTAAAATTATTCCAATTTAATAATAATATTATTTATTCAAGTCATGTTATTTGGCCAGTAATATGATATTCAGTGCATTGAGACCCAGCCTGAGCTCTACATTTCCTTTTGAGTGCTTCTTATCTCCTTAGATTGCCACCACACAGTGGCAGTTTTCCGAAATCGTACATTCTAAATTACTGCTACTCATCCACGTCTAGTTTCTGAATTGGGCTCGCACATGGTTTACTGTATATTATACGTAATGCAAACGGTAGGCCCATGCGTTGCTAAACACATGAAAACCATTCCATCTCAAGCACTGACAAAACATTCACAGCCTTTTAAGGTTGCATCAGAGGCAATATGTGGTCTGAAAATAGCAGTAATTAAGTCCAACCTAAATTGTGCATAATAAATGATTGGTGAGCAGGTGTGAATCAGAGGATGATGAATATACTGGGAGGGCTTGGTGAAATATTGATCAAACAGGGAGAGGTCCCAGAGGATCCCCTGTTAGTCAGGAGATAGACGATCAAAATACAAACACACACACAAACACCAACATACTCATTAACACCTACCCTGCTTCGCTCACATGCAGACTTGGTGTCCAGTGGAAAACACACGCATGCATGCACGCACACACACATCTTACTGTATACATGTTCTTTCCTCATTATGTGCCGACCCTCCTGTCAAAATTCTTACGCACACACACACACACACACACATGCACGCACACACACCATACTGTATATGTTCTTTCCTCATTATGTGCCCACCCTCCTATCAAAATTCTCACGCACGCACACACACACACACACACACACACACACACACACACACACACACACACACACACACACACACACACACACACACACACACACACACACACACACACACACACACACACACACACACACGTATTGTTTCCTGTTTCCTGACTATTTGCCGACCCCCAACACACATCTTAAATGCCAGACACTGAGAAAGTAAATGAATTAGAGAAGACTTGCATACCTCCAAATGCCATTCCATGCTAGAATATGTGCTTCCATCAGCCAATTTCTCCAGCGATAAATGCCATGCAGAATACACTGGAGAGGGTCACACACCCAAACACACACATACATAGTAATACACACAGATGTACATGCACGCACGCAGGCACGCACACGCACACGCACACACACACACAAATGCATTTGTACTGATTCCTGCAAAAGAGTAAGGAAAGTCAGACAGTGTAAAGGACTTCACTTCATTGCAACATTGAGGTCTATAAGATGAGATGCTTTTATCCAATTTCTAAAGTCAAGATCTAAAGTGAGTTCCATTAAATTACTGTATTTCAGTAATCCAGAAGCCTCAACATACCACTATTAAATGTTTCCTCTTCTGTCGATGTGAACGTATAACAACCCAAATAACACGTCATTTTGTTGTTCATATAAGACTCTTATTATGTGAAATAAGGAAGTCCAGAGACTCTTATTTTGAAAGGCAGCAGTAACACATGGTTTCAGCACAATGTCCCTCGGTTTGTTTGATGAGACACCCATGGAAGACACTAATAGACATGTTATGCTTACCTCTTTTTTTTAAATAATTTTTTATTGTATATATATTGTTTTTACTGATTTTATACTGTATTTGTACTGTGGCTGCTGCTACAACAACCTAATTTACCCTCGGGGATAAATGACGTTGTTTAATTAATGTCTCGCCCTTGTCTACCTGTCAACCTTACTGCCTGCTTAACCACCCGTCTGCTTGCATGTCTTCCTGCCTTATTACCTAGATCATCAAGGCATTGACTATATGTGTATGTATGTGTGTGTATATAGATAGATAGATATATATACTGTATAATATATATATATATATATGTTTCATTATTGTCACTTGTCACAACCATCCCATTTTGCTCCGCAAAACAAATTAATTACTCAAACCTTACATTTGAAATTGGTAATCATCATCCTTCAATGATGTCGCATCGATGGAATCAGAGATAAAGTACTTTACACAATAACATAGAGGCAGAGAGAGAGAGAGAGAGAGAGAGAGAGAGAGAGAGAGAGAGAGAGAGAGAGAGAGAGTGAGAGAGAGAGAGAGAGAGAGAGAGAGAGAGAGAGAGAGAGAGAGAGAGAGAGAGAGAGAGGGCGAGCGGAGCCTCCCGTGGGACCCGGTGCACCTGTGTATCCTTAATGAGCTGGGTACACAGGGTGTCGCCCCGACACGGGGGGGGGGGGGTAACAGACGGTGGGCCCTGCCTGGCTCCGGTGGCGCGGGTCAAAGCTGATCAAGTATGTGTGGTGGCGGCGCGGGAGCCCTTTGATTACCCTGCCCCTCCAGCACTCCGCCCAGCCGCTGCTGTTGCACCATTCCCATGGTGATGGACAAGGGGCCATCACACGCATGCTGTTGTTAGTCTCCTCGGGTGAAGGTTACAACACCTTTCATGATTGAGTGCACAATATTACTCATCTAATTGTTGCAGGAAACAATTAAAAGGGTTATTTCCAGGTGCGTGTACAATCAGCGATATTCCTAATTGATTTTTATTGCAGCTGTAATTTGTGACTCTACAATGTTCTTTGTCCTGATATATTCCGAGTTAATGTGATCAATTGGAGTGCATTAGTCAGGTAATCCTATTAAAATCTTGAAGATCTCACAGTGTCTGTGTTTTTAAACGAATAGGCTCGGAGTTCTCCAAATGAATTTTTTAATCAGTTGAAGCTGAATAATTGTAGTTATCTATATGGCCTGTGGTTTTATAACTCTTTCTATGCTTTATTCTTTTCCAACATTTATTTCATAATGTGCATAATGTTTCCAATGGTTACAAGTATTTAATACTGCATGCACGCTTAAAGTCATCGCTTTTATAAACATCGCCCGATAAAAGAGATGAACAGGAGATAGTCCTGGAGAGAAACGCATGCTTTAAGTGGAGTCGTATCTCCTGCTGCACACCTGGCTGTAGTTATTCATGTTTTCTGCCTCCTTTTCACCCCCCTGGCTTCACAAAGCTGCTCATCTTAAACATACACCGTATTGGAATCAACTTAAACGTGCTACACTCTACGCTGATCCAGATGCATCTCACGCCAAATGCCCCCCAGTGTGTTCTTCCATTGCTATTACGGTGCATTGCAGACCTGCGCAGCCGGCATCCCCGCACGCGTCATTCTGTGCATCGCCCCCACCGCATCAAATTACCATCGCCACATCAAAGACATTCTGCAGAGTAATCCAACTAAAATTATGCATTATGCTTTTAAGATTAGAGTGACATCTGGCACAGCCCCATCCCATAATACCACAAACGCAATTCCTTTTATCCCAGTAAAGCCAATTGATAATTAAATGGTATGTTTCTGAACTTCAAAGGTTCTCCACAGACAGCCGGCTGTGATCAGAATCTCATGTATGAATACATGCCGCTACGACCATCGGTAGGTAGATAATGGGAGTATTGAAGGTTACCATAGCAACGCTGTTGATGGTGGAGATTGCGGAGACCGGGTCTAGGGACGGGAGATCTCCCTCCCGGTCTGGAGTGTTCAGGCTGTGAGCGCTCGTAGCCTGCAGTGACAGTGTGTGTGTGTGTGTGTGTGTGTGTGTGTGTGTGTGTGTGTGTGTGTGTGTGTGTGTGTGTGTGTGTGTGTGTGTGTGTGTGTGTGTGTGTGTGTGTGTGTGTGTGTGTGTGTGTGTGTGTGTGTGTGTGTGTGTGTGTGTGTGTGTGTGTGACTGCATTAAGACCAGCAAGGGAAAAAACTAAAAAACAGTGGTGAGCAAAGCCAGATACAAACATTGCAATCACGTGCACATGCATGCCTGCATGTATGTATATTCTGTGTATGCCTTTTCAAGAATGAATCTAGTCTAATTATGTGTGTGTGTGTGTGTGTGTGACAAAAAGAGACTTAAGTGTGTAGAGTTGACCATACAAGGGCATTACCCGCAATGCAATTGAACACGAAGACATCACACGTGTGCTGTACACATGTGTGAATATGTATGTTGTACACGTGCTGTAAACATGTGTGTATGTGTGTGTATGTTGTACACATGTGTGTATGTGTGCTGTACACTTGTGAGTTACATCACAATGAACAGGGTGCTTGTCTTTCGGGGGGGGGGGGGGGGGGGGGGCATATTCTCTCATGTTCACACCTTGCTGTGGGAGAAGGTGGGATGGCGATGCGTGTTATTCTAGAGGCCGTGTCAACAGTCTATGATTCAGGAGTCCAACAGGTTCTCCCTGCCCTCCCCCTCCCTCACAATCTGGCAGGGAGTTCCGCACGCTGCAAGCAGCATTATAAGATGTGTCTCGGCTGAACAAACCCTAATGCGAGATGCCAATACAGAGTGTGTGTGTGTGTGTGTGTGTGTGTGTGTGTTCGTTCACATTTCCCTTCAGGCGGCTGATCAGCAGAAGCCTCTATGTATAGACTTTTATCCATGCGCGTGTAAACACATGCATTCATGTACACACACACACACACACGGGCAGTAGGCGTGCACATTTGGACATGCACATACACTTGAATTCTAATGGCAATGTGGCGGCCAATGCTTTTGACCACAACACAGACACACACACACACACACACACACACACACACACTCGTTATGGCAGTCCATCGATTACGATGATGACGTTGCTCCAAATAGAATATGTGGACAATTAAATTGGTCAATGATTGTTTTGAGTTCATTGCCAATGTCCTGTGTGCAGAATGTACAGCCATAGTCAAAGTATCAGCTCAAGCCTGCAATTTTCGCCTGTTGGACTCTTTGTCTGATTGTGTTATTTCCCATGGGGGAAATTTACCACAATCATGGCCGTGCCTGACGACTCCTGCACAAGAGAGCTAAAAAGAAACACAGAATATACAATTCAAATAAGGCTAAAAGTAAGGTGCAAGGAAAGGACAACACACACACACACACACACACACACACACACACACACACACACACACACACACACACACACAGTAACAAGCCAACGACGGGCCAGGGGATGATCAAGACGGGCCCGCCCCCCTATAGGCTACAATGCGTAATGACGCAACGTCCACCAATAGCCTACCATAGGCCATTAGGTCATGCAGCATAGTAGAAATGAGACGACTCGCAAAAGTACGCGCACCACAAAAATAAAATAAACGGTGACGGCGCACTTTAGATGAAAGAAACACTGGTGACGGCGCACCGAAAGGAACAAACTCCCAACTGCACAGCAAAGACACAATAAAGCCAAAAGCAATATCCGATCATTAAAATACATAAAAAGGTGCTGACTTACTTCATAGCTGCATTTTCCAGGCTTTCCTCTGCAAAGTTGTCAATTAAATCCGTAATGTCCAGGTGACGCGCACGGACAATCTCAATCGACAGGATGGTCCAGAGAGACGAGACTGTCCCGTTAAGAAGTTTCAGTTTTTAAAAGGAGCGCTCTGCAGATGTCACTGTCACTGGGACTGTCAGGAACAGCATGAGAACAGTGCAAACTTCTCAATCTCTTGACGAAACCTTTGGAAGAATTGTGCGATGTTTGGCAACTTATTTTTTCTGTTTCTCCAATTCCTCTTTTCGTTTTGGCTTTTGAAAGTTACTTTTGTGTTTCTACTCCTCCATTTCTATCGCGATCGCTGACTCAAGTTCAATGTGTAATGTCTGCCAACTGAGAGACGTAACGCACGTGCACGTAATTACGACGAAATCCCATAATCCCCAGTAAAACCCCCCAATCGCAATGTAAAACAAAATACATCGTTGTTAGCTTCCTTCAAAAATTATTTAATGATCACTAAAATATGTTTTCAATATTAATTCAAATATGTTTGTGCAATTGGAATGTTATTTGGACACCATGAGTAGTAGAAGTGTGTGAGATTCGAAGGAGTTTATTAAGGCCCGATTCACGGCACTGCTCAGCAATGTGCTTAAGGGGCGATTCTTAGCTGACGGGCCCAGACCGGGCCCACCGGGCCCCTTGATTGGTCGGGGCCCGTAAGTGGCTAGAGTAGCTGCTTACGGATAGTTACGCCACAGCACACACACATGCGTGTGACAGGTTAACCTCTCTGGTTGCCACCCTCTCTACAACTGACACCCCTGAAACAATGTATCAGCCCTATGTAAGGAAATAACACACGCAATGGCCCGAGGGGTCACTGGAATATGATCACACACACACACTGCACAACTGTTGATGTGTGTGTGCGTGATTTGTTTGTCTGTGTGTGGGTGAATGCATGTGCTGCAAGAGCCCTTATCACTATTGAGTCCTTAAGCTTTGGATTATCTCACAAATATTTGGTCTGAATAGCATTCAATCAATGGCATGATGATGAAATGTGAAACAAAGTTACCGCACTTGACTTGACCATCAGATCAGATCAATATGCAGATCAATATCTGAGCATTAGTTGCCCAATGTTCAGCCGTTTTAGTTATTTTTATTTTCACTCTTTCTAATAGAAGTTTTCCTGTGTTGTCCTCGGCTTGTCTTATGTCTTGTTAATGAGTCCTGTTGTGACACTTCTCACACAGCGCATTCACACCCAACAAACGCACCTCTGCCTCTCATGATGCGTGCAGCCTGATACCGCATGGCAACGAGGAGGCGACGGGGAAGCCCAGCCCAGACAGCAGAAGCTCTCATCATGAGAGGCTGCTTACAAAGACGCACACTGCTGCGCTCACTTGGGACATTCGTGGTTTCCCTTCCGCCCCCCTGTCTCCTCCTCTCCCGCCTCCACCTGCTCCGCTGTGTGTCAGGGAGGGGAGAGGCGTTCTAGCGTTGCGCGGCTGTGCTCGCCGTTCCATCACGACACACGGAGTGGAACCGCAGCGGCGGCCCTTAATCTGCACGTGTTTGGGGCGCCGGCCCAAAGGCACCCGACTACGGCTTCTTTTGTAGGGATTCCTGCTCAGCGCTCAACAAACTCCAACCTTTTTTTGACAGGCGCACGTTGCCTCTGAAGCTCCAGCGCCCAGCACTCCCTCCCGCCTCCCGCCCTGCCACCGCGTGCATCTCACTCAGACTGCGCCTCGCCTCCATGGATGCCAGTGTAGCGCCATTGTGTTGTCATGCCAACCACAGTTGTCCAACCTGAGTAAACTGACCTTGACAGACTCGTATAAGAGCCTCCTTTTCCAAACGCCGTCGGCTATATTCAGCAGCTGTGTGTGTGTGTGTGTGTGTGTGTGTGTGTGTGTGTGTGCGCATGTGTTTTCATGCATACACACAAAATGTATGTCTATAAACTCTATAGGAAAGTCTCTGTGGTGTGCTGTGGAGGTAAGGCGTGGGCTGAGACGGAGCACAAGCATGGCCACACAGCAGCTATGTAGAGGATGTAATGGTGTGCTATGCTATACGATCCAGTGTAATCAACCTGGGGAATCCTCAAGTGAACTGCAAATGAGCCCGACCCTCTGCAATTATACTGATATTGGATGCACCAAACACAGCCAATGGAATGAATAGAGCTACATAATTAATAATGTATCCCCAACACAGCAAAACACGTACAAAATAATTTATGAATAACGCAAAACTCTATGGAACGCAATGATTGGTTTAGATTTAATATATTTTGAATGTTGTATACGAATAGAATATAAAGAATATGAATCCCTACTGGCGAACAAATGTGATGACTAAAATAAATGTATACACTTCACATATTAGGACATGACCTAACCTAATAACCAATTAGGTCGATAAGAAACAACTTGTCTAATATAAAAATGATGTATTGAGTTAAGCAGAGACTTTGAAACCCAGGGAATGTGTGTATGAATGTGACGTCAGTCCAATCTCTCCCTCCCACACACACACCACGTTCTTACCTATAGCAAAGGGGCTCCAATTAGCCCAACCCGCATGTCTTGGGAGGTGAAGGGGAAGCAGAGCAGTACCTGGAGAAGAACCAGAACCGGGGAAGAGCACAGGGTCAGGGAAACAGGACCATGGTTCCATCCATGGTTCCTGGCTCACCTGCAGTTCACCTTCAGAGTCATTGTGGACATCATCATGCAAACACTACTTTGTACTTCTCATAAGCGGTGCCTACATGTAAATTATGAACAATTCCCTCATAGTATCTTTTGGTTCTGGAAGTTTATTTTGCATCAACTTTATTTTCGTTTCAAGTTTGAAGTCATTTATTATTGACTGTGCAGCATCACTTACAGTCATACTGTACAATGAAACATATCGGACGAGGCCTGTTCCAACATGGAAGGAAAATCAAAGAAAAAATCAAATACAATAAAGTACAGTAAAATAATGGCATCACAGATTTAAGTAAGAGCAGCAATGGAGAATGAAATAAAGCAGCATTGGATTAAATATAAAGTGCATGGCATGTGAGTATTATACGGATGGAGCAAGAAAGAACTCTCTCGATAGTGCATCTGTAAAAGTATATGAGGATGTTGGGGGACACAACCTTTTTATCCTCCTCAGGAAGAAGAGGTACTGGCAGGTCATCCTTGCTGTGGTGTCCGTGTGGTGAGTCTGAGGTTGTCAGATATATGAACACCAAGGAACCTAAAGTGGCAGACTCTCTCCACTTCAGCTCCATTGATGTCTACTGGTGAGTCTCTGTGTAACCCCCGCTGTAGCTTCCTGTGGTCCACTATCAGCTCCGTCATCTTGCTTACATTGAGAGAGAGGTTGTTGTCCTGGCACCACACTGCCATGGCGTTAACCTCTTCCCTGTAAGCAGTCTGATCACCATCTCTGATGAGTCCCAGGATGGTGGTGTCATCAGCAAACTTGATGATGGCACTGGGGCTGGAAGTGGCGATGCAGTCATATGTGTACAGGGAGTATAGGAGGGGACTGAAGACACAGGCCTGAGGGGCACCAGTGCTCAGAGTGAGTGCGGAGGAAGTGAAGTTGCCCAATCTCACCACCTGGGGTCTGCCCACCAGGAAGTCCAGGACCCAGTTGCAGAGGGCGGGGCTCAGTCCTAGGTCTTTGAGCTTGATGATGAGCTTCCCAGGAACAATAGTGTTGAATGCTAAGCTGTAGTCAACAAACAGCATTTGGACATATGTACTTTTCTTGTCCAGGTGGGAGAGGGCGGGGTGAAGTGCCATGGATATGGTATTGGGCAAACTGAAGGTCTAAGGTTCTAAGGTGGAAGGGAGGGTGGAGCAGACTCGCCCCTAAAAGCATTTCATGATTGTGGAGGTCAGTGTGACGGGGCGGTAGTCGTTCAGGCTGGAGACCTGGGCTTTCTTGGGGACAGGGACGATGGTTGAGGACTTGAAGCAGGTGGGGATCTCAGACAGGTTCAGGGAGAGGGAGCACCTTTTGAAAGCTTCGGTTGCGTACAGCCTGAGCAGGGGAATATGGTAGGGATCTGCTGTGGGATAAAAGGTCTGAGATGCAGGAGGGACCTAGCTCAAGTGATTACGATACTTTTTAAATCAATCCTAAAAAAGACAGGCTTGTGTGGGGATGCTGAAAGAGGGGTGATAGGGTTGTGTTGCTTTGTGAAAATATTGCCCTTTGTACAAACTGGAGGCAGTAGATGGGTTAGTGTTACTTGTTGACATAGATACAGTAGTTGAGATGGGATGCCATAAGGTTCAAATGATGGACTTGACCTTGCTTTGTTTCTCAGGTGGTAAGAAACAGGACTGGACATTATGTGATGTGAGAGATCTAGACTTAAATCTTGGGTCAAAAGGTCAGCCCCCTGCAGGTTGCTGGCGGGTTGTGTGTTGTTGTACCTCTAACCTCGGCACCTATCAATGATGGGCCAAGGATGATAACATCAGATTTGGAAAGGTTGACCTGTGAAATGTTTCCGGACATCAACTGTCTTTAATGCCAGTCAATGCCACAACCAGACAGTTGTGGAGGGGCTGTGATGAAGATGACCTTTGGTCTGAAAGAGAGAGAGCTGTGTCATCTGCATAATAGAGGAATTGAAAATTGTGTCAGAAAATATAGTGTGCATCTGAAACACATGAGAGATGCCACTATGTTTGACCACCAGTTCTCTAAGGTGATAGATGTGCGTGGGGTGACCCTGTGCGCATATCTTCAATCTAGCTCCGCCTGTTTCAGTGCTGATTAAAGACAGGCAGACATTACTTTGATCTCGAGATGCCTCTTGCATTTTTAAGTTTTATGTGTGTATTTAACAAATCACAGAGGCATAAGGCCAACCAGTTACATTCAGAAGTGTAAGTCACATGATGTTGCTATAACGAAGCGAGCATTTAGAAACTCCACTCTGCACGTGTCTGACATAAGAACACATGCAATCAGTTTGTTTTATAGGATGAATTCTAACATTTGAGAGACAAATTCATGAGAGACAAGCCAACACGGATATTACAGTTATATGAACGGAGGAATAATTAGGTATCGATTAGTTGAGAACTTCTCTTCCCCTATTGAGATGTATCTGACACAACACACACACTGTATTCAGTTTTATATGATAGCCTATTGTTACATTGTATTGATTTGTTCAAGAGACATTTGATATTTGTGGTTATTTTCAGACAGATGTAACACATCAGTGGGCAACCTTCAGGGCCTTCTACGCCTTCAGAAAAGGCCTAAAAAATTCTGGACCAAAAAATATACAATATTAAATAAAAAATAATTATTATTATTTTCTTTCATTTCTACCTTATTTAATTTAATACAATACATTTAATACATTTTCTCTCATCTATGTTCTAAAGTTGAGTTTACTGTCAAGTTCACATCAGCAATGAAATGGTTACTCTCCTGAAAACATGTTATCCAATCAGAATCGTCCGTCTTTGTCAAGGCACCGTTAACTGGCTCATTAATTTAGGAATCCCACAGAAGGCCAAGCTATGTGTTTTGGTTTTGAGAGTGAGGGGCAAGTTGACCAATCATGGTTTGATTTCAAGTGGGCGGGACAAAAACAAAACATCGTAGGTGATTCATAAACTTTTGGCGTATTGTGCATTGGAAATTGTATTGTAGTTTGATGATGCTCATGTATTTGTCAAAGTGTGAATGATTTGTAATGTGCCGTGATTTCATAGCGCTGTCCATGGGGATTAAATGAGCCTCGGTGTCCATGTCAGCAGCGTCACGGACACCGTGTTATATTTCCAGATTTTGGCTTTAGAGTATGTTTATTTAATTTCAACTATGTAGCCTAAATGATCTCCAGTTTTCTGAAGTAAATGTTGAGATGTTTCTTGTTGCGGAGAATGTTATTGATGTTATGGTCTATTTCTTTACACCCTGGTCATCGTTAATTAAAGCCGCATTGCATTTGTCAAAACCCTTTCAATTCATCTTACTATTGCTTTTTTCCGTGATGATTTATTTTCTCGGCGGTGATGGCCGAGGTGAAGGCCCAGCTGTAGTGCTCACGGTTTGCGACTGGAACACATACACATGTATGTACACTCTGATAAATGGAGGACATTCAATAATCAATTGGAGAGACATATTTGTTTGAGAGACATTCTATATAATTGGTAAAAGCCTATTTGATATATTGCAGGCTAAATAATATATACAGACATAACGCAGTTATATTTCACATTGGTTCTGACATGACTGATCTGGCTCTGCTTCAAACGCAGCGTTTCTCTCTGGTGGGGCTGGGTCTGGATGGCCCCCAGGCTGAGCCGGGGGGCCACGCCTCCATGGCCGTTTCATCTGGTGTCGTTTATCTAGCGTGGGGGGGCGCTCACTGACGGCTTCCTGCGAGGTGTCTTTATCGACCGCCTGTGGTGTACCCGGAGAAAAAATACATAAATACCTACATACATACAGTACTTACATACATAAATACATACATACTGTACATATGTAATTCATTGAATAACCCATATGGCACATTTACTTTGTAAATGGTTGAATACAATTGTGAAATTGTAGTAAATACAATTATAAAATAGACCAAAGGTTCAAGGGATCAGTTTATCTGTTTAACTGTGTTTTTCGCACATCAGTGACTAAAAAAAATAATTATATCAAATAATGTATAAACATTTTTCGTTTGCCTTTTCACCAGTCTGTACAGAGCCCCCGAAGTGACATGAGAAAAAAAAAAAGTGAGAAAAAAACAACAACAAAAAAACATTGCGAGATCTGGGCTTTGAAACTCGAGATCTCGACTTTCTTTTGCGAGCTCTCGCAAATCCGACAATGCAGAAAAGAAGCACAAGAGCCGTCTCAGAGTTTCAATTTTCCTGCTTGCACACGGCTGCGCTCTGTTACAGTGTCCATAATTCTGCACTTGAACCTTTCGTTACACAGCCTTTGCATTAGGCCTACTTCAGACTTACTCTCGTCAAAATAAGTAGGTTATGCCTAATTCTAAAATAACGAAATAACAAAATTAGTTGTGACACAGCTTGTAAAATTGGATTTGACATCATCGAGCATCAAGGTTCAAGTGCAGAATTATGGACACTGTAACAGAGCACAGCCATGCGTTATAACAGCTCCTCGCACACTATCCCTGAAACACAATAAACTCTCTCTTTGACAGATTGAAAATTGAACAGAAAAAGGAAACTCTTCGAGACGGCTCTTGTGCTTCTCTTATGCATTGTCGGATTTGCGAGAGCTCGCAAAAGAAAGTTGAGATCTCAAGTTTCAAAGCCCAGATCTCGCAATGTTTTTTTTTTTTCTCACTTTTTTTTTTTCATGTCACTTCGGGGGCTCCGTAAGTTTGTACAAAGCTGTGTACACTGAGGCAACACTTTTAATATTCTGTGTATTATTTGGAGGTACACATGGCACATGCATTCAATTAGTAATTTTGCTTTCTGAATAGCTCTTTGTTTAGCTCAAACACCACATTCCTATAAAATAATTTTGAACTAAATATTGACCACAAAATAACAAAAAAAAGTTTGATTAAAGTTTAAGTTTTTAACTGCTGTTGCAGCCTTGTACTATTTGAACCTTAAAACTTTAAATTGAAGCCTTTTCAGTTTTACGTAATTCTCGCCTGAAATCCAATGGATTCCACTGAATATAAAATAGTGTAGCCTGAAGCATAGGGAACACTAATAACAATGGCAAGCACAAAATAAGTGGATTTGGATTTGATGTCAACTTCCCATACCATAGCATTTTATCCAATGTATGTAAATGACATGTAAATCTACCAGTACATGATTGATGCTTGAACCATTTTAATCTACGCCATTTACATTTTTATATAAATTCAGCTTCTCATCTTGGGTGGATTGGAACATAGGCCAGCACTGTTGCAGAAAGCAATTATCTAAAACCATATTAAGGAATTAATAACCTCACAATGCCTGCCTTCATACGCCTTCAGGCAAAATCTATAGCTTTAACTCTCATGTGTTTGTAAAACACAGAGCGCCTTTTGTGCAGGCTGATATTAGAACATTTGCTGTGTCTGCTGGTTAGTTGGATCCAGCAGTCCTACTATGTTAAAGCAGAGCCTCTGAGGGAGATGGCACAGAGCCTGAGACAGAAGCCCAAAACTGCAAGAGGCGGAGTAACACCTGGTTTATTATTTCACTCCGGGGATATTGTACTGTAGGGAAACTCATTTGCACAAATAGATGAAGCTTTCAGAAGGGGATTTTGATATGCTTATTTCTACACTGGCCAGTCTACATCTTGTTGATTTCAAGTCTTTACAAACACCTTTTCTATCGATGTCAACAACCAGACAGGATGTTTACGTTTTTCTCGCCACTGGGAAAAGTTGATTTGCTGACTTGCTGCTCGAGTTTGTCTTTGATGTTAGCAAATTATTGTGCTTATAGATTCCTGCTTCCAGCAATATGATTGGTTGAAACAAATATGAGTGAATTAAAGATTTGAGCTTGTCTGCCATCCGATGCTAGGTTGTTAATCTAGACACTAGCTGGAGTGCAATGAGCAGGGTGCTAACATCTTCTGCAGCATGTGCACAGAGGCAAACAGCTGTGACCAGCTTGTAGTAGATATGTTTGCACGGTCTGATTTTTGGTGATTAAGACCACAGAAAGATACACAATGAGCTGCAGGACACTCGAGACTTTCAAAGGTGTAAAATGTTTTTTTTTTAATTGTATTATTAATCATTATTATAGTGAAAGTTCCTCTGAGTCCAAAGATACAGGGTTCGATTCCAGATGTCCTCACTGCAGAGAGTGGGTATCCTTGTGCAACATTCCTTAGCCTTACCTTGTTACTTTTACTGATACATTGCTAAATATATAATTCCTATAATGGTTATTAATTTGTTCCACCACTCTGTACTGTCCTCCTCATCAGATGTGCTTCAGTCCATGTGCTTGAAGAGAGATGGATAGGCTTATCGTTCAGTATTTATACATAACACCATGTAGCACTTTATCATAGTTAGTCGGAAAGGCCTTCACTGTGTTCTGTTGGCATTTGCATGTCTCAGCATTACCAGATTTGTGGTCCACAATTGTGAGCTTTGCAAATATTATTTGAGATGTGGTGTTTTATTTGAGGTTGCTGAGGATTTATTGAAACGTTGTGTGAATGATGTCATTGGCCACTGATTGTATGGTACGTGGACCTTGGATGCTGTCTTCCAACACCAGGGATATTTAAGCTACAGAGCACACACATTCTGTTCTGAATGATCTCTAAAAAATAGTTTGGTTAGTTACTTAAGACCCAGTTAGTTTTTTTCCGGCATAATATGTGTATTTCTCAGTACACTTTTTAGCATAATCCTATCATCTTAACACTGCATAATATGCACGGTCTTGAGGACAGAAATAAATAAAAAATCCCCAGTTTGTTGTGATCCTTCCCCAATGTTTCTGGCAACTTTAGTTTGGATTGTTAGTGTATGGTGTATAGGGTGTATTGGTGCATGGGGTGTATTGGTGTACGGGGGTCCAAATAGTTCCAACATAATGAATCAGTCATTAGCATCTGCTGCAGTATGCGCCTGTGGCCTCCATTTAAAATCACAAGGAAAAAAGGTGAATCCTCATTGATTCAAGTAAGGGCAGTGTGTCAATTTGTCTTGCTACTGTTCAGCAATTTGCTCCATAGAAAACATTGCAAAAAGATGGGTGGTTGACCATTTGTAAAGCATGTCAAAATTAAAATGTGCAATAATTAAGTGTGCCACTTAAACATATCTCTAGTGAGTCTGGCTGTACAAACATTGTATTCTCAGTCTTATCCATTTGAATGGGTCCAATTTAGACAGATTAAAGATACATGACATACATTTGCGCTCTCTCTCTCTCTCTCTCTCTCTCTCTCTCTCTCTCTCTCTCTCTCTCTCTCTCTCTCTCTCTCTCTCTCTCTCTCTCTCTCTCTCTCTCTCTCTCTCCCCTGATTATGCATTGCATGTCTCTCGCCCCCCACTGTCCTCTTCCAGATGGAGAAGTAGGTTAATCTTCAGGAGGAATCGCTGTGGGGCACACTAAATCACTATTAGTCCATCTTATAAGTGTACTGAATAGAAAATTAGGGGAAATGCACCAAAGGGTCATCACCAAACTTTTTCAATTCTACAGCATTTGTATTTTCCGCCCAGCTTTCTGTTTCTTCCCCACATCCTTTCACTCATATTTGTCTCATTGAAAGCTGGGTTAATCCTGCCAAAAGCCTATCTAAAGCCTAGCCAATCTATCCAAAGCCATTGGCAAGTACAGGCTAGGTGTTTATGTGTGTCTGTTTAAAATTCTACTCTTAAATGTTCTAGAAAGTGGTGAATATGTGTTGTGTAGTCATCATCTTGGCCTTGCATGAGAGGTTAAAGGACACTTTCTTGTCTGGACTCCATTATGCGTAACCCACAGGAGACATTTCACGTTTCACTCATTTGTGGATCTCGTAATTTTGTCCAACGTGTACCACAGCTGATCCTGTCAAATCACGGTCTGTATTCATAGCATGCGAGTTAGTAACTCAAGTGAGTTGTAACTCACAGAAGACAATTCACATTATGCATCTCACATACCGCAATTTTTTTCTACGAGCCCGGATATTCTTTTCCTATTCTTTTGGAAAAGAATATCCACACATGAACCTACATTAACGGGCATAATTGCCCCCAAAGGATTACATTGTAGCCTGTTTTCAGCTGCAGCATTTCAATTCAATAACATTGTTGTCTGCATTAGTCCCTTGCACCCAAAATGATCGGAAAATAAGGTTCAGGTTGAAAGATCCAGTAGATAAGTACCAGACTGATACGCAGTATTGTTAAGAGTATAAAATCCATTCATATGGACAGTTTGAGTGGGGGCTGCAGTTATTTCAGGCAACTGAGGCAACAATCATTATAAAGAAGAATTCCCTGGATGGACTGAATTATTGATGGGGGCGTTTATCCTTGAGAAACATTGTAGTTCAGATATGTTTATAATTGAGTACATAGCTGCATTATTAAAGATAAACGGTGCAAAATGAAAGAGTCAATCTCAATTTTCAAGTAAATACAGGTGTCTTAAGTCACTGTCTATCATCAATGAAGTAACAAAATGTCGATTGAGCCTATCTATGGCCCACTGATGAAGCCCTTAAAGTTGCAGGGCTATGAATATTACGAACTGGGTGTTGTGGCAACACTTCTGTAATTCTGGGGAAAATAACCTCATCACCAAAGGTGATGCGAAAGAGAACGAGACTGAAATCCTCACCATTGCCACTTTCAGCTAATAAGAAATGTTGACGCCAATCAACAGAGAATAAGACCAGCTGCAAATCCGATGTGTTCAAGGTGTTGAGTGTTCGGCCTGAACAAATACAACCTTTTGTCGTCAGCCCCTCCTCGTGTACAGTCAGCAGCTGAAGGATCACAACTCAACCAGAAGAAGAAAGGGTTAAGTCTGGTGAAAGACATCCTTGGAAGGCACACTGACATTTCTGGGAAACAATCGACAGTCCAAAGGCTGCAGTTTAACTTGGGCTCTTTTCACTGAGTGAAACAAAAGCGTCACAACAACAAGTGGTGCACCGGGGTGCCAGCTGGAGTCAGACTCGAGTGTAGGTGCTGTCCCTCTGTGGGCAAGTGTGGATGACATGTGACCAGAAATCTACCACTCACTCGACAATCTCACTTTACTGAAGGAATCCAGTTCTGTTGCTTAGCAACACAAACTCAAACTTTGAAGAATATTATTATAGAATGTCAAGGATTCAAATAAATTCTTCATCCCAGTTTACTTTGAGTAATCGTGGAAGTAGGCACTACACCAGGATCAGTTCTTCTGTCTTTATTGTGGCTTGTGAAATGTATGAGGTAGTCCATTATTTGTTTCCATGAATGGTATGTTATAGAGACTATAATGGAGATATCCTTTTATCTACCCACGTCTTCACTCTGAGTTGTATCATAGAGTGAAATAATACACACTTAAGCAGCTGGATAGCACACAGTGTCATTAGTTGTGAGTCCTATCGCTCTGACATACATCCCCTCAATCAATGTAAAACACTTTAACAACTTGGAGTCATTCCAATTTTTTTCCCATTAAAAATAAATGTATTTGTAGCACAACAACTTCATGATTTATGTGTATGTGTGTGTGTTTCTGTGCCCATGTGTGTGCATTTAACGCACCATTTTGTTGACACATATTTACTGCTTGAACTTCTTCACGTTAGTAAAGTCTAATTGAGTTGAAACAGCAACAGCTCAATATATGGGTGCATGGGCCAATTTAAATTAAAACACTTCCAGTCAAGATTGTTGTCAAACTCTGAATAAGAATATGAACGTAATGAGGGCACTTTTTCCCAGGATTGGGTGTGCTTACATTAAACCAATGACTCTTCCCATTTAGCCGATGAGGTATTTCAATCAAACAGCGTGCAGCGCTATGGTGGCCCGCAGTTCATGCCAAATCCCTAATGTTAGGAAATGGTTTCTCAACCGTTATGGCTCCGAATCTACATTTACAATTTACCATTTTTATTTAAATGTGTGGTGTCTGTAACAGGCTGCATAATAAGTGGATTAGTCCTGTGAACCCTCAAAAAAAACACGGGAAACAAAAAGGCATTATGCTGACAAATGAGGCAGCTAACGTTGAGCCGTCAGCGTCTTGGCTTGTTGTATTTAAAATAAGCACACAGTCTGTTCCCCCGAACCAGAGAAGATCAAAATAAAGCTGTTGTTGTTGTTCACGGGTCATGTTGGGTGGGCATGGGGGTAGTTTGACACTGGGCCCAATGAAGACATGAACATTTGTCCTCATTTGATATTAAAACTCGGCCTATATAACATTGGTAATGATACATTGTTAAAGCAATGCGTCATTAGCACAACATAAACATAAAATGTAGTATTGCTAAAAATATTGAGACCCAGCACAGCAGATGGTAAATGGGATGTTTATCCAAAGGTTATTTTGGACATTCTAATAGGATCAAATGTAGAATAACTGGATGCTGCAGAGGCAATGGCAGAGACCATTTATACTATTTATACTAATAAATGATACATTGGATATCATGAATTTGTGCTGGTATGCATAGCTTATTCTGTGTCCACATATGTCTATTGTCAAAAGAAATGAACTGATATACATATTCAGACAGGTCTACGTGAACGCTACCAGATTTAAATGAGTCTTGGTCATATGTGGTGCAATCAGGTGAAAGCACTCATTGAAATACGGTCGGAGGACGTATGGAAAGCAATTTGTAGGAACACAAAAAGCAAAATGAACAAACCCAAGGCGGCACAAAGTTGTTGCTCCATTATTATCATCCATAACCAGCAAGAGCTGCGACTTTCCCTCCGATTTCCTGTCCAATAGACGAGCAGCCCTCTGAACAGCGGGACATGTGTTTACAATTGTTTGGCTCGCTTGACGAACCCAATGGAAATTCAACTAAGCATCAACTCATCAACACCTTTGAATCGGCCCGTCTCCTGTCTTACAGCTGTGGAGGCCCCACAGTGGGTGTGTGGGCCCAATAGTCATTATCAATGCTCATTGATTCCTGGCCAGTTTAGTGCCGAGTCGATGCGGCTGTTAAACCACAGCAGCCCATGTTTTAACTGAGTTCATTAGTGGCATGGTAGTTTATATCTGTTTCCCTGGCGTATAGTCAATGTTTTGGTTGTTATTATTGTTTTGTTTGTTTTTTCAAATATGTTTTTTTAAATAGGTTTAATTTTAAAAGAAGGATAAGCCTAAACCTTTCATTTTACTGTTACTCATCCTTTCAAATCAATTCATGTCAGGCATATAATCCTGGTTTTCACAACACCACATTTCAGTTGGATTTCGATAACCACGGGTTGATGTTCAGCATAAATTGGCGCCACTATGAAAGCACAGTAATCATCACACAGTTCAGGGACGACTGGTGTACTTCAACATTGAATTAAAACACACAACAAACACACACAACTGACTTCTGGTTCAACCCTGCATGCATCTGCATGCATCCCCCCCCCCCCCCCCCCCCCCCCCCCCAGGATGGCAGTGGGGCCCGCTCTCGGTGGACTGTGCAAAGTGACACCTCAGAAGAGTTGGGGAGGAGACGCTAATTAGATATGCTACAAGCTGCTACAAGCAAGCTGCTCCATGACCTCCGGTGCAGCTGTGGAGAGGCAGAGGCTAGCATGCGTATCGAGTATTGCTGACGAGAGCAAGCTGCTCCATGCTCCGTGCAGCTGAGGAGAGGCAGAGGCTGGCAGCGTATACAGGGAGTGAAGGCTGAGGAGAGGCAGAGGCTGGCAGCGTATACAGGGAGTGAAGCTGAGGAGAGGCAGAGGCTGGCAGCGTATACAGGGAGTGAAGGCTGAGGAGAGGCAGAGGCTGGCAGCGTATACAGGGAGTGAAGGCTGAGGAGAGGCAGAGGCTGGCAGCGTATACAGGGAGTGAAGGCTGAGGAGAGGCAGAGGCTGGCAGCGTATACAGGGAGTGAAGGCTGAGGAGAGGCAGAGGCTGGCAGCGTATACAGGGAGTGAAGGCTGAGGAGAGGCAGAGGCTGGCAGCGTATACAGGGAGTGAAGGCTGAGGAGAGGCAGAGGCTGGCAGCGTATACAGGGAGTGAAGGCTGAGGAGAGGCAGGCTGGCAGCGTATACAGGGAGTGAAGGCTGAGGAGAGGCAGAGGCTGGCAGCGTATACAGGGAGTGAAGGCTGAGGAGAGGCAGAGGCTGGCAGCGTATACAGGGAGTGAAGGCTGAGGAGAGGCAGAGGCTGGCAGCGTATACAGGGAGTGAAGGCTGAGGAGAGGCAGAGGCTGGCAGCGTATACAGGGAGTGAAGGCTGAGGAGAGGCAGAGGCTGGCAGCGTATACAGGGAGTGAAGGCTGAGGAGAGGCAGAGGCTGGCAGCGTATACAGGGAGTGAAGGCTGAGGAGAGGCAGAGGCTGGCAGCGTATACAGGGAGTGAAGGCTGAGGAGAGGCAGAGGCTGGCAGCGTATACAGGGAGTGAAGGCTGAGGAGAGGCAGAGGCTGGCAGCGTATACAGGGAGTGAAGGCTGAGGAGAGGCAGAGGCTGGCAGCGTATACAGGGAGTGAAGGCTGAGGAGAGGCAGAGGCTGGCAGCGTATACAGGGAGTGAAGGCAAGCGGATGTGCTTTAATGCCCTGCGGCGTCCGGCTGCACGGTATGCTGCTGCGCACCCTAACACCTATCTGTGTGCATTTTGTTTTGTTTTTTTCCAACTTGCTTCTTAAAATAATCATAAAATGACCATCACACTCTCTATTGTAACAGTTATAGTGACCCTATGTTTTCCATCAGTCGAGCTTGCAGGGCAACAAACAAGATTTCCTAACGAGATTCAATTTGGCATCCACCGTTCCAGGCTGACTTCCACATTGTGTCTTTCTTCAAAACGACAAAAAAAAAAAAAATCATTTTTATGATCCAATTAGCGATGATGTAGTAGTACATTAAAATAAAGGAGGGAGGTGGGGCAGAAGAATATCACAGATGTGACTGCCATGTCCTGCTGGTATCCCTCCTGTAGTCTGGCTTCAGTCTTTCATCTATCGGGGGGGCGATTACAGAGTCGCGCAGCAGACTAATAGGTGACACTGAGAAAAAAGCCCTGCGCAGCGGAGGACACAAAGGAAAATGCAAATGGAGGGAGAGCGAGCGTCACGCGGCTGACCTCTGTACAGAGGGCTGCTGTGCACGGCTGCTGTGCAGAGTCATTACACAGGGATTCTTAAAACACCAGCGAGGGAGGCTGTAGACCTGGCCTGCAAGTCCTCTCTGCTGTCCTCAGTCCAATGAAACGGAAGTCAACGGCACCGACCACGCTGGGTTAAGTTCACACACTGCTTTGTTTCAAAGTGCCTTAACAAGACCCTAACACACGATCCGTTTTAAAGCTTGAAAACTAAAACAGAGCAATGTGTTAGGCTTTGCTATCTGGTTGAACATGGTCAGCTATGGAACAAAATTACATTTTAGCACTTTGTCGTATTGACAGATGACAGCCTTAACTGAACTGTATTGACTGACTGTTTTCTTTCTAGATGCCAATTGCAGCAGTGCGCTTGGTGGTAACTGATGTCTTGCCTTGACAGACAGACAGACAGGCATACATACTTTAATGATCCCTGAGGGAAATTGCATTTGTTACAATGCTCCAGGGAAAAAAGAAAGAAGAGACAGACACTCCACATATAGTAGAGTGTTAGAATATATAAATATATAGCATAAACCTATGTAAAATATAAACCTATGTAGTGAGTGTATTGAGTGTACTGAAGGGGGTTTGTTACTCATTGATATCTTGCTATGGATCCACTGAAGTACATTAAAGGTTGTTTTTTTATCTACCTGTGCGTGGGAGTGTGAGCGTGTTTATTTGCTCAATACTGTGTTTTGCGTGACGCTTGAATTGATGACCTGTCATGAGACCTCCTTAACGGATTAAGTAATTGGCACCTGAAGGAACGTGAATGTGATTTGTAGAACGAGAGGAGGGTAGAGGGAATATGTAAGCAAAATACCATGTTTTTTTTGTTTTTTTCAGCAAACGGAGCGATCAATGGCGGCATGAAGTGATCAGTCAATTCACCCCAAGTCATGTATAACTCATTTGGATCATTGGAAATCGGTTGTCACACAGAGTTAAAGCGGAGGAGGAGAACATGTATTCATGTTCGGCCAGTAGACTGTTAGTAGACTTGTTACTCAGCGGGCGTCCCCTGCCGTGAGGCCCTAGAGCAGGGCAGCTACACACCATCACTGCCTCCTGGGTGCTACGCCATCAATGCTGTTAAGTAGATTTGCATTTGTCCTGCTGAGCAGATTCAACCACAGCATGCTATGCCAGCAACAGAGTATTAACAATTCAAATATAGTTACCCTAAAACAATGGCAGAAGTCATTTTTTGACAAAAATGACTTATTTGCCTAAATCATCTCCTTATGATGCTGTCCACCTCAGGTAAAATCACCTACATCCGTCAGTTGAACAGATCATGTGATTCTCCCCCTGTGGTTGAATGGATCAATGGATGGATCAATCAAGATTTGTTTCAGTTGTTTTGTGTTTTCTGGAAAACCTGGAAAAATGACCTTGGCCATTATTTTAGGAGGGTGAAGATATGAAATTATAAAGCATATTCACACTCCATACTGTTCTTATGTAATAAAATGCATCTTGACACATCTTGTGGTTTTACGCATTGGGAAGCTGTCACACACACATACACACACATACACACACACACACACACACACACACACACACACACCAAGCCACGGCACATGAAAACAAACATGAACATGGACTCACGCAGCTTGTGGATGTCTGCGCCCAAAACGCTCTCTGATGTGATCTGGCTCTCAAGCTGCTTGATCGTCCTTTTTACCAGCAGCTAAACAGCTGGGAAACCTGATGGCAAGAACTACACACACACACACACACACACACACACACACACACACACACACACACACACACACACACACACACAAACACACAGACACACCCACATGCACACACACACACACACCCACACGCACACACACAGACACACGTAGACATATAATACACACACGCACCTTCGCAGACGCACACACACACACACACACACACACACACACACAGACATATAATACACACACGCACCTTCGCAGACGCATACACACACACACACACACACACACACACACCCGCGCTGCGCCAGGCAGTTGTCCCGTTTTTGATGACAACTCTTAACAGAAGAAGGCCCTTAACTGACATTCCCCAAATCTCAATGCACAGTCAAACCCCCGAGAGAAATCCACAAAGTGTCAGTTGTCAGGAACGACACCTGTAAACCACGCAGGGTGACTGATCTGCATTTAAACCCGACTGAGATTGCTGTTAAACGGAGCAACGGACGCACGCAGGCGGTAATGAAAGGTAGCAGAGGTTTACTGGCAGGGCAGGTGAGGCTGGGCGCATATAAATGTTACCTTATTTATGTTTGGTTTCTCTCCACCAGACACTGACACTAAGCCCAGAAACGACAGGAGAGAGGGTTTTATGGCGCTACGCCTCTGTTCACGCTGCAAGTGCACTATTCCAATAAGCACAAAACATTCTTATTTTATTTTTTCCTGTCCGAGTAATACATTTTTATAGGGCAGCATGGCTTTGGAGACTGCCATGTTGTAGTTCAAGGTTTGTGTGAATATAACCAATCGAGAAGCTTTTTTTCATTTGAAAGTGTCTACTAAACAAAGTTATTTGCAAGGTTAATGTGAACAGGGTATAAGAAAGAAAACAATGTGTTACAATGGAATCCACATTCATACTGAGTTCAACAGCTTATCCATTCAAGTCCCTGGTCAAACCAAATCAAAACAGGGACATTTTCTGAAAGGAAAAAGTTGTTATTGGAAAGGGCAATAACATGGTGGAAATATGGGCAGTTTGAGTGCTATCTACAAGGACATGCACAAAGTGGGACACCATAAAGGACAGGGACTAATCAGTCCCGATTGTCTGAATCAGTCCTGAATTGGGGCAACCAAGGAGGACACATTTATCTCAATG
This sequence comes from Urophycis tenuis, assembly GCA_036785325.1. Lineage (NCBI taxonomy): Eukaryota > Metazoa > Chordata > Actinopteri > Gadiformes > Phycidae > Urophycis > Urophycis tenuis. Next base: position 2,847,637 of record JAXIVH010000031.1, read on the forward strand.
CCGTTTGTCAAAGGTGACGTTCATGACACTAATTATGGGCCTCTGACTTTTATTTACCAGGGAACGGGTATAGACTTTTCTTCACTCGTTAAGTCTCCATGTCCTGTTACATAGAAGGAACAGACCTGTAATGCCTGTTATGTGTTACACCTGTGTTTATCCTACAATAACACCTCAGTAAAAATGGTTGATTTATGCCAGCTGTTTCATTTAAAATGTCATATGAAGGATGTGGAAATGCGACAAGTAGGCTTACGTCTGTGATTGGTCAGGCTTATGATGAGTGCCATTGGTCCATTAGGTGTGAGGCAGGGTAAGAAATTATTTTATTTTAACAAGGGCTTTTTGCTGCCTTGTAATACATTTTGGGGGCATTTTGGATAATTTCCTGGCCAACAATATTTTTTTTTTCTGCGTTGCATGACAGACAAATATTCAATCATTCCAATTTCGAGGGCAATTATATTTTTTTAGGGGCAAAATGCCTGGAGCCACTGTTAATTTTCTGACCTTGGTGTGAGGTCACTTCCCATTGTAGATATCCTGTCTTAATATCCTCCAGTTACAGATTTAGGCCTTTTAAAAGTGTTGCTGTTTCCCTTGAGGCCAGATGGTCTATGCTTTGCTCTTGGCTTTTCTTTCTATCCTTCTAATGTTTGTACTTTTCTCCTCTGTTTTCTGCTATCCACTGAACAATGTATTGGACATTGAAACAAATTATACTTGTGGATTATTTTGAGAATACAACAATTATATATCAAGAACAACATCAGCCTCTGATTTTGTCAGACTGATGAACTTCCTCTGCAAATTGTTGCGGGGGAAGATGTTTGATACTGAGAGGAACTGTGAACATTAAGATACTCTTTCAGTTTCAACAACTAAACACAATTTGACCCATCCAGATAGACTTTTGACTTTGAATGACACCTTAGTTTCCCTTAGAATAAATTGACCAGAACAATCAACTCCACCGGTACCGACTGAGACTTTTACCCAATATGACCATGTGGCCAGTGTTGGGAAAGTTCACTTTCTACATGAACTAGTTCAGGTCATAGTTCACATATTTTAAAATGAACTAGTTCAGGTCACAGTTCACACATTTTAAAATGAACTAGTTCAGGTCATAGTTCACACATTTTAAAATGAACTAGTTCAGGTCATAGTTCACACATTTTAAAATGAACTAATTCAGGTCATAGTTCACACATTTTAAAATGAACTAGTTCAGGTCATAGTTCACACATTTTAAAATGAACTAGTTCAGGTCATAGTTCACACATTTTAAAATGAACTAGTTCAGGTCATAGTTCACACATTTTAAAATGAACTAGTTCAGGTCATAGTTCACACATTTTAAAATGAACTAGTTCAGGTCATAGTTCACACATTTTAAAATGAACTAGTTCAGGTCATAGTTCACACATTTTAAAATGAACTAGTTCAGTTCATAAATAAAAAAATAAAAAACTAAGTACACAGTTCCAAAAAAATAAATAGTTCATTGTTCTTTTTTTAAACATGTTGCTGTGAGCTACAATTTTTCAAAGTTATTGCCACAGCCCATAAAAAACCACAGACAGCAATTAATTTATCAGTTTTAACACTGAAACTATGCATCAGATTTCATCTTCATATCCGATTTTGAATCTATCTCTCCATCTATCCATCCATCTATCTATCTGCAGCCTGAGCCAGGTACGTTTAAGAGTGATGATACAAGTGACAACAATAAAGACGGGCAGAGCCAAATGATACCCCCAAGATTACAGTTTTATTGTATAAAAATACCGCAGTATCTAATTGGAGCAGCAGGAATATTTAAAAAGCACTTCAATAAAATGGCTTCTAAGCAACATAAGTCCGTAAAAGAGTCTTACAAGATGGCTAGGTGAAGCCACCATTGGGGGAGGGACAAATTGTACAGGGCCAGAGCACTCACCCTGCTTCCTGCTCAACACATGCACACACACGGCAAAACACCCAAACTAAAAAAAAAGATGTATACATAAACTGAAACTAAAAGTACCAAACACACAGGGGGGGCGGCCACCTCGCCACCAATCCTGCAGCGCTCACACAAAACAAGAAGATAGATTAAAACCTCACATGTACTGCTGCAACAGACAATTATAACTTATTGGGGGGGGGGGGGGGGGGGGGAAATAAAAGGAAAACAAATGAATACAACAAATCAACGTAACCCGACACAAACAAAACAAAACAGCAGTGGCAGTCTGTCTCATGACATACAGGCTCCAGGTGTACTGCTCTGTATGTGGGAGGTTATACAGGACAGCGACAGGACCTAGAAACAAACAAAAGTAAACATAAAATGCACAGAAACACGATAAAAACATCTTGCCACAATCTTTAAAACACCCGCCTCCCACAGAAAGACATCCAACAATCACACCAGGGGGTAGACATGAGGTCGCAGCAGCAGAGGAGAGTCTACTATGCTTGCCTGTCTGCCTTTATACTGACAACAATGAGGAAGTGGGAGGAGCTCAGCTATCTATCTATCTATCTATCTATCTATCTATCTATCTATCTATCTATCTATCTATCTGTATATCTGTCTATCTGTCTATCTATCTATCTATCTATCTATCTATCTATCTATCTATCTATCTATCTGTCTATCTGTCTATCTATCTATCTGTCTATCTGTCTATCTATCTATATATCTATCTATATATCTATCTATAAAGCACAACATCTCTGTGGCACCCTCACGTTGCCGCGTTCCTGCAATACCGCTCTCGGCCACTACGCATTTTGGCACTGTTAACGAAGTTAAACTGAGAGAGCGTGCCATTCACAGACGCCAGAATGAACGTGTTCACAGTAACGTTCATCAGGCACTAATACAGTACATTCAGTTCAAATTCGCCAAAATATGTACGAGTTCATGAACTAACTAGCACGTGTTCAGGCACATCACTGCATGTGGGTGCCAAGCCTCGAGCTTAACACCGACACGGAACCCAAGGGACCAAGTTTGTTTGATAGACCTGAACTCCAGACACCTGGAAGACAATAGAGGTCAGACCATGAATGAACACAGGCCATGGCTTGCACTGCATCGCCAGCTGGTGAGCAGGTGGACCACTGGAGCTGAAAGGGATATGGGCCAAACCCAAAGTCCTCTGACAGAGGGAGAAAACCCTGGGCCTGAAGAATTCGGACAGCAAGTCAGCAAAGGAAGACCCAGTCAGAAAAAAGCAGTTGTGGCCCTAATTGTGACGGACAGAATATAAGTGATATGACAATTAAAACATGGGATTTCCCTTGGGCTATGGTCTGGGATATGATCAACCAAATCACAGAACTAACCCGTACTAGTCATCCAAAAAATAACCAAATGACCATCCATGCGGGAAGCAGTCATTGAAAGGAGCTGTCTGAAATCCTGAAGAACAAATTTATAGAACTTTTGAACAGTCTTGCTAAGTTTGAAGTGAATTTTTGTCAGTGGGCCTATGCCTACAGTTGGAAGAGGAATCAATAAGTTCAGAAGGCTACTTGGACTGAATATCTGGCTCTGCAAAACACGTAACCTCAAAGGGATCAACTTCATTGATCATTTTAATCTGTTCTTGGGACACATACACCTGTTTGGGGCAGATGGCTCTCACCCAAACAGGTCTGGTGAGAAGCTGCTCTTAAATATTCCCTTTGGCCTTCAAGTCCCTACTGCCTTTGAATTTGAGGCAGTGCTTTTTGACACACATTCTCCTTGGCAGTCTCTGAACCTGGAGGAGGATATTCTGAGGACACTGGATAAGCCTGCAGATAACCAACCTCAACAACGTCATCCGCAATCCCCCACTCTATCCTCCCCCACGCACAAGCTTTTGGATCAGCCCATGGGCAGCAACCCTCCCTCACCTCCCTCACCTGACACTTCCCCTTCCCCTACACCACTTTCTCTCTCCTCATCCTCTGTATCCCACCATCTATAACTTTTCCTCTCCCCTGCCTTCCCTTTTTTGTTTTGTCAACCCCTCCCCAATGCTTCCCTGGCTGCACAGCCCACCACCCCACCACTGCTCCCTCCCTTCCCTAACTCCCCCCTGGCTGCCTGGTCCACAGTGTGCCATGCTGCTAACGGCTCCAGCCCATCCTACATCCAGAACATGGTCAGACCGCACACCCTGGCCAACTACGCCGTATGACTGTCAAACAGCCTCTCAATCTCTCAACACCTAGGGACCCCTGCAGCCAATCCAAAAACAACTGTATAGCAGTTCCCTTGCTTATATTTTGTACTCAATTCTATTTTATTATATTTTTATTTATTTATTATATTTTTTACTCTTGTATTTGTTGTGTTGTATCTTAATTGTTGAATGCACTTATTGTATGGGACTTTGGAAAAAAGCATCAGCTTAATAAGTCCTGTAACGTAGTTGTGCTGACAAAGACAGCATCTTATGTATTCAGGATCCCTGTTTCTGTTCAAATAGCCCCCCGGACTGCCCCAGTATTTGGGTGTGACCTGACGCTTATCACGTGACCTCCAATATTCCTGTTTGGATCATACATAGATTCAGAAAAGTATCTTGAACCTGCACAATAAACTTAACAAATCTGATTCCAGTTCCTCGTCATGTCCAACATGACCTGGAAAATGTATTTAGCACACTAAACTTGGAATTATTAAATATCAGATATTAAGCAGGTAAATCACTTTTGAATTAATGATTTGATCATAGAAAAGATACCTGCTTTTGTTTTTAACTGTAACTTTGTTAGAGCATAACAACAGTGGAGTAGTTGAATCCTCTCATCCTAATTTCAATATTGTGTGAGTCAGAATAGTAAAGGAGGAGGAATAGTGTCTCTATTTAATGCTCACCAATGGAGGGCAGATATTGTTTGGAAAGTTTGCATCCTCTCAATACCTTTGCTTGCTTGCTTTGAAATTGAAATCTGCATCTCACATTTTACAATTTACAGGCCGCCAAAATACTCAGTAACTGACAAAACTGTTTTATTTATTTGAAAGTCTAACCGCTGGTGATTTTAATATTGAATTCAGTTTTATTACTTGCACGTACCCACACGCTGCAAGGGACTATGTCTATTATGTCATCCAGTGCCATCGATATCAGCTTAGGTCACCTCAACATGTACAACAATCAATTGAGGATACCATTGAATTTGATGGACATAAAACCCTTGAAGGTTGTACAAGGTTGAGGTTGTACAGGATTAGAAAACCTCCACCTGTAGCACTGATGTTCTGTTGAAGAGCTTCTTTAAAACATGTTTTAAATGTTTTAAATCGTATTATGTCAGATACACTACAGAGAGTCAACTGCTGTCTTCTATCAAGTGCATTTCCACAGACCTTGAAAACTGCCGTTAAAAACAGACTCTCAGTTCTAGTATTATTAGATTATTATTATTTTATATGCTGGATGATGGCAAAATTGGTTGACAGCAAAGAAACTAGGTGGGGCTATTTGGTACAGCGCTACATTGATTCCAGTACAACCTGAAAATGCACACAATTTTGGTAACTGCATATCTGAGTGAACAGAAAATGATGTGTCGGGTTCCAAGGATAAATTCTTGAGCTGCTTCTATCCAAATATTTAAAAGATAACAGTATAGCCTACCACAGCTATGTAGATGTATATTTATAAACAGGTGACTTTGGTCCCATTGATTAATCAATTAATTGAGGAAATTTTGTGCCATAATTTCCTTGAAGACTGAAGATGGGCACATAGAGACCATTCCAAAATCATATTAATATTATTCTTATTATTATTATGATACACATAAAATTAAAGAGCATGGAAAAACGTATCCATGCTTTTGCCTTCAGTAGGCTTTACTGTTTCACTGGTCCCTCTAAAAAAAAAGGTTAGACACTGTTTTAACTAAGACTGAGGAAGCGGTCCACATTACTCCAGCGCTAAGATCAGTGCACTGGCTACTACAGGACAATGTAGTTCAGAATATCACTCATAGTTTATAAAGCCCTAATAGGTGAGGACCAAAATACCTCTGTGACCTGCTGGTGTGTTCTGAGTAGTTCAGGTCATGAGGGACCGGCTGTTCACTGCTCCCGACGGTCCAGACTGCCAACAAAGCCGACGATGAATGACCTTCTTATTGAGTTCTTCTTCTGCAGCATATCTCCATAACGACACCAGGTCTAACACCGCCCCGTCCGGTTCTGGTTTACGACCCGGGCTCTGTCGCTGGCGCCCCCCCCCAGACGTTCTGCTTTGACAAAGCAGGACTGTGGCTCTGAGATTACCTTCAGGGCCACCTGGAGCATCAGCTATCATCTGACTGATCTGCCCCCCGGGACCAACAAGCACCGGTTCTGGGGTTCCGGTGGAGCCCGATAACGGATATCCAGGCCAGCGCTGCTTCTTCTTCTTCCGTGGGCCGGTCATTGTTTACATTCTGATTAGTGACTTGAGACCCAAGAATGGACTCAGGGTTGATGGACGAAGTCCCTGACCGGATGTCTCCAAATCATTCTTCACAGAGGTCACAGAGGTCAAAAATTAACTGGGAGTTTAGACGCTTAGTCTGATTCCCATATCATTGGCTTGAAGAAAAGAGTAAGAATCAATACCTCCCAAAGTAATACACACACACACACACACACACACACACACACACACACACACACACACACACACAGACACGCACACACCCGTAACTACTACATGCCTGTGCATCTCTACATCTGTATGTGCACAGTATACTGGGGATTTTGCATCCATGTTTTCATCTCCTTACCACACCTCTTAGAGCTGTTCACTCACTGCCTAACCATTTTAAGAGGTTCCTCTCTGCTCTCTCTCTCTTTTCACCTGAGTGTCCTTCAGAGTGGCTCACGCTCTCTGAGTCTACAGAAGCCCCCTTATCCATATCTATCACACACACACACACACACACACACACACACACACACACACACACACACAACCACACACACACACACACACACACACACACACACACACACACACACACACACACACACACCCACACACACACACACACACACACACACACACACACACACACACACACACACACACACACACACATACACACACACCCACACACACACACACACACACACACACACACACACATACACACACACACACACACACAATGCCATGTTATTAGACTGGACGTGCACACACAAACAATACACATTAAATACTTGCACATCGAAGTGAAGGGGTTTGGTCCCTCTTCAAATATCTCCCAACAGTGCAGATGCTTTTATTTACATCATATTTTATTTTGCCATTAAAGTGCACGTGCACACACACACACGCACGTGCACACAGACACACACACTATGTGACACACACTATGTGTCATCCTGCTAGTAAACAGATCTCTATCTTGTTGATTTGTGTGGGCATACATATGTGTGTAAGCCCATGTATGTGTGTGCAGCCGGGTCTCAAGGTGTCCATAATGTCTCATGACACATACAGAATAAAAGTGCTTTGGACAGTGATTGGGTTCATGACTTATCAGTGAAACAATGCAATGAGTGTTGAAACGAACCTACGTTGTGTTCATGTGCATTTATGTGTGAAGTCACTGCATACATGTGAGGTCTTTGACTATTCACCTTCACTATGGGACACAGAGAAAACTAGCAGTTTAAGGTTGAAGGCAGAGGAAGGTGCATTTCCATTGTGTTGATAAAAGCTAAATTACTTTTGCAGACTGAATCTCTCCAGATTAGTAATAACTATTGTGCATAAGCAAGGAGAGTTTGTAGAGTTGAACTGTTAGTCGGCAGTACTTTTGTGGGGATATCTTCAATGAAAACTTTTGTAATGTTGTGTTCAGTGCCAGTTCTATCTCTGTTGCTTTACTCAAAAGGGATTGAAGGTCCTACATGTAAAGGCTCCATATTCAAAGCAAACCGTATTCATATTTTTTTTGTATCCACTCATATAAAGGCCTAAAGGAAGGAACATGTCATTGTTTTAAGGAATGTGTTTGACTATAGCCAGCCTCAATCAGCTGAACAGCTTGGCTGACATGCAATGCAAACAGCTCCGGATCACACAAATCCCATTAGCACATGAGAATACACACTGATATATATAAAATAACAAAAACACATAAAAAAGCACAAGGAAATATCACACATTTCAATAAATCTCACGCGTCTCACACATGCCAACACGTGGCGCTTGTGAACACATGGCTCAAAACCAGAACACAGGAATGCTACTGCCGGTGTGTTCACGTTGACTCCATTAGCTAACTCACTACAGTCGGGCCCCGTTTATTGTTGTAGCCCCTTTAATCAGTCGTCGTTTCACAAGCATCCACTGGCCCACATTAACGAGCTCATTAGATCGCGCTACACGTCCTAAACCGACACCCAACCCACCCAGCAAGGAGCAACCATTACAGAGATTAATATTCCTTCCAAAATGACAAGGTGTGCATTAGCAACAGTGCTGTTAAAACCGCCAGTGCAAGGGAGTATTTTGGTTATGAGTATTCAACATAATTGATTATGCGATACTAAAATAGTAATGATCCCGGGGGGGGAAAAAAAACAAAACCAGGGCATGCACACATTTGACACCTGCATGTACAGGGAGTGGCCCAGGGGGGTCAGGGTTGTGGAGACGAGGACCAATCAGGGCCTACGTAGGGCCTGGATGTACGCTGGGCAGCATGTGAAGCCCCTCTGCTTTATAGAATGCAGAACTGCCAGTGACTGTGGCTTCACTCTCTCTCTCCCCGCCGGGTTCTGATGAATTGAGTTGTGCATAGCAAGCCGGCAGAAAGCAGATCAACCTCCCGTGGGTTCAAATGACACGAGGACATCAAAGATGCCGTGCTCATGAAGCCATCTTCCCACCGCGGGGGAGGGGGGGGGAGAGGATGGGGGAGGATGGGGGAGGGGTGGGGGAGGGAAGATGCCGGCGGCTAAACCCGGCCTCGCCCGACAACACAGCAGCCACAGCGTGAGCTTCCGGGGGAGAAAATGAAGAAGCGCGGGCAAACAGCGGAGACAAGCAGCGGAGACAAACAGCGGAGACAAGCAGCCCCGTACGCTGAGCCCGGGGGACGCCGCGTAAACCTTTGGCGAGGAGGACGTGTAGAGGGGGTTCACTGACGGGCCGTCTCAGACATATAGTGTCAGCCCCCCCCACCAGGTGGCAGTTAGGACGCCGGCGTGTTGGCTATTGTCACAAACATGGATCCGTCCAAACAGCGTCTCTTGAGAGTAAACAGCCTGTCCCAGGTTGTGATTGTTGGTGGGGGGAGAGGAGAGAGGGCCGTCTGGGGGATGGGAGACACAAACGTCACAAGGGGAGAGGTGAGGAATCGGGGAATGTACAATGATATGTGAGAATTCTGGCTAACGCTATTTAGATTTAGAACAGCTATCTAACAATGAACTGACATATTGTCATGATATACCAGTGTTCAATTCTTTGAATGGGTTAGTGGTGTCCATGTTAACTAAGTTAGTAATTTATACATTCATTCATATGGTGAGTGTTAATCCTAACCCTACGAATGAATTAATCCTTAACCCTAACTGATCTCACCTAGGGGTAACCACCATTAACCCTAACCGTAACTCCTAGGCTAATTCTATATGATAATGCATGTAACTGCATTAACTAATGTTAATGAATGTTTAATTATTGTACCCAAATTAAAAGCAACCACCACAACAACAAATTGTCTGCATTTGTAAAAATGACATTCGCCCAGCTAATCTACCTCATTCTTTCATCAGATATATCGATAGGTGGCGGAGACCAGGCATTGACAGTATCTCAATGTTCCATTCATTCTAATTGTATTAGCGCCATATTTGGTGATGGAACAAAAGGCAGATACTCCAGAGCAGGAGGCGGTGCAGCTCTGCTACGGTGGGCAGCGGCTTCAGAGGGCTTCAGAGTCTGTGAGTCCGTGTGGGGGTCTTCCTTGTGCTCAGGTTTCCTTCCACATCCCGACGAAAAAAATCCCCAGTAGGTGGGAATTACGTGGCAGTGTGTGCATGAGACCACGTAATGGGATGGAGTTGTGCAACACACATAGTGGACCCTATACCCTATACTGTATTCCACTCCCCCCCCCCCCCCCCCCCCCCCCCCCTTAAAAGAGCATTATATTGTTTTGCCTCAATGCAGTTATTGCTCAAAGCCATCAGTTCAATATGTTTGTCCTGCGCAAGCTTTGTGGCTCCAGCAGACTCCGCCCGTATCAAGCTCAGAGCCCAGGTTATACAATAACAGCAATTTGGTTCGAGCATCTCGGTGTACGCTTCTTATTCTCCTCGCTGATGTTTGGCTCCAGCAGGCCTGTGTTCCCCGTAAACGCTCAGCCTGGTTGCCTCAGAAATACACTCAGTCAGTGTGACGCGCTCTGAGTGGTTTGTTTTCCCCCGGTCCTCTTACATGGCTGGTGCTCGGGGGGGGGGGGGGGGGGGCGCCTCCGACGCGGGCCCTGGCTGCGGGAGCGCGGCCTCACGCATCCAACGCATCCAACGCATCCAACGCATCCGCTGGACCGTGAACCTGGAGGAGGGAGCCGGTTTGAAATGCCTCTGACGAAAGATTGAGAAATTCTATTTAGAACCGATGATTGTGAGCACACAGACGCGACTCGCTTGCCACGGCGCCGTGTGCCCCGGGGGAGATACCTCGGAGTGAACCCGGCCCTTTGGATTTCTCTTGACGTTTGTTGGAAACACTTGGGCCGCGGCCAGACAGAAAAGGATGGAGGGTTTTATATGGATTCTGCATCCTCCCTCCACTTATGGGGAGGGGTTCTACTTTGCAGATGGATGGAAAAACAACACCAAGGTGCAGAAATGCATTGGAAATTCTGCTCAATCTGTACATTGCCAGAATACACTATGAAGACTATGGCTTGTTCATTTTATTTTCGTTTTGTCCATTTTGAAAGTCAATAGCCTGTAAATGGCAAGGTTTTCACACAAACTCACACACACAAACTTGAGTTGGTGTGTGTGTGTGTGTGTGTGTGTGGAGATCACCATACCAAAGCTTTTCTGATCCAAGCGCTCTGTTTTCCCTCGATCCAGCTTGCTTGGCACACACACACACACACACACACACACACACACACACACACACACACACACACACACACACACACACACACACACACACAAACACACACACACAAACACACACACACACACACACACACAGGGTATTCACAAAACTATCAGAGTCCATATTGTGTTGTTCCCAAATGGACAAGATGGCCATATGCTTGTGCATGTCTGGATGAACAAAATGTGATGTAGAGATCATCACACACTGCTTCCTATCCAACACAGATTGGTTGACTTTCTGCTTGGGCTCAAACCGCCGGGCCTAACAGTCGGTCCTGACTTTCAAGTAATCATGCATGGCTCTCATTCGTCCTTTCACCTGATGGGAAAATACCAAATGTGATGCTGCTACAGGGCTCTCAATGCTGCTGTCCTGTGATGCTGCTACAGGGCTCTCAATGCTGCTGTCCTGTGATGCTGCTACAGGGCTCTCAATGCTGCTGTCCTGTGATGCTGCTACAGGGCTCTCTCTCTAAATCCGTTCCTGGAAACTGCCTGGAAACAACAGCATTTGGAATGCCTGTGAACACACGCTCAAGGAAGACACACGTTGAATTCAAGATACGTATGTGGCTCAGACTAGGACTTAAAAATAACATTTCAAACTTTAAAAACAGTTATTTCCATTGACTCTGTCTTTCAGCCAATTTAAAAGCCGTTCAGTGAACGTCTACAACAATAAGATAAGTGCCACAATCAGAAGCAAGGTCGTTCTCTTAAAACGGCCAACCATAACCATAACACTGCCTGAATAAATCAAACTGTCGCCCAAAAGTTTATCTTCAGCTGTACAACCGGCGAGAAGGAGAAAAGCTAAGTGGTTCAAGCCTTGCCAAACGAGACCTTATTCACTTGAGGCCAGCCTCAAGTGAGCCAGCTAGGAAGCCCCTGGACCGTTGGCCTGCACATCCTTTAGTCGTTAGTCTGACCACTGCATGGGCAATGGTTCACCAACACACCTGTTGTTGGGATAGTGTGTTGTTGAATAATCGGCTAGGTGTGTGTGTGTGTGTGTGTGTGTGTGTGTGTGTGTGTGTGTGTGTGTGTGTGTGTGTGTGTGTGTGTGTGGGTGTGTGTGTGTGGGTGTGTGTGTGTGTGTGTGTGTGTGTGTGTGTGTGTGGGTGTGTGTGTGTGTGTGTGTGTGTGTACATTTTCACGTCAGAGAAAGAGAGCAATCAATCAATCAATATGTAATGGAGTTCCTTGAAGAATGCATATCTTTAGGTTCAGATCCAAGCAGTTCATGTCACACATTGCATCACCCCTAGTAATATTGGTGTGATGGCCGTTTTCTTTTTCACTTTTGTGGATCACGACTCACACTCATAACTTTATTCAACAACGTCAGAAAGCCCTGACCTTCACTGACTTCCCAGGGATATGGTATGTGCATCTAATTATGACAGCTTACGCTTATCCTTCACAAACACACCTCACAAAACAGACAGGAGATGAGCTTTAATTTTATCTAATTCCCTAAAAACCGTTCATACAATTAAAATGTTGAGCAGAGTAAGCAGACGCACCAAAAGCACCAGCCAAGCGTAATACTTCACATACATCCAGTGCAACCTGCAACTCCGCCTGTGTGTGAGTGTGTGGGTGGAGAGATAAGAGATAACACAGCACAAGGTCATTACATGTAGGCCTACTGTAATTAAACACAAGAGTTCAGTTGTGTGCTGTTTCATAAATATATATCCATTTGGGAACAACACAATATGAAATATATCAACACAATCTCACGGCAGTTCGTAAATCGAGTGTCGCGGGAAAAATGGGAAATGTGTGTCCATGTACACGAATCAATAGATTAGGACTATTTCTTGGCTATTTCACAAACTGCCGTGAGACTGGGTTGTTATATATGCATCCCCACACAGTTTATTCCTCCCACAATGTTTTAGTTCAGCCAAAAAAAACTCCGCAGGACGAAGGATGAAGCACGCTGTCTATTTCTTTCCTCAAAGTTTTGTGCGCTGCGGCTGACCGTGTGTGTCTTTCAACGTGTTTGTGTGTGTGTGTGTGTGTGTGTGTGTGTGTGTGTGTGTGCGTGCGTGCGTGCGTGCGTGCGTGCGTGCGTGCGTGTGTGCGTGTGTGTGTGTGTGTGTGTGTGTGTCGTCGTCGTCCGGCCTGACGGGCTCAGCCGTCGACGAAGCACAGGCTCCGCTAGCGCGGACCGAAGCCCCCGAGAAACTCCCATCAGAGCAGCTTCCCATGCCCCCGCTGTCCGCCCGCAGCGGGCGCTACGGTGACATCTACACCCCGAGGTGGTGGGGGGGGGGGGTCCGCCACGGCCGGCGGTAATGGTACGTCGTGATTGCCCCCCCCCCCCCCACACACACACACACACACACACTTGCAGCGCTCAGCGCCGCGGACGCTGCCGGGGCTTCGACGGCGGCATGAGCCGGAGCTGAAGGCGCCGAGGGAGCCCGTGTGAAGGAGAGAGGCTTAAGACTCATCCGCTGTCTCCCTCTGCAGAGAGAGAGGGGTTAAGACGGAGCAGACTGTGTCCAATGCACGCTCTGGTAGGCTGGGAACTAGTCGAATTGCAGCTGTGGCCAATCGCCAGCTCTCATTTAGGCTCTTTTTTTTTCGTCCAACTCTGTCATTCCCTTATTTTTTTTCTGTGATTTTCATTTTCCTGCTCTCCGCATGTGCACACGCACACACACACACACACACACACACACACACACACACACACACACACAGAGGAACCAAATATCAAGAATATTCAAGTGGGGAAAACAAGCGGGCGTGAAATGGGATTAGCTAAGGGGAATTTCCCTGTACAAAAAACACGTTCACCACCCATGTTAGCTGCTTTCACCACCCATGTTAGCTGCTGTCAGTGTTCGTTCATCTTTGTACTTTTTAGCCTCTTTCCCAAAGCTGCTCCATCCGAGACCTTAACCATCTCCCCGGCCTATTGATTGGCCCAATCAATGAGCTGGCCTCAGTGGCTGGTGATCTCTCATGCTGACGATGTACGATTAAAACATGATTAGCTGGATGATCAGCGCTTCGGGAAACGCTGACAAATTGAGCCGATAGCAACAAACTGCAGCCCTGGCGGATCCCACATGTACTTTATTACTGTATATCACCCCCATCACTTTAATGCATGCAAAGTTTAGCTTAGGCACCTAATTTTATGTTATGATACCTGCGAATAATGGTGCAGTGTAGAGTGAACAATACTGTGCGTGTGTGTGTGTGTGTGGGTCAAAGGAATGTTTTTGTACTGCAATGGAAATGTAAAGGAAGTATCATGGATGGCAGCTAGAATGTATTCTGTAGATATATATATTGTTTCTCTCTGGGGGCTTTCAGGTTATCATTTACTCGTCACGATATAAATGCCTGCAGCTAAGAAATAATTGGAATACGCCGTTCTTAGATTTTTTTGCGATCACATTGTATATGACAACACTGGTGTTGGAAAAAAAAAAGTGTTGACGTATAAGTGACAACTTATTTAAAAAATATGTTGTTTTTTTATCTATCTTACACCATTACACCATTCAATCCCACGTATGCTCGCATTGCGCTCAGCATTGAGCTGTGTGAGTTCTCAGCAGACAGGAGAACCACGCCTGTCAGGGTCTACCAGGCAGCCGCGGTTCTCCTCAGTGGGGGGGCCGGCTCCTCTGGCTGCGGGGGCACCGTGATCAGATCACCGTGTCCTGTCACAGGACCCCGCCGTGGCGCTGAGGTGGGGACTGTTAGACCCCATCGCCCCTCCATGCCCCCCTCCCGCGAGAGGCCACAGAGAAGCAGCCCACCGTCCTCTCTCCAGAGAAGATCGAGAAGAAAAAAAACATGAATACTCTACACTAGTAATGTGCGATGGTTTGTTGGCAGTTTCCCCTGCTTTGGCACCACGGAATGGCGTCTGTCAAAAGCTGCTCTGCAAACGGGGTTTGACTCCAGAACGCTCCTGATGGAAGCTGACCTTGGTGCGCTGACGGGGACTCACTGCAGTAAGTAACACAACAGAAAGGGACAACGCTACTTTCATTATGGAGGGCACAACGGGATCACGTGCTCAGTGAAGATGCCAGGTCTCAGGAACTGTTCCTGCAAGGCCACAGCTAACCTCCAGTGCTAACTAGAGGTTAGCTGTGGCCTAGAAAGAGACCTAAAAAGATAACTAGTGTGTGTGTGTGTGTGTGTGTGTGTGTGTGTGTGTGTGTGTGTGTGTGTGTGTGTGTGTGTGTGTTGTGTGTGTGTGTGTGTGTGTGTGTGTGTGTGTGTGTGTGTGTGTGTGTGTGTATGCATATACTTAACATTAACACCAGGAAGATCAATATCAGACAGTTGTAAGAATGGAGGTCACAATCCTAAGAGACTGTCACGTGTTCCCACATCAATCCTTTATTCTTCATGCATCTTTTCTCCTTTTCTTTGCTCCTTTGTTGTAGGAATGACTCTGTGACCCTGGAGAGCAGCACGCTGTGCCTATGTCGGAGACCACATGTAAGAGTTGTATCAAAGGCCTCCACTTGGGTTTCATTACACACACACACACACACACACACACACACACACACACACACACACACACACACACACACACAGGGGTGTGCAAATACACACACATACACCCACACATGCAACTGCAAACAAACACATGGGCACACATACACACACACACACACACAGGGGTGTGCAAATACACACACATACACCCACACATGCAACTGCAAACAAACAGATGGGCACACATATACACACACACACACACACAGGGGTGTGCAAATACACACACATACACCCACACATGCAACTGCACACAAACACATGGGCACACACACACACACACACACACACACACTGGATAGATGTACAAGCATATCCTCATTTAATTAAACTAAAGAAATAAAGACCAAAAGTAAATTTTGGACTGAATGTGGTGGCATTGTTGTATATAATACTACCAATGAAAAAAGGAGCCACAGCCACAATTCACAGCCCAACCTGCCATGTCCCTGAATGACTGTTCACCCAACTTTGTGAGTCACTTCACCTCCAACAAACTGAGTCTCTCTTTCCACTGCGTACACAGTGGTAAGTGTGCACACGCACACTCGCACACACACACGTACCCGCGCACACATGCACAAACGTGCGTGCGCGCACACACACACACACACACACACACACACACACACACACACACACACACATACACTCACGCACGTGCATATATAGATGCGCTTAAATTATCCCATGCGTATTTTCTTTTTTTCATAATTTCTCTAATGGTCCCTTCGAGCAGTGACAACATGGTCCACATGGGTTTCAATCAGAAGCCTGGACGCCTAACTCTAGCTGAGGCACGGGGGCCGCACACTCACATTAATAAATAACAACAAGTCCACATCCATCGACGAAAAGCAATCAGCGGCCAACACTCCATCCATATCCTCTGTCTCGTGTGCGGTGGTCTTTACTGAGATTGTTCCTGTGAACACTCCTTCCTCTGGATATCCGAGCCTTTGCCCACCTCCTCCACCCCCCCCCCCCCCCCCCCCCCCCCCCCCACCCCCCATGTCTGCACACCCCTCTGGAAATCTTCTCAATTTCACATTCACATTTCCTGTCTGGTGTCTCTAGGGCTGCGTTTCATTAGCAGTTCCCCGCACTTCCCCTCATTCACTTCCCCTCAGCCCCGGGTGTTACGTAACAGACATGGCCACTTGGAGGCCTGGCCACGACGCCACTTGGAGAGCAGAGAGATGGTGGACGGGGAGGGAGGCGGGAGGAGGGATTTAAGGGAACTTCTTCATTCGGAAGCAACCGGAGTTTCACGTGCATTACTGTCACCAAGCCATGGATGTGTCTTTCTCGAACAAAATGTAGAACCGCGAAGCATTGCGGTGAGTCACACCTTCTGGATTGGCCATTGTTGTTGACTCGCTCCCTGTGCTCTCCTGGGGTCGATCTCACCAAGTTAATTTCAGTTATTACAGACAAATGGAACAAAACTTATGATGGCGGCAGGGATTCCCCCTGAGGGCCTGTGCCCAGCAGAGGTGGACCATGTTGTGGTGAACAACTAATGGGACGCGGTATTGTCTGCCTTGTTGAGCTCCATAGAGTGTCTGAATCACTGAATGATGCCCACAGTGCAGAGTGTGGTGAAATGAGTGAGCCACATCCAGTCTTTAAGATGAGTGTTCCTATTGTAAATGAATAGGTGAATATTTGGAGTAGCATTTAGTTTTGTTAATGTACGTTCTTGGTTCACCTAATACTATACAATCAATTATATACAAAAAAACATATACAATTTTCAAAACTATTGAATTTTGTATCTGGAAATGCCATTTTCTGTTTTCAAAATGGTGTTTCCAATACAATGGATTCAAAGTGTTTACATTTCCATATACAAAATGCAATGGCTTTCATGAATAAAAACATTATGACAGTGATTTGCTTCCACACAGTTTAACTTTCAGTCAATGTATTGACAACTTTTTGGTATCACTACTATTGGCAATTTTCTTCAAGCCTTAATATTCGCAGTTTTTAAATTTATAGAAGAAAGACACACAAAGAGACACGCAAATAACATGGAAATAACAATGCTAACTTTCTGCTTGCCTGCTGGCCTGACTCTATCTATCTTTAGTCCACTCTGCTCTGCAGTTCTCTCTCTCTCTCGTCTTTTAAGGCTGAACTC
>JAXIVH010000031.1:2870464-2872913 GCA_036785325.1 Urophycis tenuis
CAATCTGAGGGAAACTCAACCCTTCCTTGTTGTGTTCTTGTTCTTTTAAAACATTGTTTCGGTGTACAAATTAAAAACAATAATAAGAAAGCACATGGGCGCTTCACCAAAGGGTGAGTTGTTGAGCCTGTGACTGCACCACGTCTGACCGCAATGCATTTTAAGATAGGAAAAAGTTCACCTGGCTGATTGTGTTCATTATTTCCAGTTTGCGGCAAAAGTGTGCATTCAACCCACAATGCATTGCAAGCTACACCCCAAACGCACCGTACTTCTGTTCAAAACAGTCCAGGGTTTGATTAAAACAGACCAAACACCTCAGGTGCAAAGACATTGGATTTAAACATCTGTGATCAGAAGGCTATTATGATGATGGTATTATTATTCACTAACTTTTACAATTATTTCAATAAAAACTGTTTATTTACATTATAAAATGAATCAATCTTTGGTCCCTGAGTACTATCTCAGCATCACATAATGGTTGAAACGTTGTCATCCACCCTCACAGGGGGCCGAAATGAAAGCATGACTTGAGCATTCTTTAGGTGGGAGTAATCTGGACATTATATTGGGGGGGGTTGATTTGTTAAATATACTTTTTTTTTCTTTTTTTTTTTTTATTATCTGGACAGCCAAAAAACGCAGCTATCAGGGCCATTTGTTGCCAAATCCAGCTCTAGGTTATCTCATGCTTGTGTGCTTTTTGTTGCATAGTATTTGTAAGATCACAATTACCATATAATTCAGGACATGTCGTCAAATACAAGTCTAATACAATCAGGCAGGTCAGAAAATTTGACATAAAAGGCCAAAGGATGGCCACTATTTAAAAGCCATTTGGGGGACTATTTAAACATGTTTGTTAGAGCTTTAAGCTGGAACAGTCTTGCACACATGACCGTCAGTAGCTCAGCGGTTAGAGCACGTGGACAGAGCGGGTCTTCCACTAACCGTTGGGTCAGCGGTTCGATCCCCTTGATTCCCCTCCTCCAACTGTCCACATGTCGAACCCCACAAAGCTACTGATTGTAAGTCGCTTGGGACAAGGGCATCTGCTAATTGCCCCTTTACAACCATATACTTACCACACTTTTATCTCAGCATGCATTGTATGCCAAGCATAATTTATTCTCAATCACTGAAAATCACTGAAAATGTTCTCCAGAAAGTAGTTCTACCTTTAAATAGATGTGGAACCCAAACATAGCAGCTGAGATGAACTTTGTAACTATAACTACATCACAACGAGTGGGCACAGGAGCGTCTAAACCACAGCTTGGACACGTATGTTGTTTGGCCAAAATCAGTTTGAATGTGTCATTTAAGTATTGTATCAGGAATTGAAAATAACACCAACAAAGACGGCAAAACCAAACAGAGCAGCAGCTCCACTGCATGGACCTGATGTCCCTCCCATGCATGCAGCCAATGCTGCTGCCCAAAATGGAATCAATGAAGCAGTATTATGAGATAGGTTGTGCTTTGCCATCATGGTCCATGCTGAGGTGATGTGGAGTTGTGTGGAGGCCAGAATAAGATATGACTTTTTGCCAAAATTGTTTTTTTCAGTTGGGAATGATTTCATTGATCGAAGAGGGAAGAAGCAGATGATTGTGGATCTGGCGACCATTTATCACATCTGAGGCTCTTTTCTGTGTGTATGAACACACAGTGTCTGTGTTAGATTGAGGCTTGGATGTTCTCAGAGCCAAGTAGGAAGCAAAGTCATTGGAAAAGTCTGATGGAGAGCAGCTGTCAATGGGGTTTTCTCAAAGAAGAGGAAGTCTCTGATGTCTGATAATGCTTCAGGACAAGGGGGTTTTGTCACAAACATGGGTTACCATGTTTCAGATGTGTGGTGTGTTTGGAGATAATGGTGTCCCTGTCACATGAAGCTTCCTGCTCTAATGCGTGCAGGGATTGGTGTCATTGGCACATTGGGGGATATCCAACCCCTACCTGTCAGTCTTAATCGTATAATGTACCAGATACCCATAGAGAATCATGCACCAACCCTCAATGACCAAGACTGGTCTGAACTCCATCTCTCTCACTCTCACTGTAGTTGACACATTTGTACAAACATAAATTAATTTAGAATAAGGGGAAGCGCCTCTTCTGTCACATATGATCTGATGAAGGTGCCCCTGACAAAAAAGACTAACACAACATAGGCAATTTAGGCAATTTCCCTCAGGGATCAATAAAGTATGTCTGTCTGTCTGTCTGTCTGACAACCTGATTCTGTTTGAGAAGTTCACCAAAGCAGTAAGTAATTAATCCAATGCAACTCTGTGCCTGTACTGCGCGTGTACACTCGGGGTGTAAGTCATCTCCAACATGGCACACAACATGGCAGGTGATGAACTGTGAGCCTCCCCATTCTGCAGCAGCATCAAACAGTCAACACTATTCAGCAGTGCATTGTCTCCAGGTTGCTGTGGAA
>JAXIVH010000031.1:2873113-2888113 GCA_036785325.1 Urophycis tenuis
TGTGTGTGTGCATGTGGGTCTGAACATGCGTGCAGGTGTGTGCTGTTACAGCTGTACAACTTTTCTCACGCACAGTTTTGAGTCAAACTCATTTTGTCTTTTCACACTGGGGGGCATAGATCAGCCCATAACACTGTGGAGGTTCGGAGCTCACTGCATAATATTTCATAACATCCCGTTCATAGCGTGGGTCTGGATGTGACCGCCATGCAGGAACTCACAGCGCCAGACGGAAGTGGTTTGTACTCAAGTGCTGTTTGGAAAATACGTGTTCAAATGCAGTGGGGCATGCTACAGTTAAGCATGGATACATTTATGACAATAACATCTGTGTATGTGTAAGTGGAAGCTGGCTATACATATATATATATATATATAATTATACATATAAATATATAAATTGAATAATACAACAAAAGATGTGTTCTCTTGCCTGGATTCCATAACCCTCACTTCAGGACAATCCTATTCACCAGAAGAAAAATACAAACACTTTTCCATTTGGCCTTAACACTATAAAAGTAGTGGCCTCCTCCACTGGCTCCAGAAGACCCTGTTAAGCACAATGGTATAGAGAAGGAACAAAACTCAAGCTATACATCCACTGTGTATTTATTGTGTTTTTAATCAACCAGACAGATAGTGTTACAGATTGTAAAACCTTTGATTAAGCTTCTATGAATACAAATACATCCCGGTACACACACACACACACACACACACACACACACACACACACACACACACAACCACATTCAGACGCATATGCAATTGCTTTTTCATCCAATCAAAAGCAACGCATTCAAGCATGCAAGCGGAAAAGCACATTGTACCAGAAACCTAACATTAAGGCCCTCACAATACAACGAAACACACACACACACACACACACACACACACACTCATGCACACACGCACACACACACACACTCATGCACACATGCACACACACACACGCACACACGCACACACACACACGCACGCATGCATGCACACACAAACGCACACACACACACACACACACACACACACACACACACACACACACACATATAATATCAGGGTAAAGTCTTCTCCTTTCAGAATGTCTGTATTCCTCTTGTCTTTTAAGAGTTCAGGAGGAGAATAGATTTCATGGATTATCTCACATCATTAAACATGTGTCAGCGGCATCCATGTTTCTCACACTGTCTGAACCTTATTACCTTTTTCACACACAACCCCACCATTTATTCCACTTCAGGGCAATATATTTTGTAATCAGTGTAATCAGTCGCTTATATCATAAAGTCATAACATGACTATATAAGGTATATGACAATATATAGACTATATACATATGTACACATATGATTATTTGTTCCATTATTTTCTATTAGGTACATTTACATTCAGGGCATTTAGCAGACGCTTTCGTCCAAAGCAACTTGCAACTGCAAACATTTGTCATACATTTGTGGGGTTCAGTGTCTTCCTTAAGGACACTTCCACATGTGGACAGTTGGAGGTGGGGATCGAACTGTCAACCCTCCGGTTAGTGGACGGCGCGCAAAATAGATTATGTAACAGAAAGCTAATATATTTCAATCTGTACAATTTTTTTTCTTTGTTTTTGTTCCATATTCTTTATCAATTTCTGTTGTTCAATTCTATCATAACCTCCATGCCGTATCTTACATGACTAACTCAGTGATTGTAACACTATAATGTACGTTGCATCGATGTGACGTTCCTATCATGTAAAAAAGTAATGTAAGTGCATGCAACAGCCTTTAGCAGAGCGTGTTGGGACCACCCAGGACCACCCAGGTATCTTTCTCTGTCCCTACAAGAGCCGGGCTGGTTGTCAGGCCAACACAGCATGAGTGCAGTGGTTGTGTGTGTGTGTGTGTGTGTTGTTTCCCTCTTGAGGGGTAAAGTTATGCAGTGACTCATGTAAGTATTGGACTTGCATGAGGCCCAAATACCAGAGGGAACCGTCGGAAAAATAAAAACGCACTGTATAATTCATCCCATGAACCTCCCGCGTTCTGCATGCTACCGTAACTTCTTCTCTTTTTGGCGGTCGTATTTTTTACGAACTGTCTGGCTGACTTGCATTGTTTCTTTTTTTGTTGTTTTTTTTTCTTCCTTGAAATGAGTTGTAAATAATAATAAGAATAAATACACAAAGCCTTTTGACAATTTGTTGTGGGGTCTAGAGAATGGAGCGAGCGCAGACAGAGAGGGAAAACAAACGACATCTCTGACTGTGTGTGGGCGAGGTAGGAAGCACAAGAGCTCCTTTCATTTGGCCACAACAACAACAACAACAACAACAACAACAACAACAATGACAATGGTAAAAAAAAAAAAAAAAACTAACAATATCTCCGAATATCAACCTCTGTTCTCTCTCTGCTCCTTCCTCACTCTTCCCGAAATACATCCACTATGTTATCCTTATTCCGGCCAGGAATTGCCTTGAAAGCCGTGGTGCGCTGTGGGGAAAGGCCACACAGATCATAAGTCCCCTGTCTCCCATTATTTATGATGGGGGATAGATTGCGTTATTAGAGAGGCTGCGGCAGACACTGGTCCAGCGACAGAGCCACACAGCCCCCTCCAATTCCCCAAAAAAGATTTGTGGCAGGGCTGCATCGTGTATTTGGGGGACAGTGGCTTGGGCTGGGAGATACTGTTTGCTATTCGATTTGACCTTAAGATTTGCCAAATCCTATTTGTTACGGGGCTAAGCGTGGATAGGGATGTGTTCCCACTGAGAACCGCCCCCGCATGCACACACACACACACACACACACACACACACACATTCATACACACACACAAACATACACATTTTAACACACGCACATACACACAGGCACGTGCACATGAACATGTATGCATAGGGAAAAAAGGCTGGCAGCACACAGAGCCAATCCGCTTTTACGCTGAAAAGAAAATCGACATTATTCGTAAACATGCAATGTCTCCACCTTTTGCCTAAACAGTGCAAATGTGTACGAGTGTGTGTCATTCAGGCGCCCCTGTTCATCTACACACATGTGCAGTGATTGGGTAGAGGGTTTTCATGATTCGTCACACTTTAAGCATGAAATCGTCTAATGGCATATTGCAATTCTAACCTGCATGTAGAACACTAATTATAGAGACACAGGGAGAGGACTGGAATGACACTCAACAGAAACGGTCACGTGGGGAGACTTGTGCAGGGCTGTTCCTTCCACAGATAACATTCCCTGGGGAAGAAGTGTAATGGTGTTACGAGTGCTCTGGTTTATACAGAGGTCATTTTGATTTGCTACGGATCCAATGCCTGGGTTTTCCAGGTCCCCTACAGACCCTGATCCTCATGCTCTGTAAAGAACTCCTGTTTGCTCGCACACTACAGTGGGGCCGTTTCCCTGACGCGAAGATCACACTCGAATGACAAGTCCCAGCGTCTCATGTTTGTCTTTTCATTGTGATTGCACATGATTGTATTTGTAACCTGATCAAGGCCCACCATGTCCCTCCTCAATGTCCTTTGGTCTCGGACACCCTCAGTTCTAACAAGTATTTAATCCACGCTGGGTAACTTTTCACTGCAATGGTGTGGCTGGAGGCGGTATCTGTCAGGGCATAATTGGCTGGCAGCAAACACAAATTCAGCCTGCATGAGGAAACTTTCCCGGTGGGGAGACAAGCTAAAACATCCTGTCCGGAGACCAACATTGTTCGGTAAGCTGTCAGTGAAGGTTTCCATTCCACACTGTGTGGACTGGCCAACAGTCGGAAAACATGAATTAGAATCCCCCTTTGAAAGCGACATCCACTCAGGCCAATGAGTTCCCCTTCAGTGACACGGCTCTGTGACCCAACAGGAAATGAAGCGTTACTCCGCCCCTGGACATTTCCGGCCCAGGCCCTGTGCTGTTTCCCCTCAGAAGTTCTGCTGCAGCATATCAGGATCGCTGGATCAGAGATCACTCCTGCCTTTACGCAATGTATTTAAACGCCTTTTAAAATTCATGTTTCATGTGCGTCTAAAGCGCTGACTTGCAATATAATGATGATGTGTTCTTGAATGACAGCCTGTAAGCCGCTGTAGTGATAGGAGCCATGCGTTAATGTTGTGGAAAATTGGGACTCAACTGAGGGACCGACAGACCAACCACGCTCACACACTCACAGTCTGTACTTAACTCTTCATCACAATTACATCCAAATGGAATAGCAACCTGCTCTGAAGAACGTATCAAGGCAGAAACCGTCAGTTCCAGGATGATTTCCAGGATGTTGGAGACAAAAATGAGTTGACTATGAGAGAATGATCGCAACAATGTACAGTATGTGTTGAAATGGTAATGCAGTGTTTCCAGTGAGCACACAAGTGTTCTTGGTCATGCCAACATGTGTGGAACACAGAACAAGACCCCCGCCGGGGAGCGGGGGGACGGGGTGCAACAGGGTGGAGACCCCCCTGTGGGGGAGCAGAAGGGGAAGACGAGAGGTTAGAGGGGGTGAAGCCTGGAGGCGTGGGGGAGGGAGGGATACAGATTGCATACGCTAAGTGTGAGAGGAGCAGATGCTAAGGAGACACAGGCGTGAAGATGTGTAGATAAATGAGGGAGGATGGGAATCCAGAGAGAAGGGTGTGGGGGGGGGGGGGGGGGGGGGGGGGCGGTGGAGTGATCAGGTCTCATTTTCTTTATGCCAAGGATCTCTTCCCCCACGTCCCACTCGGCAAGTCTACCAACCTGCAGTATCTTTGCACAGATTTTCCCTTTTTCTCTCTTTGTGATCCTTGGGTTTCATCACACGTCGTCACATCATTAGTCATTATTCACTCCTGCATTCCATCATTCATTTCTTGATCGAGTGTCCGATCCCATCCATCCAGACATTGGTGCATAAACCATGGAGGTGTATGCCGTTTTATGCAGTGCGTGGCGCAGGGGAGAAATCCCAGTATTCACAAGCCCCTCAGTCTTGAATATGTCCAGGAACATGTGTACTGTAACTGTCAAGATATCGGGAATATTCTGGAGAGCCACAGTTGTGAAGGTTAAAATCACACCCGAGGCAGGATAAATCAAGGGTGCTGCACAGAGAAATACCCCTCAGAAACGTGGGTGTTTCAGTTCCCACACAAAAGCCCAGATCTAGAAATCTGTAAGGTTATGCAAATACCAACGCATCATAGACACCACGTGTTGGAAGCCAGTTTGATAGTGCAAGTCTGACCTTGGAAGAACAGCTTTTACTGTTGGAATATCTTGCGATTTCACCTGAAAATCAATATACTTCTGGACACTTTAGGAATGTACTGAATAACCATCCAATATCTGTCATTGAACAGATGTTATTTGTTAGTTTTCTCTGTTTTCTTTACTTTTTAAAATGGACATGATTGAGTGATTCCTCCAAGACTTTAAATAAAGAATGAATGACACTGTGAGTGAAAGGCAGAGCAAGATAAAGCCCAGTGCATGTAGAAAGACATTATGATGAAAGGCACGTCTGACAATGGGAAACACAGGCCGGTTGGGAACATGCCAGTTCACCCTTGGCTGTGTGATGCACAGGGTTTGAGATTACTTTCTGCTCAACAGTTTTTTGTTACTTTTGCCATTGTTTTACTTTCCCTTTGTAATGCAGATGAATGAAACACTGATGATTCTGAATGAGCAATCGGGTTATTGAGCAATCCAGGTAGTATTGAGTTGGTAGTGTCAGGTCATTTATGGGAGTTGACAGAGTGCGGAGGTTAAACTCGTTTACGTGCCTACAATTTCAAGACAATTCAACGAGAAACCCGTACTATTGTGCTTTGCACTGACTACAAACTTCAATCTCAGCATACACACATTTCCAAACATCTTGCTGGCATTCATTTGCTGAGACACCTAGGCAGAGTTCTATGCATTAGGCCCCAGATCCCTTTCAGAAATCCGTCACACACTTCTTCCACCTACATACGTAGGTGGACGTTTTTGTGCTCCACACATCCTCATGCGTTGCACTCTTTGTTGACCAGACACACGTGTGCAGAGTGCATAGTGAAAGGACCAAGGTGTTCTTCTGACAAGCTCGGATATGCTGCAGGGTTTTGTTGACACAAGTCTTTAGTGAGGAGCGAATATCAACAAACAGCACAACATAAGGGGAGACCCTTAGGTTGAGTTTGTTGACAGTCTTATCTCCCCATCATCCTTGGGTTGGATTGTGGTTTTAAAGGTGCTGGCAGTGAACTCTTTTGAAGGTCACCAGAGTTCAAAGCTGTGCCAATACCGACCTTGCTGGAGGATTGTCTTATCCTGTTGAGGCCAAAGAGTTGTGTGGCCACATTAATGTTTAGGTCCACATTTTTCTCATAATCTTTGTCCACATAAAGAAAAGCCTTTACTTTGTATTCCTCTTTCTGCTCGTTGCTCCATAGAAGACAGGTTATGCACTGCTCAGTGGGACTTTGGCCCGCGCACTACTTCAACATAGACACTTTTTTTTTTTACAGTCTTCAATTAAATCATCATTAGCGGTGGTGTTGCAGGGGTCCAGAAGCAGTCCTCCCTGGCCCACCAGATTCTTTGTCTTGTATTATTATTCCAGATGAGTTCTGCGTACAGCCAGGGGAGGGGGCAGGGGTGAGGCGCTCGTTCAGTCTGCATACCAAATGACTCGCTTGAAGCCAAGTGAAGAGACACAGGGACGACCGCCAGGATGTATTGATCAAGCAGCGCCTTGATTGAGGCGACGTTTGCCTTGAACAGTCTAGACAGTTGGGAGGCAAAAGGGACTTTTTGTTTCTTTGTCGACATGCCATGATGTACACACACACTGCTAGATGTGGTTTATTTCTGTTGCCGCTTCTGTTTCCCTAATGTTTGCGTTAAGACATTGGAGTTATACAATTAACACATTTTTTCATACAGCAAATTGATGCATAAACCATCTGTTTTATACTTTAGTGACCATAATGTGTGTGTGTGTGTGTGTGTGTGTGTGTGTGTGTGTGTGTGTGTGTGTGTGTGTGTGTGTGTGTGTGTGTTTGTTTATGTTTGGACTTGCATTAATATGAATGACTGCACTTCTGGGCATACTCACATGGACGCAAAGTACAGATGGGCAGTGGTGTCCGTGCGTACTCTGCACAGTGTGTGGCGAAACACGTGCTTGTTTGATCCAACTCTATGAATGCCACACATACACAAACACACACCTTTGTGTATTTTGTGCGCGTGTGACGAGTTCAATCACACATGAACGCCACTCGCACAAGTGTTTTGTCTGTGTGTGTGTGTGTGTGCCCATGTGTTTGTGTGCAGTTGCATGTGTGGGTGTATGTGTGTGTATTTGCACACCCCTGTGTGTGCGTGTGCCTGTGCGTATGTGTGTGTGTGTGTGTGTGTGTGTTTGTGTGTGTGTGAGAGTGTGTGTGTGTGTGTGTGTGTGTTTGTATAATCACACACTTCTGTGTGTGTGCGCTGTCTTTATTAGCTGAGGTAATGATCTGAATAATAACGTTGCCTTTTTTGCCATCTGGCCCTTTGCAGATCCTGGAGGTTCACTCTGCTGTGTAGCCTCTGGAATACACAACAGTGTGTGCGTCTGTGTGTGTGTGTGTGTGTGTGTGTGTGTGTGTGTGTGTGTGTGTGTGTGCGTGTGGGGGTGTGTGTGTGTGTGTGGGGGTGTGTGTGTGTGTGTGTGTGTGTGCGCGCGTGCGTGCGTACGTGTGTGTGTGCGTGTGTGTGTGTGTGTGTGTGTGTGTATGTGTGTGTGTGTGTGTGTGTGTGTGTGTGTGTGTGTGTGTGTGTGTGTGTGTGTGTGCGTGTGTGTGTGTGTGTGTGCGTGCGTGCGTGCATGAGTACACAATAAGATCACATTGGTTACATGGCAAACATTTCTTCATATCTTTCTTTTTTCACGATGTTATCCTGTTCATGGTGTCGTGTTGGCGGCTTGACATTTAGTCCCATCCTTGGTGACCGGAGCAGTTTGCATGCTTGACTAGATAGCCTAGCAGGGCAGGGCCACTCTTTAGGTACTTCTGCAGCTCTTAGTTAAGATTTGAAACCATTAACTGTAAAATATGAAATGCACAAAAAATGTCTGTGATGACTTCTTTATTTAAAAAAACATTTCCACATGCCTGACCACTTGAAATAATTCAGCATTCAATGGTCCAGGGATAAACCAGGTACATTAAGAGCCCGCCTGTCCTTCTGGTCCGAATTACTCAAATTACTTTCTTTAGCTGGCTGGTGAATGAGGTTGAACCTCAACCTTAGACCACATAAACCTTGCATCAATGTCTGTTTTTCATCCAGAGTGATTTCTCTAAAATATTGTTTGTATAGGCCTTTGTTGAGAAAGCTCTGCACAGTATTTAAAAAAAAAAACATTTTCAGAATAAGGTGTGGACAAAAATGTTTAGATAAAGCTTTTATTGAGAGGGCTAATACTTATCCTGAAACAATCTTTCCTTGGATGGAACATTTTCTTTAAAAAATCAGTTTTTAGCCTGAACAATAAACATTTACAAAGTCTGGATTTTTCTTAATTCTTAAATATCTTAAAATTATTACCAAATATTATTGTTGGCTTTGCTTTAACATTCAACCGCCTTCGATCTCCGTTCAACCCAAAACATAAGAAGAATGACTACTTTTCAGGTGAACATTTCCATTGTCACTTAACCCTGTTCCCTTCCATCCAGTCCCCTTCGTCCCCCTCCCCGCTGGTCTCGTCTACAAATCTGTCATCTCTGCTCCATCCTAAAGGGTAAAGGGGCATCTAGCAGACACTTTTGTTCAAAGCAACTTACAATCAGTACATTTGTGGGGTTTGATATGTGGACAGTTGGAGGAGGGGGATCAAGGGGATCGAACCGCCGCCCCCACGGTTAGTGGACGACCCGCTCTGTCCACCTGCTCTATCCACTGAGCTACTGTTGCATGCTCCTAATCAACGTCATCATCATCATCATCATCATTAGAGTAATGTCTATACTGGTCATCATCTACCATTGCATTTTGAAATAATAAAATACATTGTGTGCCATGGATTTTGTCATGGTAACTGATTTATCAATAACAGTTGATTATCCCAGCATTGATTAATTCATCAATGCTGGGATGAGCAGTTATCTCAATACCAACCCAGACCTTAAAGTCCACTAAATACTTTGGGGTCCACAACACGTACCCTGAGAATATTTATGCTGTAACCCATGGTAACTATCTGGTCCTCTTTTGCTTGGTGTTAAAAGTGGTGTCATTAAATGTGGGCAACTGCATATTTAAACATCTTATTGAGTGTGGTGGGCGACAACCTTCACATATAGTAGAGGCTACTGCTCAAGGCTCTGATTCCTCAAACGGCATGCTCTATACTAGTTTCATGAAAACACACGCACACAAAGACAAGGCTGTCAAAGAAGGACTTGCAATGTGTCTGAATGGACCATCCTCAAGTTATTACCTTGGGGTGGGCTTTTAAATGACACACAGGACCCACTAGGGAGACTGCAGATCTCATTTCACTCTGAGAAAATCTAATAAAGTCTAATTATACTTCACTTCAAAAAGGGAACACTGAACCTGGGAGCTAATTAATTCTCACGTCCTCCTCACTACTTTTTCTTTGATAAAGAAAATGATTGGCTTTGGAAGGGACTTCCTAGATCTTCATAGACACCTTGTGAGACTTAGGCTTCAGAAACTCCCTGTAGGGCTCCAACGCCCCCGTCGCTTCAAAGAGGGTGCTATAGGAAAGACTGAGAGTGTACATCCTCCAAAGTTTGGGTTTGAAGTAACATGTGCTTCAGAAAGTCTGTGTGTGTGTGTGCGCGCGCGTGTGTGTGTGTGTGTGTGTGTGTGTGTGTGTGTGTGTGTGTGTGTGTGGCTGGACCTCAGTGACACCCCAAAGGGAATTGGTTGCTCAGTGGTCCAGAACAAAAAGGTTGTGGGGGGCGGGGGGGGGGGGGTGGTGAGCTGGAGCCCATAAGTTGCTCAGAGTATTAACCAAATACACACTCACATATCTCTTACATGTGGAACCAGGCGTGGCAAGGAGCTGCTAGATTGCTGTCTGAGAACGCCACCTCGTTATTAAATCAAGGACATAGATAATAAGCTAACATGACAAACCCATGACTAGGTTCCTTAAAAAAAAAACAGTTCAGTGACGCAGGTCAGACAATCAGGGGCAGCGATGTGAATTTCACCCAAATTAACATTACGTATATCACCATACAAACTGAAAACAGTTTACAAAAGGACATTGTTTGATAGTAGCCTGATAACACTGATAATGTCCAATTCACCAATAAAGAAGACAAATATGAGACTACAACCAGCGGCTGGACGGGATGTGTTTCTAATCCACAGCCGACCTCCTAAAACACCCCGCGCTACGGAAACAAGGGAAGCGGCGGCACCGCGACACGATGTGCACACGCTCCCACCGCAAAGATGAACAAACAGCCAGGGCGTGAAGCAAAGGCGGGGGTCAATACCAGCAGAACAACCCCCTGCTCGGAGCGCCCCTGCGGCTCTGGGGGCTCAGGGACACACAAACAAAAGGTGCGTCAGGCAGGGTGGACAGGTCTGGGCGAAGCACACTGCTAAGACCTCCAGGTTGATTGTGGTCGCTGTCTGTGCGCAGATGAAAATCAGCCATGATTTGTTTCAGCAGAAGACATTGTGTTTTGTTAACCGATTGGACCGAGCATCATTCTGCGTTGCCGTGCCACTCGCTGGCTGGGAGACTCAAAAAGAGGCCGAGGCCAACGGTGAGAGTTATTGAACGTTAGATGTCCCGGTCCTGAGCACGGTGGTGGTTTTTGGATCGACCTGTGGATTTTTTTAATTGCTTCGCCCCACCAGTTGCAATGGACTGCCTCTGTGGGGAAAAAGATACATTTGTGGTTGGGTTGACAGTCTTGTTCTGCAAACATTCTTGCAACCGGGAACTGAGCACTTAATTTCGATTCAGAAGTGAATGCTTAGGCTGCGCTCCAAGCAGTTAAGCACCTCCTCCGACACTTACCCTCGAGACTTATTGAAATGTTGCTTTGCACTCAGAATTGGCAATTATCAGACTATGCCTGTAACTCAGCCGCCATCTTCGCCCAGAATTCTAACTGCACTCTTAAGTCTGAGAGCATGTGCGGTGGCATGTGCAAAAATACTTGAAACTTGTAGATTTGTTCATTTGTGGGCACTAATGGAGAAATCTACCTGGCCAAGGAAGGTCATACACGCTTACTTGTGTTGGACAAACCAAGATACGGCTTTGGGAGCTACCAAAAATTGGAATTTGGAATATAATCAATGTCAATGGCTTGTCCAGTTTCTACCCAGGTTTGAAAAGCGCCTACACCACCAGATGGAGGTGTGGGGGAGAGTTTAAACAAAAACTATGGCTGATTTACTTCTGGACATAAGACAATGTCAATAATTAACCTGCGGTCCTCACAAACAGACTAAATCCTTCAAACAAAGGAACAGACAACCAGAAAAAAAAAAACTCAAACAAAGCAGTAGTGGTGAGATCTAATCAAAATAAAATAATGCAGCGTCATATAAACTGTAAAGGTTAAGTTACTAGTGGGGCAACCCGTACCCAACAGAGACAAAGCTTCACTTGGCAGCTCCCAGGGGGACATATGAAGCAAGTGGAAGTGTCTGAGACAGCTTGCCCTATGGTGACTCAGCAAGATCTTTTTGACCGAGTAGACTCATGCACATACTGCACATTCACATAAATTATCCCATTTGACCATTTAAAACAACGGTTCCCAAACATTTTCATCTCGGTACCGAAAAGGCCATTTGGTTGTTTCCTTTGGGAACCATCCACTCAGAGTTCTAAGCACATGGATGCGTCATGACTCCCCTCTGGGTTGTGACTCATTTAGGGTCCTGACCCGTTGTGGAAGAAGTCATACTTTAAATCATTTCCAAATACGCTTGTGTAAACCTGCACTACATAACTTTTAACTGCAGCAATTTGTACTCCGTTCAAAACATCTGAACTCAAAAGTTTCTCAAGAATATCCAGACAGAACATTTTGCTCTGTGAAGTGTTTTATGAGGTCTGCATTGTGCAAGCCTTGTGAGACCGTTGCGATCTCACGAGTACATATTGTGTTTATTCAGAGCTGTCTGGCCTCGATCCCGTCAAGAACATTCTCCAAAAGCATCAAAACACCAGGACCAAGCAGCGGCTCAGGGAGTGTTGGTTGGTGATCAACAAGGCGTGCCCCAGTCGCTGCCCAATCAAAGCCTAGCAAATCAATGGCCGGCCAGCCAAGGCCACACTGATACTCATTGTGAAACACAAATGTGAATATCCGGATGGTCGCACAAAGCTCCACTTTTGCCCCCTATGGTGGTGAAAACTCAGACGACAGTAACTGCTGTCTGAAATATATAGATAGAGATATAACTGTAGCCACGACTCAAACCACTAGAGGCTGCAAGTGGGAACACTTACACTGCAGGTTTTAAGAGTCGCCAGACACTGAACCACCGCGACTGCACTGAAGATGAGGGGTTTCCTTCTGATGCTTATGATAGCCTGACGTGACGCCGTGCCACTTACTATAGTACATGTGCAGTAAAAGGATTAAGGTGTTACTGTCATCAGAGTCACTGCCCTACTGTGTAATTATAGAACTTGATTGCCTGTTAAAAGGGTTGCAGGATCATTGGAAATGTTAAATTAACGAGTGAAATCAAAATGGCTGTGTGCGTGCGTGTGTGTGTGTGTGTGTGTGTGTGTGTGGGTGTGTGTGTGTTTGAGGGAGTCCATGTGTTAATTTGCATGTTTGCATGCCCATAGAGTAAAATAAAGGTCTGCCCGGTTGGTGGTTAATATGAGCCCCTGAATGGTGTGTGTGTGTGTGTGTGTGTGTGTGTGTGTGTGTGTGTGTGTCTGTGTGTTAAAGTGTGTTTTAGTGCCAATCATACTTTAATGTGGGGGCGATGATTGACAGCCAAGTGTGGCTGGAATGATGGCTGACAAGCCTTAAGTACATGAATCTGAATTCTGATGTGTTTTTTAAAGATTGCTTTGAAGTTATTGTAATGATCTTTTTAATGAAGTCTGCTTGGAGTGCAGTGCAGAATTAATTAAGACATTTCAAGGTAGCCTGGAATAGTTTAACCATTGAACTCCACATAATAATTTAGAATAGTGGTAGTGGACATATGTAAATAAATTATGTGTTTCTCAATTCTTTTCCTGAAACAATTGTAACTTGTATCAAATGTATTAATGAAGTGTTTTACTGAGCTTGTAAAGTGAAATAAATGGAAAGGAAAAACATACATAAAATCTGATGGATATTGCTTCGTATTCTCGTTCCATTGAAACCACTTTTGGCCAGGCCATTAATACTACTTAACTATGCAATCTTTTTCAATAAAATTGAGAAGACATTTACTGGTCAAATGTATGAAAGTCCATGTATATTAAATACTGTTTGGTTGACATTGTTTCGGAACATTGTGACAATCAACACAAAACAATTACCATGACGTTTACGACTAGAACAATATAACAAATCAATTGACTGAGCTGTGTGTGTGTGTGTGTGTATGTGGATATTATACATAACTATTGATGACATCAGGTTAAATTCAAGTCACTGTAATAGTCATTTTCTGTTCTGACATCAATTACAACAAACTTTGGAGATATTCCCTTGCAAAAAAAAAGTGTTTACCACTGCAATCAGTGAAGATTGCAGTGGTAAACACTTTTTTATTTCAGTTTTTTTTTTTTTTTTTTTACAATTAATCTATTTATTTTTTTTACTTGTATTTTGTTTTTCATTGTTTTTCTTGTTTGTTATTGTTGTTTTTGTTGATTTTATATATGTATATATTTTAAATGTGTTATGTAAAGCGACCTTGAGGTCTCGAAAGGCGCTTAACAAATAAAATGTATTATTATTATTATTATTATAAGATGCCCGAGAAACGCTTTGTGCAGAATCACACACAGACTGATTCAGACGTCCAGACATTTCTCTGATGTTGTATTCTGCTGACCTCCAACACATTGTAACACTGGAGAGAGGCAACAAAACTCCTACCAATTCTAAAGGGCATTTCAGAAAGCATTGGAATTACCCTCAAGGATAAACTTTCATCTGTAGGGTTTGTCAGCCTTGCGATGGAGGAAAGCCTGGACATAAATGCTGCTCTACGATGACTCATCTTTGTCAGGAGCATTCAATCGTGAGTTTGATGTGACAGAACAACTGCTGGTCATGGGTCCACGAGAAAATGGAACATAAAGTCATGCAGGTAAAAAAAGATAAAAGATAACACATCCCTGGAAACTTTGGCAAACTTTAACATTGGAGGTGAAAAAAAAACATTGATTAATAAACCTTTAATAAACCATATATCCATTTTAAAACAAATGAGAGCATGTGATGTGAAACACAGTATTGTCTCTCTTAAGTTAAGAGGCTCAGTAAAGTCTGATTCTTAGTCCAGTCATGCCATACATGGAGCGGAGCACCCTAGGGCCCAAGGCCACAGAAACGATGCAAAATGCACAACAGTAGACCTCTGTGGACGTATGTCTTGGCAGGTCCGCACTAAGCTCTTTTTTTTATCATGGTGCGTGCCAGGGATGTCACTGGTTTCACTCAAAGCATAACTCGGTATGAGACTGTTCATGTCAAGACTCTTTTTGTTCCAAATATGAAATGTACCTTTGTATTTACACTGCACCTCACTTCATATCTTATGTATTCTTTACAAAAATAAAGAAAAAAAATATTAGATACAAAAAACTCACATGGAGATGCATTTGATACACAGAAACAGGGAAAAGGACACAGCGCTCAGCGCTTATCGGAAATGTACGTCCAAAAAATAAAAGGCACAAAAGTCAGCAGGCGGCCGGTCAGCGCTGTGTGCGTTGGGTATACTTGAAGCACGCATCGGGCTCTAAACAGGGCTAGTGTTGAACCACCATTACCATTAGCATTAA
>JAXIVH010000031.1:2895613-3008113 GCA_036785325.1 Urophycis tenuis
CCAAGTCAGAGCCAACCCCTCCGCAGACACCTGCCCATTGTACAGAGAGACGGACAGACAGACAGAGAGAGCGAGGGAGGAAGAGAGAGAGGGAGAGAGAGAGAGAGAGAGAGAGAGACAGAGAGACTGTGAGGTTGGGGGTTGGACTGAGACCGGCTGAATTATTGAACTGGCCAAAGGCCCAAAAGATGCGTCTGATTCAAATGAGTGGGCGGCCCAGAGAGAGAGAGAGAGAGAGAGAGACATAAAGCGATAAGACATTATGAAAGACCCATTCTGCTTTATTGCCTATGGCCCAGTGGGCCAAGTGCTACTGAGAACCGCAGAGAGGCACTTCCAAGAACAGTGGAAGGTAATAGAGAGAGAGATAAAGAGACGCAGTCCGTCAGACACACACACACACACACACAAACACACACGTAGACACGCACGCATACGCACACAAGCATGCAAAAAGTTTCCATCCTGTTCTGAAGTGGTGCATATTGTGAGAGAGCGAGGTGTGTCAGAGCAGCAGGTATGGACGGACAGTAGGAGGAGGGCCAAAAGAGGAGGAGTGATGAACTCCAACCGTCATCCCAACACCATGGCCCTGGTGGTGGCCTGCTGTTAGGACAAAGAGTAGCAGGCTCCACTGGACAAGGGCTGACAGCTGGGCTATAGCCTGCGGGCAATGCAGTGGGCTGGACCATGATGGCTTTACAAAGTAAAAGCCCCGCTGGCTCCCTCAGTTGGTAATGGTTTGCTGATCCGATGATAAGAGCCCAAAGAGAAAACAATTTAAATTAAATTGTTTTTGGGATTAGTTTAAAATGAAAACCTTTCTCACTTGTTGGTCTGTTCTCGTGTCGACATTACTCGCCTCAGTGACCTCAGCCTACTGTGGGCATCTTGGAGCAAGACACGCCGCCACCCCCTCCTCCTCAGTCCCCACTATAAATCACTTCTGATAACAGCATTCGCTAAGCTAAACTCCCAAATACCACACACGCTGCAGGCCCTGCAAACTATATATTGTTTCTTGCCATCCATCTATCTCAGTCTCTCTCTCCATTTACAAATGCATGCTGTTGTTCTGCAAATTGAAAGCGTTTCTCGGGAAACACATTTTTGGTTGTTTAGACACATTTATAGAAAACTTCACTCATTGTCACTCTGCTTTATACACTGCTCATTAAACCAAACAAAACACAACATTTTGAATACTCACAACAAAGCACTGGTTGGTGGCCACAAGTCCCATTGTCCAGTTTGTCTATGAGAAAGCAAATGCTTGCATTTATACACAGCCATACTGTACATGTGTGTACACAGAGACATACTGTACATGGGTGTAGACAAAACCATACTACTGTACATGTGTGTACACACAGACATACTGTACATACTGACATACACACCATGTAAACGCGCACAACCACACACTAAAGGCAAGCCGGAGCCTGGCTCATGTCTATACTCACCACCGCACTCAGAGCACACTCTCAGGCTCAGAATAAACAAGCATAACTGCAGACACACACACACACACACACACACACACACACACACACATACACACTGGACTTAGTATGACAAAAAGGGCAGTGTGTGGAAGTGAAAGCTCAATCAATCATAACAACAAACAGGTATAGGGACCCCTAATAGCCTGCCTCAGTGTGCGTGTGTGTGTGTGTGTGTGTGTCTGTGTGTGTGTGTGTGTGTGTGTGTGTGTGTGTATGTGTGTGTGCGTGCGTGCGTGCGTGCGTGCGGGTGTGTGTGTGTGTGTGTGTCTGCATTTGTGCTGCTTATTCTAAGAGTGTGCTCTGTCTGTGTGTTTTGCAAGGACTATAGTCAATGTGTCCCAATAGCCACCACCACCCACCCCCACGCCATTCAACAGTAGTGATGCTAACGGCTATCTCCCACTGTTCCATAAACAGTGGATTAAAGTACTGCTCATTGTCACCAGATCCCTCTCATCCCTTGCCAAGTTCCCAATCAAAAACAATTTCATGTTAATGTAAATTTCAAACAATGACACCGTCAGTTTCTCCTGTGCTCCTGGATCACATGGCGTCATGTTATCTATCAAACCATGTTAATGGGATTTGAAATGTTCGATTCAGTCCAAAATCTCATCCCCGGTGACATCCAGGCTTAGCTACGGACAGACGCACAGCTCTGTCCTTTATCCACACATCCAACATGCTGATCTCCTCACGTTATCTTACATTATCTTACAGGATGTCATGTATGCCAAGGAGGGCAACATTTCAGATCCCAATACCGATCTGCTGTAATCGGTGCCCTGTGATGTCACCTGCTGCGCAAACTGTGGCGTGTAATCACCTAGCACCAATGTCAGCCTGGGTGAAACACATTTACCAAAGTGCACACCATCCACTGCATTGCAATGACTACAACTATTATATTACCAGCACCCCTTCGCCCCGGGGCTAAGGGTTGGTGGTATATTACATTAATAGTGCAGGAGACTAAATGTACATCAAGTTGGTTTTGATGTATCTGATATGCAGGCGTGGAGTCTTAATAACTTTTTGGAGCGAGAACTTTAAAGACGCTGTGTCTTTCAAATAAGTTACCACGCTGAGAGGTTCATTTTCTCTCCGTCTCTCTAACCATGATGTGCCAAGCACTTTCTTTACGCCTTCCAACCAATAAACAAGATAGCATGCAAGACAGTGCATTCGCGTGTTCATGTTTATGCCTTCCCGGGCTCCGTCAACAGCAGATATGCTCATGTGTTTGTCTGCGTGCAAAATCACTCGCGCATTGCAAATGAGTGTGTTTGTGTGCATGTCTGTCAATGGCACCATGTAAGTGCTTATTAAACATTTTGTTAAAGTGGTTCGAACGCTCACTTAAACCATTTCCTTTTCACACAATTACACAATAGGGCTATGCATGGGTGCATGTTCCAAAGAAGTTTGAAAAGGGAAAGATACAGAAAGAAAGTAGAAAGACAGACAGACAGACAGACATGCATGTGGTTTCCTAGAAAAAATCAAAAGGTGAGATAATGGGCAGGGGTATTAATCACAGCAAGATACCAATAAACATTGAATTATCTGTATCCATAATACTTCCTGCAGCGCACAATGCGTAGGTCCCCTTCGCTGTGCTGTGTCTCTTTTAACTGCAGTAAATTAGGTAATTAGACTCCCTTTCATATTACCCTCTTGCTTTCTCAGACAAGGTGCAGGCAATTATATACAGACATACACATACAATCAAAACAATGCACAATTAGTGCTCCATTAAACAGGCTGAAGAGGACATTGGTTTGCAGAAGAGGGCAAGGAAGATTCTAGTATTGTTCCCAGAAACAATTCCACAGAACCATAGAATCCAGGCATACATTTATACAGCTCTCTTATGAGTGTTGTTGTTTACCTTAAAATTCAGGGGACATACAGTATACAAGTGGTTGTGCACGTTAAAATGTGAACAACATGTATTTGAAAACCTAACTTTGCAACAATGGTTCTAGCACTTAATCAGTTACCCTCTTAACCTTGAAGCACATATGTGCTTCATCTCATTAAGACCTCGTTCACACTGCAACCAGTGTCCTAATTCCCAATCACTGAGTCACAAGAGTCACCGAGTGATTTTTCAACATAGTGTGAACAGCACAAGTCACATGCAATCTGATCTTTTCAATGCTGATGTGGGCCACTCATTGCACTCCACATTTGATGTTCAGTACTGTAAGCACCAGATGGTCTGAGCAGCGGTTGAGCTGCAGCAGGCCTAAAGCAGCTGAAGAACCATAGGGAGCCTGGGTCCACTGGCGCTGGAAAGGGGAACCTCACTACATGGAGCACTTGAAACACCATCTACAAGCTCAGTGATGTTCTAGCGCAAAACAACTGTTAATTTGGTTAACCCTTTCCACACCCCCTGGGGTGCACGCTTCTCAATGGGTGTAATATAAACATGCTCAAATGAGTATTGTACGAGTAATCATATTGAGCATCTGTTTTTAGAATCTCTGTATTGTCTGCACGTTCTAAACAGGTTAACTTTGGCTTTTTATGAGTTAGCCTCATTTGCTGTCATTAGTGTAGGCAAAATACAACACCTGTGTCTCCCGCATCATTGTGTAAATGAGAAGGTTCAGGTGGCAGAGCAGATGGTGTGGTGTTTAAGGTGTGACTACAGCTAAGAACTAATGATCCCCACTGCTCTTTTTCACTGTTTATCACTGGTTGCTGTCTGTTTTAACCCTGTCACAGTTTTAACTCCAACACACGACAAAATGCTCCTGTCACCTGTTCCACAGATGATAGACCCTCATCTGAAAGATGAGGTTCTATCATCTGACAAACACAGCAATACCCCATGAAGAATCTAGCACTCGAAAGAAGCCATAAAAAAACACCTCACCATAACTGCTCCAGATGAGCTGGCTGCCTTCTTGCTCGGTTGACACCGACATCGCCATCGATGTGTGAATGCGAGTATGATTGGGTGAATGTGAGACACTTATTGTGAAGCGCTTTGAGGGGCAAAAGTGCAAAAAGCACTTTATAAATACAGTCTGTTTACCATTTACCAATGGTATGTTTGGCAATGTCTGCTCCATAGGAAATTAATGGCAAAAGCACATTTGGAGCTGGTTTTACCCTGGGGAATGCCTGCTGTCAATCACACATCACATACACTTCATTGCGGCTCAATCTCGCTGGAGTAGCGTGAACCTACTTTGATGGTTAATTGACTTCACCTTAAAACTGAAAAGCTGCTTTTTTGCACTGTGGCATGGGTATAGGATGGCCATTAGAGCATCTCTTTAGAAAAGAAAGAGATTCTCCAAAATTCCTTTGAAGCAACCTAAGTTAATAGCAAAGGTCCCCCTGCAAAATAATTGGCTTCCTCTAAGGTGTTCTTTTAGAAGTCTAGGGCCACAGCTAATCACTAGAGCATGGTTGATGCTGTTCAGCAAAGTCAAAACCTGAAGGAAGTGGATTCATCCAGAGACACAGGTTGTCTAAGGGCAGAACAGCACATTGAGCAGTCGATCCATGTTACATAATCTCTGGTCAGGGTAACAGATTCTGTCTCAGTGGCTCTTTCCTCCACCCCAACACAACACCTATACACCAATCCTTACATTGATCCAGTGTAGAAATCACTACACTGAACATGTGTGTTCTTCAGGAAATTAAACTTCTTACCTGGTTAGCATTGTAGCTAGTATCACTGACAGCATGTTCATGATAACCCTGAAGTTACCAAATCTTCTCCAGTCAAATTAAATATGATATTGTTTATTAGATTGTCAGAACTCTGGCTATGCTGTGTAGTTTATTTATTTATTTATTTTTCAAAGGATGTGTGAGGCAATGGTTAACAGATATGAGTATCATCGTATCGTATCCATATCAGCGATATGAGAATATGTTTCAGGGAGGGCTATTAGAAAGATAAGTAGTTGGAGTTGAAAATGTTTAAAAAAAATAAATAAATAAATAAAGAAGATAATATTGGACGATGGCTTGCAGCCGTAAACTAATTGATTGTTAGCCTTTGCTGTTCAGCTTCAAGACCAGGGTCGGGAAGCACTGGAGAGATGTCTGTTTTCCTCCTGGGCTGAAGATGATTAGCACCATTAACACCCTTCACACTTTTAGACAGCAGTTGGTAAACAATGGAGGAGAGTTGTCACTTGTTCTGAAGAAGCCATTGCATGTATTTGGCGGCACACTGTGCTGTACATTCACTGCTAAACACTTTACATGTACGGCTAAACTCTTCTCTGCACCGCTCATGTCTGCCCCACCTCCACCTGAAGATCCATAACCTGCACACACGCACGACCCTATTTCTTAAAGGGGCCATGCCACTCTTATAGCACTACCCACACTCTGGATGGCAATTAACAATTCCACTCCTGGACAGTAACCCACATCAACATGTATTCAAATACGGTACACATAGATATAGAGTCCTCATTGGAATGCAGTCCATTTGAGAGGATTCGGTGTAACCAGTAGATTTAAAGTCCATGACAAGTGGGGCAATAGCAAAAAGTGCAGCTTCTCAGTGCAATGTTATCATGTAGTAGTCCATTTGTTTTAGTGTGCACAATGGAGCATTAAAAACCCTGAAAATGTATTAGTACCACCCATATGCAGGTTATGTATTCTGTATTACATATTCTGCTTATTCTTGAACTCAGTGAGCCACCCACTCACCATACCTGATGGGTCGTCTTTGCTGGTGGCTCGGTCCTGATGTCCAGATGACGAGAGGTGGCGAGAGTGAAGCGGCAGCTGCAGGAATGTCCACTGTTGGATCTGATGAGGTGCAGCTGTGTGCTTCCTTAGTGTCTGGGGGTGACACCTCCACAGGCATCCAACTCCGAGCCTGCTCCATGGCCCAGGTGTAGTCCAGTGGGTTGCGACAGCGATAGGGCTTCAGCTGGTCGTGGTGGACCACTTTCCCCTTGGTCTTTGGGCCTTTCTAGAGGCGCTACACCAAGTGTAGCACCTATCATCTAAGTCGTCCCTGTCAGGGGGCAAGGCCTCATCTACCCCCACTACAATCTGCGGACACTGAGTGTCCCTCGAACCCCACTGGACTCAGGATCACCCGGTTGATGGCAGAATCCTGCACAGCCTGGTATCTGCTGTTAACTCGGTGAAGGGAGGGGCCAACTTCCATCGAAAGGACTGGCGGCAGGGTCTGCATTGCTGTGCAGCCAGCCAGGGTGATGGATAATCTCAAAGATGATCTCTGAAACAACCCAGCAAGCTGTCACTGAGGCTCCTTCATTTTTGTTAGCCACTGAATGCTGCTGTGGTCAGTGTGCACGAGCCGCCCAAGAAGGTGCTGCCGAAAATGTATGTGAACTCCACCATGGCCAGCAGTTCCCACTGTATGGTGCAGTAGTTCCAGCATCTGAGACACATCCCTGGCCAGCACAATGATGTCATCCATGTGGAGCAAGCAGGTCTTCCACTCCACTGCATGCCAACCAAAACATGGTCCATCAGCCGCTGGAATCAGTCGGCAGAGCATTTCTGGTGCAGAAGGCCGCTGCTTTGCATGCTCTGGGGGTCAGTTCCAGGCAAGGTCCAGTGTACTGAACCATTTGCCAGTGGAGAGGGTGTCCAATGTGTCTTGGATGCGAGGCAACAGGTATCTCTGATGCTGCCATTGTTCAGGGCTCCATAGTGGCAATAGTATTCTGGCTGGTCTGTGGTCTCTGCAGGGTCCAGGGCTTGGGCAGGGTGGAGGAACTCCACGATGGCCCCCCTTTTGATGGTTATGGTACCTCAGCCCTTAAAAACTGAGAGGCACAGTTTTTAAGGGCTGAGGTTCCACCACAAATCGGGCAACCAGCACTTTGTGTTTTTCAACAAAGCCTTTGGTGACCTC
Organism: Urophycis tenuis; assembly: GCA_036785325.1. Classification (NCBI taxonomy): domain Eukaryota; kingdom Metazoa; phylum Chordata; class Actinopteri; order Gadiformes; family Phycidae; genus Urophycis; species Urophycis tenuis. The sequence goes on from JAXIVH010000031.1 coordinate 2,903,003, forward strand.
CACTTTAACTGGTTCCTTTAAGTAGCAATGGCCTCATACCAGATACTCCTGTCCAGCCTCCAGCACCTCCCGCGTGTGTCTTTGGTTTGCTCTGTGGGTGGAAATATGGCACTTCCTTGCAGAACAGTATGGTACAGTGATTTCCTATATCAAGGCCAGGAGTGGGTGGCCTAGCATAGCTTCCTCACCAGCTATTTCAGCAACCGGAAAATATTGCTGACATCCACTAACCGACGGTTTGATCCCCTTGATCCCCCTCCTCCAACTGTCCACATGCCGAACCCCACAAATGTACTGATTGTACTGATTGTAAGTCGCTTTGGACAGAAGCATCAGCTCAATGCCCCCTTTAACCTTTGGGACCGACACCAAGCAGAGTGTTTACAATTGATGGCTGAAGTGGAGGCTGAGTATCTCGCTGAATAGCTTTGTAGTGGCACAGGGGCAACACACTTTTCTGTGCCTCGCTGTCCAAAACAGCCCACTTCCAGTTCGTGCATGAGCATGTGAATGCTCATTTCTTGACCTTGACCTTTGAGGTGGAGAGGTGGAGCACAGCAGGCTCTGGGGTTTCAAAGGGAGGCTTTCGAAGGTTGGGCATTTGTCTTTGGTGAGGGGCAATTTCTCCTCATGTGACCCAAGTCCGAGCAGTTATGACAGCAAATGTCCTCCCATTTAATGTCCTCATCGCTTCCCCATTCAAGTGGTGTGGGGTTCGGGTCAGAACCATGTTGGAGGAGTGGATTGGGGTCACAAGGCTGATGTTTCCAGCTGGATTCTGGGGATGCAGCAGCAGTCTCTGCCTCCTCTTTCTCTGTCCCCTCCATTCAGCCATGCTTACATTTTCATTTAGTGGAGCGGAGTGTTTTTCTTTGACATGTGGACAATTGGTGGTGGGGATCCAACCACCAACACTTCGGTTACTAGACGACCCACTCTACCCACCGAGCTACTGCCGCCCGCTCATAGTGTGTGCCCCTGAGTGCCCCTGAGTGCATGAGGCTGGTAACATTTGATGCCGCCCGCATGGTGGTTTCATGGCAGACGGTGATAACATAGGCTTGGGATAGTGTGTGGGACCACTGTTCTAATAGTTTCTGTACCATGTCTGCATCTCCTTCTGCATTAGTGAAAACTTCACCATCCTGCTCAGTCTCAGTTCTGTTGCTGTAGACGAAGGACACTTTCCCATATATGTTGCTTAAATATATCTCTTAAAATATGAAGAGCTTCAGCCACTGTGTGGACAAGCTGTCTCGTTTCAATCGCCACTGCAGCTGCATGCTCTGAGGAGGGGCTACATATGCAGTCTCCATCTCCTCCACCAGATGGCTGTTATTGCACTGTGAAAAACTGGGAATTAGCTTTAGCACAGCTCTCTCACCTGAGCAGGATCTCTTTCCAAGGTCTGGTGCCATCATACTAACCAGGACATAAGGTGTAGACTTCCTCACTCTCAAACGACGGCTGGTACTGTGTACGGTGAAGCTGGTGTGCACATGACTTGGGCCACTTACATTTTGGACGAAGAGTCCTTTAACTGCAGTATGACTATGCCCTTCGTCTGGTAAATGTCCACAGTTAATGTCGTTTGGTATGTTATAGCAAGAGGTGTGCAGCCCTGGACATGGGGGATAGTAGAAAACAGGTGTGCTCTGGATGAAACTCTCCAGGTGGGCGGGGGAAAAGGAGTTTGCACGGGGTGTTCCAATGGCAGAAGCTGGTGGCATAGCCACATTGTTTAGCTTTCATGGCTAGGAGTTCTGCGAGTTTGATGATTATGCACACAGAAGCATAGGTCTTTGTTCTGTTTGTTGGCCACAAGGTCTTGAAAGCAGTAACTGTTGATATTAGCATCAACAAAGGGGTTTGTGCTTGCAAACCTGGCCTGAATGGGCTCACGTGGTGTTTCAGTCACTCCTAGCCTCATGTTAATTGGCTCTTCACAGAGGAAGGGGTCGAAATGACTGTATTATTTATTATTATTGCAATCATATACAACATATACACCATACTGTGTGGATACATATAACTTGGTGGGTATGCAGTGTGTTGTTGAGCTTTCTGCCATCATTATGCATTATAACTGCGTGCCAGGGGCTGGTCATGCAAGGACAGGGTTGCATCAGTGTTAATCTCAGATCCAGCAATTCTACAAACGTATGGCAGAACTTTTTCAGAGGCTGCATTTCAACAGTGGCAAACTTAAACAGTTGTAAGTAGTTGCCGTTACAGACACGAAGAAGAAATGACATGACATGGTAAGTCTTGTGTACTACTGGTAGCTTCCTGCTTTCTCCAAGTAGTTGAGTTGAAAGTACACCATACATACCTAACAATTGGTAGCAGCACATACAAGTCTTAACACATGCTTGCATTAGGGCTCCCTCTTTCTCATTGGAAATTGTAATGCAATTGTAAATGTACTTAATTGTCAGTCTCTAGGCCTAGGCTCCACAAACCTTATGATTGTGGGCTGGCTGTATTGAAGTATTGAACTGTCAGGTTAATGGTTATTTAGTTTTTTTGACTGGGTGTGGTTGTATGTATGGAACATATGAAATAGTAATATGTTTTACATATCGTTAAATATTTCAGTCACCCCTGTTGCGCTTCGCCTGAGCTTCTGTGTCTTTGGATTGAAATATATCTCAAGCTTTATACTCTTGGGTTCTTTAGTACACCAAGCAATCGGACAGGTGGCATTTAAATGATTTGACATTGACGAAGACGATTAGAAAATGCATTGGTGTGTATAATGCATCAATGTGCATCACTGCACATTGTACATCATTGCACATTGATGCTGTGTAGGCCTATGAGTCTAAATTTGACTGTCAATGAATGTGTCGTAGATTTGTTTGTGTGATATACTGTCTCAGTCCTAGGACGGGTTAGGGTTTGTATTCAGACAGGGTAATAGCTATGGGCATTCTGGACCATGGAGAGGGAAACACTCACCAGATAGCACAATTCACTCTCACACAGGCACACAGAGGGATAGAGCTTGGCTCATCAGATGAGCAAATATCATATGCATGTCGATGGCGCATGAAGAAATGAGATGGCCAGCAAGCCAAATATTTAAATATCCGAGGCAGCACACATCCACACTGGTGCATACACAAACACACACAAACACATATGTAAATAGAGTGTGAGGGCAAATCACTACATGTGTGTGTGGTAGATGGATTGCTGATGGGAATAAGGCCCTAAACAAAATACAGCACACAATGGCCACAGTTGGAAATGTTTGAAATATGCTTGTAGTCAACAATGCACAGCACAGGGATTTGGAGCTATTCCTGGTTCTGGGGTATAGCAGGTCAGAACAGATATTCCATCCAAACCCATCATTACACCATTGTAATTTGCAGGGAAATGCATTGCAGTTATCATATGTAGTTAAACCTTTGCATTGATGCTAAAGATGGCAACCCACTAGGGCAGCCTTTCTCTATGTGTAGTTTGCATGCCATTCATGGTCTGTGAGCTACCCCTAGTGGTCCGCGACTTAATTTAGTAAAATATTAGGTTTTAGTTGTTAGTTGTTTTCATTATTAAATAAACTTGCATGCAAATTCAAACATTCATATTTGAATTGGCTGTTTTGCTCCAGCAATGCAGCAGACAGTTTTGCGACACTGCCTTGCTAGCTTGGTCCCGACACTCAGCAGTTACCAGTAGCCTAATAACGTAAAACTGACTAGATCATGGATCTACCACAACAGGTAAGGTGCTACGACTTGGTGCAAGTTGCTCAGCGAGCATTGCTACCGAGTGCCAGGACAATGGTTTGCTGCCAAACAAGAACCCTCAAAGTTGGTATGAATGTGGAAAATCCGGTGCTGCGATGAATCAAATAACTTAATTCATTCAGCAACTTTTTTTTGTTTTTGGACTGGGGATGAGGAGGATCCCAAACCACATGGTGTTTTGTGCTATGAATCTTTGGTTGACAAGGCTATGAAACCTGGTGAGCTCAAGTGGTTTCTGGAAACTAAACAAAAGGAGTAAATTGAGAGCCTACTGGATTTTTGAGAGAAGATGAACTGAGGAAACACATGAAGAAGTGGTCCTAACAGTTTTTTTGCACCTGGGGAAAACGTGAATGCTATTGAGGCTTCATACTGTCAGTACATTTACATGCAGCAAGAAATTCGAATTTCTAATCGTATAAGACATCGTTCGGACTTTTTAAGTGCATGTAAACACCTTAATCCGACCTACTTCGGACCTACTTCGGACATCTCAAAATCGGATAACAACACCTGGATAATTCGTTCATAGTCTGACTTTTAACGGCATGTATACTCAGCAATCGGATCTGAATCGGATTTTACATTCTGCGCATGCGCAGTGCCATTCTGCACATGCGCAGCGCCACATAGCGTCCAGAGTCAGCCCATGCTCCGGCTGTTAATCCGATTCTCTGAACGGCATGTATACTCGGACAAGTGATCCGGTCTTACGCATGTCATTATCTGATCCGATCAGAAATTCGAATTTCTTGCTGCATGTAAACGTACTGAGTGTATCCCAGTTCATCACGAAACTGGGAAACCTTTTTCAATAGGTGAGAATTTTGTTAAACCAGAAGTGAAGGTTACGGCTAACATTGGAGGGGGGAGAGCATGCTATGTAATTAACAGGCTACTTCTATCCAATGGCACTGCCCAATGGAGAATAACATATTTGCTGAAAATGTTGAGGTTCAGCTGGTGAAACCTTTAAACCAAAGCCAAAAAATTGGCTTTGGCTTAAAGGTTTTCAGCCGTATATGTTTTCAGCCATATATTCCACTGACATCAGGAATGAGGCAAAATCTTCTATATTTTCCACTTTTTCGAGGGAGCCCTGGCCAAGATGGCAGCGATACAGTTTCATCATCGATACAGTTTCAAACAACTTACAACCAACATTAAAAGTGCAGGGATCAGCTCATCGAGCTGCAGATCTGTCTGCAAGTGGCTCCAGGCTGCAGGGGTGGAAAACATAAAGGCCTGTTTGCCAAATTCAGTGCAAACCTTAGGGACAGATAGAAAGAGAGTGTCGTTTGAGCACAAACAATCCATCAAACAATTAAAAGCAAATCACTGAAGAAACTTATTTTTAAAGCTTTGTGTACAGAAATGGGAAGTGTACACACAAAACACATTTTTCATCCTGAAGTTAGCTGACACTTGTGAAAGTTCTCACAAACCTATTTGAACTGCATGATGGTCAAGTTATCCCTGCATCACAGTGAAACAGTATGACAGAATGCATGATTTTCTATGGCTCTTAATTGGCTTGCCTGGTTGATGTTTTCAACACTGCGCTGCAAGGAAAAGTCTTCAATGTCCAGGACAAAATGAAAGCTGCACTCCACAAGATGAATCGCGGCATGCCTGTCTCTGCCTCAGAGGAGCTGGATGGCAATATAGTTACAGCATTCATGGAACATATGCAAGGCCGTCACTTGCAATTAGGAAGAGGTAACCCAGAATAAGATGCATGCTTTGAATGGGTCAGAAATCCATTTGGGGATAAAACATATCAAACATGTCGGCTCCAAGCTTCTGCCAAGAGAGGATGAGTCTTGTGGACATGGCCTCAGATGAAGATGACTTTCAGAGAGAAATGTTTGACACGCTTTTGGGTCTGCATCCAACTGAGCATTCCACTACCCTAAAATGCATGCTTGTCGTGCTGATCTCTTAAACATTTCTGTTTGTTCTTGGGCAAGTACATTGGCTAATGGTTGAATCCTAGATGCTGTGGCTACCCACTGTGCAACAAGAAGTAGTCCCGATTGGACTGGATGGATACAGAGGAAAACATACTGGAGATAACCATAACTTGGTATGCCATGCTGGTGATAATGACTGAATGAACATTCTGCCAGTGCAATGTCTAATATTTTCTTTACATACTGTATTTGCTCTCTGATCCCAATGGCTCAACCCCCCAAATATCTGCCACCATAAAGTAACAATTCAAAAATGTATTTGTAAACGTCTACAATCAGATGACAATCTTCTGAATATGCCTGACATCTCAGCAATCAGATAGGGTTGAATGTGGCTCCCTCTTTAAAGTTGTGAGAGTGTGAGTTCTACGAGTTGACAATCTTGTTTTCTTGTTCTTTTAGAACACTAAATGATGATCCATGTCTTTAAAATTAATAAACTATTATATGGACTATGCTTTCACATGCTTGATCTTGGTGTCATTATTTACCCTTTTGAGTGAGTAGATGTCTTCCTTTGTTGTATTATAAATATCAAAAAACTTTTTACATGTAAACATAAAAAAAGTCAACATTTATAGGAAAGTACATGTATGATTCACACACAAATTAACATTAACTTCCATATTGTTTGCAAATACTTCTAGAGCAAAGGGGGAACACAATGTAGAATCACCCAATGAATGTTTACCATGAGTGCCAAAAAAAAAAGACAAATGGGGTAGGAAATCAGAAAGAGAAAAAGGACATTAAATAGTTTTTCTCTTTAATGTTAAAGAGTCCCAATCACATTGCGCTTGGACCACTTTTATCTTTAATATTGAAGGTGCTGTAGGTAAGATGTAAGAGCTATCATTTCAGTGTTACTTTTGAGCAATGTATTCTGTCAGCTATGAGCGATGTATGAGCAATACGTTCTGATAATATCTGGTTCAATATGAGGTGTATAAGACATTTTAGATTTTAGACTGTTCCAGGTTCATCAGGGTATCCATACCAATCAGGGAATCCATCTTGCCTGTCAATCACAGGTGCGTGAATGCAACACTGCTCAATGACAGAAAAAGGTATGGAGGGAAGGAGGCACTGAAATCTACAAATACCTACAGTAGATTTAAACATGACCGTCACCATTTTATAGAAGAAGAACAAAATAAATCTTGACAGATGCAAAAAGTCATTCAGACACCATTTCAGAACCATCGCTTGGAATTAATAAGCTGAAAAAGGTGTGTCGATGAATGAACTGGAATGGGAGAGACGTGAGACAATGTCCTCTTGTTCCGAGTGAGCAGCCTAATTGAACTTTCCCGCATGAAGCAGGCATGACGATGGATCTCATTATCGCTCCATGCGTGAAAGATGGATCTCTCGCTCTCATATCTGTGCTTTAATTGCCAGCTCTCCTTTATAATCAGATTAGCCTGGGGGAGGTAGAGGTAGTCTTATAAAGATGGAGAGTAATTGAATTAGAACACAGAGAGTGAGGTTTGTGTGTGTATGTGTGTGTGTGTGTGTGGGTGAGCGCCTGTGCGTGGTCTTTTAGATGTGACTAACCTTCAGTCTGCATTTCACTGCATGCTGTATTTAGTTGATATGAATAATAAATTAATAATAATATACAAGTTAAATGGGTCACTACATTCTACTAATGCTTGAGCTTACATGGTCTTGGTTATGAAATTATCACTTAATGGTAAACCATAGTGAGTCAGTGGCTTTCATTCTGCCAGGATCCCCTTGGTGACTGAGTGAACAGTGTTACTGGCATACCAATCTCAGACCGATGTCCCTTAAGTCTTGAGCCTTGTTCAAATCCTCTATCGTTAGTATGTTGCACATGACTGGACTTTTTGTAATATGTTATATTTCGTTTTGCACACACATCTGTATTCTACATCAGTCATGTTTGAGTCAATTGGCTGCTTAATCAGTTTAGTATTGAATCCATATTCTGTAATGTATTCATTAAATGCATTCAGTTCCTTTTGCATCATGTCATGAATACCCACTAGATTTTTGAAAATAAACTCAGAACATGCATTTTACTGGCAATTTGTTCATACAAAAATGTTAGGCTGTGTGTGCGCATGTGTGAGTGCGAAACATAGGCAATTAGTGTGTAAGTGACCTAATGAAGTGTTCTCTCCACCCTACCATCAATTATTGTAATGATATGAAGTGTTGGCTGAAGTTGGGTTCTGATGATTGCAGGGTCATTGTTACGCGTTTGGTTGTTTCCAGTGCTCAAGATGGGGATAATTGCGATGAAAACACAAATATAGTGTCTGGATGAGCTATGAAAGTTGAACATGAACTGTGCATGAATCAGTAAACATACTTTGTGAATGTCATTTTAAATTATTGCAACAGGAGAGAACAGAACATGAAAGCTGCATTGGCTTGGTATAGAGTTTGAACTTTATCCATAGGGTCTTAGTTAATTGATATGCTTGTTAAAACATAAAACGGCATCATAAGTGAAGGGGAGAAAATATCATACCACACAAAACTGTTGACGTGACTCATTAAAATGACTTACTTCAGCATAATCTTCTCAAGAAATTGCCTGTCCTGTCCATGTGGAAAGATCAAACCATGATATGGAGCGTAATGGAGCCTTTCTACAGCGGCATCACAGGCCATCCACAGGGGTTCACTCATGATGCCAGATGATGGTTCTGCTCTTTTCTGTACCAGAGCAAGTAGACTTGTAGACTCCTCAGTAGTGTAGTCTACTGTCAGAAGAGCAGCCCCATAATTCATGCGATGAGATGACACCTGAAACCTGGCCGTTCTGGGGTGTTGCTGAAGTACCCAGCACAGGGCCCGCCAAAAACATACATGTGGGGCGGGGCCGCCTGTGTGTGTGTGTGTCCTTTTGCCTCCAGCCCACAGTCGTCTAGTCTGCCGTGGATTTCCAGCCTCCCTGTACGGAGGATGTCATGTCCAACAGAGACGAAGGGTTTCTGCCAGAGTCGTCGAAGATTGCAGACTTCAGGTTAAGTGTGTGAATGCGGCCTTCCACGGCTAAGCGGGTGGTGTTGAAGGATGGACGGCCGTTCATGTGGTAAGATTTAACCCGAGTCCTCGTTCAAAGCCCATGGAACACCCCGATATCCCGAGGGAAGTCAAAAGCCCTGATCCGATCGTGGCTTGCTTCCTGAGTGTAGACATCACATGAGACTGCAACGACACCAGACCAAAAAGGACTGTTGAGGTTCAAAAGCTGGTCTGATGCCCCCCTCCCATGCAGCATAACACAGTCACATACAAAAAGACTTCAAACGAGGGGGAGAATGCGACAGGGAAAAAAATGAGGGACATGGCAAGGCCAAGGGAGACTAGGGACTGGGGGCCGTGAACCAGAGCCCAGAATGCCACCGTGTACTTAACCTACACACACACACACACACACACACACACACACACACACACACACACACAAACACACACACCTGAGCCCCCCTGGCACAGCCTGCCAGCTGATGATCGAGTGGCTGAAAGCAGGAGGTCGGCAGGCCTCAGTACCTCCCACCCCCACCCCCCGCCCCCCACCACCACCCCCCACCCCCACCCCCCGCCCCCACCCATCAGACCCAGGGCTGGGTCTGGAAGACATTCCCCAGAAGGAGGCCCAAGAGTGATTCCCCTCCCGGCTAGAGTCTAGATTCTAATATCTAATAGCCTTAATCAACCCTCCCCCCCCCCCCACACTACCACGCCATGACCCTTTCTACAGCGCCATGATGAATCGCAGCACTAATGAAAAGCCAGCGCTGTATCCGAAGATCGAGATCGGCTGCGGTCGGTCGCCCATTTGTTACAAGAGTGTCCCTGTTGTTTTGCTGTCGATTTGGCTCCCCTCTTTATGAGTGTGTGTGTGTGTGCGTGTGTGTGTGCGTGTGTGTCTGTGTGTGTGTGCTTGTGTGTGCGTGTGCATGTGTGTGTGTGCGCGTGTGTGTGTGTGCGTGTGTGTGTATGTGGTTTTTCCCCACCTCCTCATTGTCTCGCTCCGCCATCATTTCAAGGTTTGTAGTTTCATTCATCTTATTTCTCTGTACTGGCTTTTATTGTTTTCATTCTTGTGTATTTCCAGCCTCCGTCTGTTTTTGACCCCCCCGCGCTGCTGCCTCCCTCCGCGTCTCACCGCTTACCCTTTATTTACATCGCCGCAGTTCTCCCAGATATGATCTGCTCTCATTCGTCTCGCTGAGCTCCCTCTCCCTCCGTCCCTTCCCCTTCGCCTTGTTGCCCTGCTATTTTATCTTCACCCCCCCCCCCCCCTCTCTCTCTCTCTTGTCCCTCGTCCTACCTCTCTTTCTCTCTCTATATATACTGTATATCGCTCTCCCTACCTCTCTGCCTTGGTCTCTCTCTGCAGCTCTCTCTTTCTCGCTCTCCCAACCTCTCTCCCTCTCTCTTGTGCTCATTTGTTAACCAGGCTGTGGTGATGTGGGCTGTGATGTTGGTGGGTCTGGGGAGAGGGGTGCGGTGCACACCGTGGCTGTGCGGTGGTAATTAAACGTTCTTCATTACAGACAACAGCCTCAATCACACAGACACGCTGACAAGAGGCCCGGGCCGGACTGTCAATAGGATTGCCCTCAAGTTAGACACACACACACACACACACACACACACGCACACACACACGCACACACACACACACACACACACACACAAACACGCACACGCACACACACACGCGCACAGGCATGCACACGCACGCACACGCACACGCACACACGCACACACACACACACAAACACACACACACACCATACACACACACTTAGGCATACACACTCATTACCACCCTCATCGGCTCACCCCCTTTTCTTCCCCACACTCACTTTCTCCTATATTTCTCTCTCTCTCTCTCTCTCTCTCTCTCTCTCTCTTTCATGCTAAACACAGATCTGCCACCCAGTTGAAACGACCTTCAGGTGAATTTAAGTTATGCGTTAGTGTGCATGCCTCAATGCATTCATTGAAGCACCCCAACATACAGGTGTCAGTGAGCAACGCACACACAGACATCTTGCTGATTTGTGTCTGGGCCGCCAGGAACATTGGGAAGCCCCTCATTGTTTTTTCCTTGTGTGTGGTATGGATAGAGGGACATGTTTATGAGCGTTGCAGTGATCAATGGGCTGGTTGTGGTTCAATGCATTCGGGCACATGTCGGGCCATGTCACGGCCTCAATGTCTTCCTTAGCTGTCTCGGAGTGCACTGGTTTGTGTTATAGGAGGATGTATTGGGATGTTCTTTTGAATTTGTTACATTAGTATTTTGATAAATCACATTGTCACGTGAGTCCTCTCCACTAAAAGTATCTAAAAGTGTCTAAAAGTATCAGTAAAAGTTTAAACTACTGTGAATGACTTGGTTATTCGATATAAGTTGTTATAGAATATAAATAGGGATGCACCGATACCGATACCAGTATCGGGTATCTGGCCGATACTTCATTAAAATACTCGTACTCGTATTCGTTTTAAATTGCCGATACCACGCACCGATACCACTATGCCAGTAGCCTACATCAAACCGGCCGTATGCAGAGATGAGTTGTCCTACCTAACTGACTCGGGGGAGATAATGAATGAGCAGAAACTCTGAGATTCTACAAAAGGCTTGTGTGTGTGAATGTTCGCTGCGAAAAGACGTAACAGTAGGCTAAGTCATGTCGGCGATTTGGGCATATTTTAAGATAAAGCGTTATCCGGCAGACTGTAAGATCTGTAATGCTACGGTGTCGAGAGGCGGAAAGGAAAGTACTTCCATAGGAAAGACGCACTATAGTGCTTAGTACACAGAGTTCACTAATGCTAGCGGCGTAAGACCGAAGCAGCCAACCATATGACGTCTTGCAAAAGCGAGAGAAAATGTCCAAAGACAACTCACGGGCAATACAAATAACAGAGGCACTTACTCACTTCATAGCGCTCAATGACCAGCCACTTTCAGTTGGTGATAATGTCGGATTTCGCCGTCTTTTAAAAGTGCTAGAGCCCATAAGATTCCCAGTCGCCTCTACATCACCGATGTGATGTTGCCAAAGGTGTATGATAAAGTGAAAGATCACGTTGACGTCATTTGACAACATAGTTCGTTGATTTGTTTAGCCTTTCTGAAGAAACATGGGAATAGTGCCACATGGTTTGTGTACTTGAAAGGATACTTTTGATAACTGAAACGTGATAATGTGCTTATTAAGCAATAGTTCTGATCACTTTTTGTGATTTATTAGTGCACGGGGCAAACGCACCGAGCACTGGCCCTACAGCAAAGCTGTGGAGCCAGTGCTCGGGGCAAAGCCCCGAGCACTATTGTTATCCTGGGGATTTTTTCTTCATATTATTAGTGCACGGGGCAAACGCACCGAGCACTGGCCCTACAGCAAAGCTGTGGAGCCAGTGCTCGGGGCGAAGCCCCGAGCACTATTGTTATACTGTGGATTTTTTCTTATTAGTGCACGGGGCAAACGCACCGAGCACTGGCCCTACAGCAAAGCTGTGGAGCCAGTGCTCGGGGCGAAGCCCCGAGCACTATTGTTATCCTGTGGATTTTTTCTTATTATTCTTTTTATTATTATTCCTCTTCCTCGCGTTTTTTGATTCGCTACTAGTCCTACAACTCGAAGAGTTGTAGGACAAATTATATATCAAAATGTGCGTCTTCATCGGGATCGGTGTGCTTCTTTACAAATTATAATAATATTAATTTTTCATGAAGTTATTTGCAAAAAACTGTGAATATTTTCCCATAGAGAATGCATGGGAGGAGGTAAAAAAATAAAGACTTTTGGTGCTGCCTACTGCTGTCTGCAGCTCCTGCATACATTCACCTAGAGACTCCATTTCAACTTTAAACAGTAGACACAAGTCTTGTGTATTTGATGTATATTTCCATGTTTTGATAGGTCATATACTTTTTGATCAATCACTGTCCAATGACCATGATCATTTTTGGAGAAATGATGAGATTACAATGGGTGTGTATTGCGTGCCCTTATTAGGGTTAGAGTGTAGCTAGAGGTGGAGAGAGACCCAGAAAACTAAAAAAAAAATCTCTCTCCACGCTGCTCCTGGCCACACTTTACAATGTACACACGTAATTTTTTCCTACTTTGTAGACATACGTGTTCTGTCTCTCACAATGTGCTCAAAAAATCGGAGCGATTTACAGAATTCGAATTAGCAGCCCCTAAGTGCGGCCAGTCTGTGTCTGCGCCTCATTGACTCCAATACAAATATTTTCAGAGAAAAGCAGAACGGACCTCTGTTTTAAACTTGCGATTGTCTCCGAAATATTTACTCTAGAAACATTGTAGAAACACCAAATCGTTCGGGAAGTCGTTACGGCGGTGATGGTCTTGCTATTTTTCTGATAGGAGCTACCGTTTTGTCAGAATAAGCCCAAATGTGAGACCAGTGCCGAGGCAGAACATGGCTTTGTTATGGGTTCGTTACTGGTAGTCCGTACCATGACATTGCAAACTCCAGGGGGGGCCTGGTGTTCTAATGGTTTGGCCCAGCTGAAAAGCGGGAAGTGCTGTGTTGTGTTTTCCTCGCGTGTGTGGGTGAGTGACCTGTATCGATCGCGCGCAGCACACACACACACACACACACACACACACACACACACACACACACACACACACACACACACACACACACACACACACACACACACACAAACGCGATGTCTTCCTCACGCACAGAGCTAATACTTTTCATTGGATAATGCGATTCAGATAGGTGCAGTTCAGCCGTGTCTACCTGCTGAATGTAACCGCTGTGAAACTATCGGGAAATAACGATTCATTTCGCTGATTAACGGCGGTGCAGTTCAGCCGTGTCTACCTGCTGAATGTAACCGCTGTGAAACTATCGGGAAATAACGATTCATTTCGCTGATTAACGGCTTTATCGAGACCGGCGCTCGCTCTCTGTTATTGTACGTCTCTCTACCAAAGTGCTCTATCTCTCTCCGTCTCTCTCTCGTCATCGGACACAAATCAAATTAAATGTGAATGTAAAGTAAACCTAACACTAACCCTAACCTCAACGTCTCTGTAGACCCCGCGCGTGTGTGGGTGCTTGCAAAACTGTCATTTTAATTCATAACATTGAGTGACGCGATCTCTGTATCGATCGCGCGAAGCACCTGTGTACACACACACACACACACACACACACACACACACACACGTCCCGACCGCAGCAGTTGATCAGTGATGGGCAGTGAGATCTGTCTGTCTTGTCGTTGATAAATAAACTGTGAGATATCGAGTCTCCGTTGCCATGGTTACCATCTAGCGTCTCTCTCGTCACCGGACACAAATCAAATTAAATGTTGTTTCTATTTTGTGTAAATTAGGTTAATGCTTTTGTGTTTTCTTGTATTATCAGTTCAAGTTGTTGTACTTGCCTGAGGAAATCGTGGATAGTAGCGTGTTTTGTAACGTGTTGGGGGAGTGTTTCCCAGAATGCATTGCGACATTCTGGCATTCTGTTTCATTACATGTTATTGCTATTAGATAGGGTTTGGAGGCGAATGTTCAGGACATGTTGGGTTCCTTACATTTCACTGTTTCATGACGTTCAGTTTGTTGACTGCTGTTTTTGGGATCAGCACCATTACTCAAACGGCTGTGACTCTGATACAGGTTCACACTCCGGTAGCGTCACCCGTGCACTATCAAAATTTCCCTCGAGGGAATTTTTGAACTCTAGTTATTAGTGTTGGGAGGTTCGAATCTTTATACTGTTTCGTTCAATTTACTCTCGGACAGTAAATTGAACGAATCTTTGAACGAGTCATTTCGTTCATTTCGTAATTTTTTTTTTACAGCAGGTGGCGCTGTAGCCCTCTTGTGAGCGTTGTAAAAAAGATCGCGGTTCTCAAACACTTAACAATGAAGGCAACATGGTTTACTTCAGCTGACAAAGTGTATACAAAATGCCACAAGCAATTCAAACCATCTAAAAACCTAGGAAAGCAAAAACACACCACTATAAAGTGACTTGTGTCCTGTATCCTCCCTGCCACTGTTGTTTGACAGCACGACATGACAGTGACTTGGTAGCTGTCACATGACAAATGAACGAGACCGATCCGAATGAATGAACGAGAACGACCCGTTCAGCCTGCCTGTCACGTGACAAATGAACGACTTGATGAACGAATGAACGAGTCGAGAACGACCCGTTCAGCCTGCCTGTCACGTGACAAATGACCGAGAGACCGATCCGACGTGACAGCTGGTAGAAAACAAGTGAATGTAAAACTCACTCATTTTGGCAATTAGTAAGACAAATAGTAACAATGAATAAGTTCCTTAAAATGTTTACATGGTGCATTTACCCTTTCATGCAAAACATCAATTACCTCAGGCAGTGGAAAACAAATGTATAAATAATAATGTCAACTTGCGACGTGAATCAGATGCGCACAGCTGATGCGACACCGGCATATGCCGTTACTGTAACCAAGTGAACCCCCTCTTGCGCTGTCAAAGTGTGAATGCTGACAGTGTGTGACAGAGGGGTATTTAAACCGAGATGCAAACTTGGTCTGTGTGAGCTGCACTTTATCAGAGGCTCTGGAATGAACATTTAGTGAGGATTTGTGGTGCATTACTATCTCCTTTTCTCATCCAATCCTAAACGGTTATTCCGGCCAAACAGTTAAATCGAACGCAACTGGACATTAGATTTGTCTGTGAAGACGTTTCGCCTCTTATCCAAGCGGCTTCATCAGTTCGTAACGCATCAGTCTGACTAGTCCGCTGTCTGTGAAGACGTTTCGCCTCTTATCCAAGCGGCTTCATCAGTTCGTAGTACGGATCGGTCTCTCGTACTATGAACCAGTTCATCAGTTCGTAACGCATCAGTCTGACTAGTCCGCTGTCTGTGAAGACGTTTCGCCTCTTATCCAAGCGGCTTCATCAGTTCGTAGTACGGATCGGTCTCTCGTACTATGAACCAGTTCATCAGTTCGTAACGCATCAGTCTGACTAGTCCGCACTATTGCGGACTAGTCAGACTGATGCGTTACGAACTGATGAAGCCGCTTGGATAAGAGGCGAAACGTCTTCACAGACAGCGGACTAGTCAGACTGATGCGTTACGAACTGATGAAGCCGCTTGGATAAGAGGCGAAACGTCTTCACAAATCTAATGTCCAGTTGCGTTCGATTTAACTGTTGGCCGGATTAAACATGACCTGGATGATTGAGAACATGCATAGACCTAAACGGTTATGTGTCTAAAAACAGAGATGATGTACAGGAGGATGTACAGCTATTAAAGTTGAGGAGTTTAACTGAATTAAAATGATATAATTCAAAAGAAAGATTACAAAAACCGAAGACCACTGATTAATTATGATTTCATGAATGAATAATGTATTATGATATTTTATTATTTTGTGGCATAAGATCAACATGTTAATATCATTTTCTTTTTTTAATAACACACTTTACATTATACATCTAAGAAGACCACTAATCAATTATAACATCACAAATCAGACATCATTCATTTCCTTGTTAGTGTCCACAGCCCCATACGTAGCTGAGCTACTGGGTGTCACGTGAGAAATGAACGAGAGACCGATCCGTACTATAAACGATTCGGTGAACGAACTGTTGTGCTTACTGCTGGCCACATAGCCTGAGTGGCCTGGCTGTCACGTGACAAATGAACGAGAACCTGACGGACGCACAGTTGAGTGAGTCGTGAACGAATCATTTCTGTTTCCTGTCCTGCTGACTGTGGGTTTATGCAGCTGCCATGTGGCCAGGGAAGGTACTGCATGAACGAATCACTCACTGAGATGACTCATTACTCCCGAGTCATCTAAAAGATTCGTTGATATAGAACGAATCGTTCACGTCCGACACATCACTACTAGTTATTATTCCTCTTCCTCGCGTTTTTTGATGTGTATCTAGTCCTACAACTCGAAGAGTTGTAGGACAAATGATGTATCAAAATGTGCGTCTTCATCGGGATCGGTGTGCTTCAATACAAATTTAAAAAATATTAATTTTTCATGAAGTTATTTGCAAAAAACTGTGAATATTTTCCCATAGAGAATGCATGGGAGGAGGTCAAAAAATACATACTTTTACTGCTGTCTGCTGCTCCTGCATACTTTGACCTAGAGACTCCATTTCAACTTTAAACAGTAGACACGAGTCTTGTGTACTTTATGTATATTTCCATGTTTTGATAGGTCATATACTTTTTGATCAATCACTGTTCAATGACCATGATCATTTTTGGAAAAATGATGAGATTACAATGGGTGTGTATTGCATGCCCTTATTAGGGTTACAGTGTAGCTAGAGTGGAGAGAGCCCCACAAAAATGAAAAAAATAATGTCTTTCCACGCTGCTCCTGGCCACAGTTTACAATGTACACACGTGATTTTTTCCAACTTTGTAGACATACGTGTTCTGTCTCTCACAATGTGTTTAAAAAATCGGAGAGATTTACAGAATTCGAATTAGCAGCCTCTAAGTGCGGCCAGTCGCTGTCTTCTCCTCATTGACTCCAATACAAATATTTTCAGAGAAAAGCAGAACGGACCCCTGTTTTAAACTTGCGAGTGTCTCCGAAATATTTACTCTAGAAACACTTTAGAAACACCAAATCGTTCGGGAAGTCCTAACGGCGATGATGGTCTTGCTGTTTTTCTGGTAGGAGCTACCGTTTTGTCAGAATAAGCCCAAATGTGAGACCAGTGCCGAGGCAGAAAATGGCTGTTTTCCTCTATTCCTCTCCTCCTCGTCTCTGTCGTCATCGCGCGCGTGTGTGGGTCTAACTGTCAATTTAAATAATAACATTGTATCGATCGCGCGCAGCACCTGTACACACACACACACACACACACGCACACACACACACACACACACACACACACACACACACACACACACACACACACACCGCTGCTGCTGGGAGAACTGGTTGTAGACGCGATGTCCTGGCTATGATCACGCACAGAGCTCTAACACTTTTCATTGGATAATGTGATTCAGATAGGTGCAGTTCATGGCCGTGTCTACCTGCTGAATGTAACCGCTGTGAAACAATCGGGAAATAACGTTTCATTTCGCTGATTAACGGCTTTATCGAGACCGGCGCTCGCTCTCTTTTATTGTATGCCTCTCTACCAAAGTGCTCTATCTCTCTCCGTCTCTCTCTCGTCATCGGACACAAATCAAATTAAATGTGAATGTAAAGTAAACCTAACACTAACCCTAACCGCAACGTCTCTGTCGACATTGCGCGTGCTTGCGTGTGTGGGTGCTTGCAAAACTGTCATTTTAATTCATAACATTGAGTGACACACACACACACACACACACACACACACGTCCCGACCGCAGCAGTTGATCAGTGATGGGCAGTGAGATCTGTCTGTCTTGTCGTTGATAAATAAACTGTGAGATATCGAGTCTCCGTTGCCATGGTTACCATCTAGCGTCTCTCTCGTCATCGGACACAAATCAAATTAAATGTTGTTTCTATTTTGTGTAAATTAGGTTAATGCTTTTGTGTTTTCTTGTATTATCAGTTCAAGTTGTTGTACTTGCCTGAGAAAATCGTGGATAGTAGCGTGTTTTGTAACGTGTTGGGGGAGTGTCTCCCAGAATGCATTGCGACATTCTGGCATTCTGTTTCATTACATGTTATTGCTATTAGATAGGGTTTGGAGGCGAATTTTCAGGACATGTTGGGTTCCTTACCTTTCACTGTTTCATGACGTTCAGTTTGTTGACTGCTGTTTTTGGGATCAGCACCATTACTCAAACGGCTGTTACTCTGATAGACGTTCACACTCCGGTAGTGTCACCCGTGCACTATCAAAATTTCCCTCGAGGGAATTTTTGAACTCTAGTTATTATTATTCTTTTTATTAGTGCACGGGGCAAACGCACCGAGCACTGGCCCTACAGCAAAGCTGTGGAGCCAGTGCTCGGGGCAAAGCCCCGAGCACTATTGTTATCCTGTGGATTTTTTCTTCTTCTTATTATTCCTCTTCCGGATGGATTTTGATTCGCTACTAGTCCTACAACTCTTCGAGTTGTAGGACAAATGATATATCAAAATGTGCGTCTTCATCGGGATTGGTGTGCTTCAATACAAATTAAAATAATATTAATTTTTCATGACGTTATTTGCAAAAAACTGTCAATATTTTCCCATAGACAATGAATGGGAGGAGGTAAAAAAATAAAGACTTTTGGTGCTGCCTACTGCTGTCTGCTGCTCCTGCATACTTTCACCTAGAGACTCCATTTCAACTTTAAACAGTAGACACAAGTCTTGTGTACTTTATATATATTTCCATGTTTTGATAGGTCATATACTTTTTGATCAATCACTGTTCAATGACCATGATCATTTTTGGAGAAATGATGAGATTACAATGGGTGTGTATTGCATGCCCTTATTAGGGTTAGAGTATAGCTAGAGTGGAGAGAGCTCCAGAAAAATAAAAAAATAAATCTCTTTCCACGCTGCTCCTGGCCACACTTTACAATGTACACACGTGATTTTTTCCAACTTTGTAGACATAGGTGTTCTGTCTCTCACAATGTGTTTAAAAAATCGGAGAGATTTACAGAATTCGAATTAGCAGCCTCTAAGTGCGGCCAGTCGGTGTCTTCTCCTCATTGACTCCAATACAAATATTTTCAGAGAAAAGCAGAACGGACCCCTGTTTTAAACTTGCGAGTGTCTCCGAAATATTTACTCTAGAAACATTGTAGAGACACCAAATCGTTCGGGAAGTCCTTATGGCGATGATGGTCTTGCTTTTTTTCTGATAGGAGCTACCGTTTTGTCAGAATAAGCCCAAATGTGAGACCAGTGCCGAGGCAGAACATGGCTTTGTTATGGGTTCGTTACTGGTAGTCCGTACCATGACATTGCAAACTCCAGGGGGGGCCTGGTGTTCTAATGGTTTGGCCCAGCTGAAAAGCGGGAAGTGCTGTGTTGTGTTTTCCTCGCGTGCTTGCGTGTGTGGGTGAGTGACCTGTATCGATCGCGCGCAGCACACACACACACACACACACACACACACACACACGCGCGATGTCTTGCTCTCGCACAGAGCTCTAATACTTTTGTCTACCTGCTGAATGTAACCGCTGTGAAACTATCGGGAAATAACGATTCATTTCGCTGATTAACGGCTTCATCGAGACCGGCGCTCGCTCTCTGTTATTGTACGTCTCTCTACCAAAGTGCTCTATCTCTCTCCGTCTCTCTCTCGTCATCGGACACAAATCAAATTAAATGTGAATGTAAAGTAAACCTAACACTAAGCCTAACCCCAACGTCCCTGTAGACATTGCGCGTGCTTGCGTGTGTGGGTGCTTGCAAAACTGTCATTTTAATTCATAACATTGAGTGACACACACACACACACACACACACACACGCACACACGCACACACGCACACACGCACACACGCACACACACGTCCCGACCGCAGCAGTTGATCAGTGATGGGCAGTGAGATCTGTCTGTCTTGTCGTTGATAAATAAACTGTGAGATATCGAGTCTCCGTTGCCATGGTTACCATCTAGCGTCTCTCTCTCGTCATCGGACACAAATCAAATTAAATGTTGTTTCTATTTTGTGTAAATTAGGTTAATGCTTTTGTGTTTTCTTGTATTATCAGTTCAAGTTGTTGTACTTGCCTGAGGAAATCCTGGATAGTAGCGTGTTTTGTAAGGTGTTGGGGGAGTGTTTCCCAGAATGCATTGCGACATTCTGGCATTCTGTTTCATTACATGTTATTGCTATTAGATAGGGTTTGGAGGCGAATGTTCAGGACATGTTGGGTTCCTTACATTTCACTGTTTCATGACGTTCAGTTTGTTGACTGCTGTTTTTGGGATCAGCACCATTACTCAAACGGCTGTGACTCTGATAGAGTTTCACACTCCGGTAGCGTCACCCGTGCACTATCAAAATTTCCCTCGAGGGAATTTTTGAACTCTTATTATTCCTCTTCCTCGCGTTTTTTGATGCGTATCTAGTCCTACAACTCGAAGAGTTGTAGGACAAATGATATATCAAAATGTGCGTCTTCATCAGGATCGGTGTGCTTCAATACAAATTTTAAAAATATTAATTTTTCATGAAGTTATTTGCAAAAAACTGTGAATATTTTCCCATAGAGAATGCATGGGAGGAGGTCAAAAAATACATACTTTTACTGCTGTCTGCTGCTCCTGCATACTTTGACCTAGAGACTCCATTTCAACTTTAAACAGTAGACACAAGTCTTGTGTACTTTATGTATATTTCCATGTTTTGATAGGTCATATACTTTTTGATCAATCACTGTTCAATGACCATGATCATTTTTGGAGAAATGATGAGATTACAATGGGTGTGTATTGCATGCCCTTATTAGGGTTAGAGTGTAGCTAGAGTGGAGAGAGCTCCAGAAAAATAAAAAAATAAATCTCTTTCCACGCTGCTCCTGGCCACAGTTTACAATGTACACACATTATATTTTTCCAACTTTGTAGACATACGTGTTCTGTCTCTCAGAATGTGTTTAAAAAATCGGAGAGATTTACAGATTTCGAATTAGCAGCCTCTAAGTGCGGCCAGTCGGTGTCTTCTCCTCATTGACTCCAATACAAATATTTCAAATATTTTCAGAGAAAAGCAGAACGGACCCCTGTTTTAAACTTGCGAGTGTCTCCGAAATATTTACTCTAGAAACATTGTAGAAACACGAAATCGTTCGGGAAGTCCTTACGGCGATGATGGTCTTGCTTTTTTTCTGATAGGAGCTACCGTTTTGTCAGAATAAGCCCAAATGTGAGACCAGTGCCGAGGCAGAAATGGCTTTGTTATGGGTTCGTTACTGGTAGTCCGTACCATGACAATGCAAACTCCAGGGGGGGCCTGGTGTTCTAATGGTTTGGCCCAGCTGAAAAGCGGGAAGTGCTGTGTTGTGTTTACCTCGCGCGCTTGCGTGTGTGGGTGAGTGACCTGTATCGATCGCGCGCAGCACACAAACACACACACACACACACACACACACACACACACACACACACACACACACACACACACACACAGACGCGATGTCTTGCAGACGCACAGAGCGCTAATACTTTTCATTGGATAATGCGATTCAGATAGGTGCAGTTCAGCCGTGTCTACCTGCTGAATGTAACCGCTGTGAAACTATCGGGAAATAACGATTCATTTCGCTGATTAACGGCGGTGCAGTTCAGCCGTGTCTACCTGCTGAATGTAACCGCTGTGAAACTATCGGGAAATAACGATTCGTTTCGCTGATTAACGGCTTTATCGAGACCGGCGCTCGCTCTCTGTTATTGTACGTCTCTCTACCAAAGTGCTCTATCTCTCTCCGTCTCTCTCTCGTCATCGGACACAAATCAAATTAAATGTGAATGTAAAGTAAACCTAACACTAACCCTAACCTCAACGTCTCTGTAGAGATCGCGCGTGCTTGCGTGTGTGGGTGCTTGCAAAACTGTCATTTTAATTAATAACATTGAGTGACGCGATCTCTGTATCAATCGCCCGAAGCACCTGTACACACACACACACACACACACACACACACACACACACACACACACACACACACGTCCCGACCGCAGCAGTTGATCAGTGATGGGCAGTGAGATCTGTCTGTCTTGTCGTTGATAAATAAACTGTGAGATATCGAGTCTCCGTTGCCATGGTTACCATCTAGCGTCTCTCTCGTCATCGGACACAAATCAAATTAAATGTTGTTTCTATTTTGTGTAAATTAGGTTAATGCTTTTGTGTTTTCTTGTATTATCAGTTCAAGTTGTTGTACTTGCCTGAGGAAATCGTGGATAGTAGCGTGTTTTGTAACGTGTTGGGGGAGTGTTTCCCAGAATGCATTGCGACATTCTGGCATTCTGTTTCATTACATGTTATTGCTATTAGATAGGGTTTGGAGGCGAATTTTCAGGACTTGTTGGGTTCCTTACATTTCACTGTTTCATGACGTTCAGTTTGTTGACTTCTGTTTTTGGGATCAGCACCATTACTCAAACGGCTGTGACTCTGATAGAGGTTCACACTCCGGTAGCGTCACCCGTGCACTATCAAAATTTCCCTCGAGGGAATTTTTGAACTCTAGTTTTTGTTGTTATTCGCTTTATCTGGTTATATTTACATTTTGTCTAATGTGATGGTATTTTGTCTTTGAAGGCTTTTTTTGTTATAACCAGAAAGCTCTGTTTAGTTTTGGTTTGGAATAGCCTGTTCAAATGAATTGCACTTCTTTCATAGAGACCAAATCTAGAAAGTATCGGTATCGGTACTCGGTATCGGCAAGTACACAAATAAAAGTATCGGTATCGTATCGGTTTGTAAAAAAGTGGTATCCCTGCATCCCTAAATATGAACAAATATAATGTACATTGTGAAAGTTTCATCTTGTTTGGTGTTATGTCTCCATGTCTTTACTAACCATCAAAGCTGAATGAATAGCTTAACGAGACATTAAGAAAACATAAACCTGACATTATGGATGCCCTTCCAATAGAAAAGGGTGCCACTACGAAGCCCTCTATACCACTCCTACATAACAGCATCCCAAGCAATGCCCTTTGCATGAGAGACAATGCAGCGCGGTGCGGTATAGGGAAGGCCCACAGGTGAGAAAACATGATGAAGTGCCTAATTAGGTGCCCCTCTAACGGAGGGTCCTGCCGAGTGGATCGTGTGATGCAGTGCTGTAAAGGGTGCCCCTACATTCATGCAAGCACATGGAGACGTTTCCTAATGGATGACCCTCCAGTGGAGTAATGGTGATGAGGAAACCATACAGGGGCCCTTGCTATGGGACGAACTTGAGGTTCACTACAGATGCCCTTCTGAGGAAAAAAAAACTCATCAAGTGCCCTCTTAGATGCCCTTCCAAGAGACAAAACACAACAAAGTGCCATTGCAGTAAGAGAGAAAACAATCCCAGTGAAGAAAATGAGATGGAGTGCCCTACAGTCTCCCAGACAATGTGACAGCTAGGGCAGGCTTTCTCAAACTGGGTGCTGTGACTGCAGTCTATGGTTTATGGTTTACATTTAGTTCCCTATGTGTATATATCACAGAGGTCTGCTTATGCTTTTAATCGGGATCGGCAAATAACCTTAATAAAAGGTTAGGAAAATTAATCAAATGTAATCTTGATCAAGGATGGAGACTATTTCATCATACATGATGCATTCTAGTGTTGTGCTGGGGCCCCATGCCGTGCAGTAGGTGCCCTTTTAACTGTTTCACCCAGCCTGAGTCTGCCATTTCTAAGTCCGTGCTCATCAGCATCTACAGTAGCTAGGGAAGAAATGGCATACTGATGACACATTCTGCAGATTAAAATGTTTTGTTGATTCCATGGTTTACCTCATAAACTTACAGCTGAAGAAGGCAGAGCTTTTCCCTCTGCACTTCATTAGAATAAAGAAAAAGATTTATTTTCACATTTGACATAGTGAATACTTTCCATCTTCAGGTATTTGCTTACAGTGAAGTGGGACTGTAAGCAAAACTATCAGCCATGTTTTGCAAATTCCACATGCATTTGTAAGCTAGTATCACCATGTCAGTAGTAACATAACTCTCGAGGATGACCGATTACAGGAAGACATTTTGTAATTTTAATGGGTGTTCTTTATCTTGCCATCTTGTTAACTGCTGGTATGTTATGAGTTAATAGGATTATTTGAGGTCATGGACCACTGGCCAGCTGATGTGCATTCTAGAGCTGCACATTAGTTTACACAAAGGCGATGAGGCTCTAGCCTTGCTAGTTAAAGATAACGCTCGCCTCTCACCACTACAATTTTTCACTGGCCACGGTAACAAACAATAGCAATAAATGTTGCACAAATGACTGGGAATTCATTTACACTTGAGACTGCCCACGTTGGAATACAGATTTGAAACTTTGATTGAAACTTCTGCAATTATGAAAGATTCTAGATGATTACATTCAACTCAAGCCTGTGCCTGCCCGGTGAATATGCTCTGGTCCCCATGAAAGTGGTGTAGCATGAACGCCCAGTTTATTAGGCTAAGGTATAGGAAATAGAAAGACTAAAAACCATACAACTTCAATTGCATTACATTGTACTGCTCTGCTTCATTTTCCTTTCTCATCAGTTAACAGTGGCTACTGAATATGCCTTTCTAAAGCGTTCTAAATTTAAACTTTATTATAGTAGGTTATTTGAATTCCTTTCAGTACTTCAATATGCCCTGCATATACACATGCAGTATCATTAGAAGATTAGTAATGAGGCGCGTATGTGTTCTGATCTTGCTCATTAGGCTATATCATTATATATGTTCCTCTTGTAGATCTGAATTCTACTCCAGTCGCATACGGGCCCGGGGAATCAGGGGGCCCTTTGGAGGGCTCCACCCAAAATAATAAATGTAATCTTTACAATAATTTCGGATTAAAAGAATCGGGTTTTATATGAAGTCCTCAGAATCTCACACACACTTCTTCTCGATGGTGTCCCTGGAGGCCTATCTATCCTAATTACACATGGGCCTACATATTTGAATTAATATTGACAACATATTTTTGTGATCATTAAATCATTTTTGAAGCTAACAACGATGTATTTTGGTGTATTTTGTTTGACATTGCGACTGGGGATTTTGGGATATGATAATGAACGTGCGCGTGCGTAGCTCAGTTGGCAGCCATTACACGTTAAAGGGATATTCCGCCATTTTTGGAAATAAGCTCATTTTCCACCTTCCCTCGAGCAAAACAATCGATATTTACCCTTTTCCCGTTCATCCAGCCGTTCTGTGAGTCTGGGGGTACAACTTTTAGCTGTAGCTTAGCATAGATCATTGAATCGGATTAGACCATTAGCATCTCGCCCGCTTAAAAGTGACTACGATTTCCGGAATTTTTCCATTTAAAACTTGTCTCTTCTCAAGTTTGAAAGTGCAATAAGACCAACGGAAAATGAAACGTGGCGATTTTCTAGGCTGATTTTACCCGGAACTATATCAAGGAAATAATCAAGGAAAGTTGCAAAGGTACCATGGGCGTAGTGATATGACGCAGCGCCCCAATAGTCCCTGTAGGCTTCTTCCGGCAATACAACCAACGTGATTACCGGGACTATACTTTGAGGCGCGTCATATCACTGCGCCCATGGTACCTTTGCAACTTTCCTTGATTATTACGCCAGAAAGAGAATATAGTTCCGGGTAAAATCAGCCTAGAAAATCGCCACGTTTCATTTTCCGTTGGTCTTATTGCACTTTCAAACTTGAGAAGAGACAAGTTTTAAATGGAAAAATTCAGGAAATCGTAGTCACTTTTAAGCGGGCGAGATGCTAATGGTCTAATCCGATTCAATGATCTATGCTAAGCTATGCTAAGCTACAGCTAAAAGTTGTACCCCCAGACTCACAGAACGGCTGGATGAACAGGAAAAGGGTAAAGATCGATTGTTTTGCTCGAGGGAAGGTGGAAAATGAGCTTATTTCCAAAAATGGCGGAATATCCCTTTAAACTTTAGTTAGCGATAGCGATAGAGATAGCAATGGAGGAGTACAAACATAAAAGTGGCTTTCTGGATTTTTACAAAGATGACATAACTGCTGATTTTCCCATTCAATTGTTGTCATTCCGTTCATGTTTGAAAGACCGCACTCCACAAATGAAGACAAGAGCAAGAGTGCAAGAGCTGACAGATGCTCATCGAGAATAGATGCATCACTGCGAGTTTTGGGGAAGTTTGCACTGTTCTCATGCTGTTCCTGACAGTCCCAGTGACAGTGATATCTGCAGAGCGCTCCTTTTACAAACTGAAACTTCGTAACGGGACAGTCTCGTCTCTCTGGACCATCCTGTCGATTGAGAATGTCCGTGCGCGTCACCTGGACATTACGAATTTAATTGACAACTTTGCAGAGGAAAGCCTGGAAAATGCAGCTATGAAGTAAGTCAGCACCTTTTTATGTATTTTAATGATCGGATATTGCTTTTGGCTTTATTGTGTCTTTGGTGTGCAGTTGGGAGTTTGTTCCTTTTGGTGCGCCGTCACCAGTGTTTGATATATTTATTTATTTATTTATTTATTTATTTATTTTTTTTAGGGCCTATGGTGCGCCGTCACCGTTTTTTATTAGTTGTGGTGCGCTTAGTAAATTAGTATTAGTAAAGCTCAGGAAAGTGTTTAATTATCAGTCAGAGGTCCCCTCTGTTTCTGTTATCATTCCCAAAATCAGTTTTTGTTATCATACCCAAAATCTGTAGAGGAACTGGTTTGCGTTTAGGTTACCATGACTTTATTGTGTTGTCTTCTGATGCTGCAGCTGTTGACCCGTTAATGTTTTTCAATCAAGTGTGGTAAAACATTTAGGGCCTTTTCCACCTGTGTGACGCATCTCATGTTCACCAGCGCTAATAGATGTTTAATGCTTTGATCTACCCTCTGAACGCCAGGGTTGAGAAGAAGGTTGGTCCAGGGTCCAAAATAAGATATAATGATCAATCAAATACCCTCTCAGACGCACCTTTAACCAAGAAGACGCAATCAGCATTAAAAAACGCTGCCATGCTCCTTTAGCTAACTTGAGAATGGCAAATTCAAGTAAGTAACGTTTGCACCTCTGTCTAAAGTTTCTGTTTACATGTGTTTTTCCACGACGAGCAGAGCACAAATCTTTCTTCTCCTCACAGGGTAAAGGGACCTGGTGAGGAAAGTAGCATGAAACAACAGGAAGTGATGTCACAACAAAGTCCGGTCATGCAACACAAAATAAATTACCGAAAAAAAAGAGCTCCCCCAAAATAACAACAGAAGCACCGAAAAATACATATAAAGGGAGCATATAAAAAAATAAACAAAACCTGATTTTGGTGAAATCTAAACTATAATTAAACGCTCATTACATGTATGGATAGTATGGATTGGTTTGGAAGTATGGATATCGATTTTTGCTAACATGGTCAGCCAAATCAAAGGTTTATAAACATTTCTATTTAGCCTTTGATTTTGCTGACCATGTTAGCAAAATTTGAATGCCGAATGACCGTAATGACTTCCTTCCCATGATTTTTGAGCATTTAAACATTTAATGTTTAAATGCTCAAAAATCATGGGAAGGAAGTCATCACAGTTTCCTACTTTGCCAGCAGCGGGGGATATTCTGGCCGGAGAAACATTGTTCCAAAATGTCCCGCTTAAAATGTTTACGGAGTTTGTGTTTACAAATTACAACTGATTTACGTGATTCCCATTCCTGATTTACTAGTGCAGAGCCAAGGAAAGCAGATTAAACTGAGGTGTACCCTTAACTTAATCTTCTCAGTACAGTAAATGTTTCTGATTCACCGTTTGATGTTTCTATCAGGGATTTTGAAACAACAGAATATTGCACACAGACATGCGAACACACACACACACACACTGGCTTTTTCCATAGTGTTCTACATATTATATCACCCAACTTATATACGTATAAGTTTGAGTTGGATGCTTCCGTGGGGGGCAGTTATCTGAGGCCAGTGGCGTGACCATTGGTTTCTGTAAAGCAGTTTTATTGAGAGAGAGAAGATTATAGAACGGTTCAACTGGCTCCTGTGATGGCAACACAATCTGATCAGATACATTTTTTTTTAAAATAATTGTTCATCTAGAAATGTATAGCTTCAGGGGATTAAGGTGTCCATGGTTTTTGCTTCTCAGTTTTTTGAGTCATTATCTGGGATTGAAAAGCCCTTGTTGGTGTGACAATGGAGCAAGGTTGGATGGGTTGCAAAATACGATGACCAAACTCTTTGTATTAATGACTTGAATTTAAAACAAAGACACCCATTGCCATCTGCACGAGTTGGCAACTCCTTGCCCTGCAATCGAAAATGTATAATTATTCTTCTCCTCTTTGTTAGCATGCCCAGGTGTGAGGGCCATCCGAGTCTGTATGCCTTTGTTGTTCTCACTCACTTCTTTTCTCCAGCTTAGGAAATGGTGTTATTTTACTTGCCAATGGCACTATTCCAATGCTTGATAACCTGAAATAAGCAGCAATATGGGATAATTATAGTATTTTTAGGTGTGTCAGTTAGCAGCAAAATGCTAGCCACCATCCAGAGAGTTGTTTAATGGTATTAATATGATTGACCGTTCGCATATTTTCATTTTTGTTGTGGGCCCAGGTTTGAGCACAACTCTGTTTCACACATTAAGGGTGACACAGTTAGCAGTAGACGGGAAATAATATTTTCTGTGCTCAAATTGAGCACTGAGAAATGGTCAGGTTGAATGTAGAAGTGAAGGTGGGGTTGGACTGGGAGAGTTATGTTGGATTTTGCTGAGAAAAGCTTAAGTGTGAGAGTCAACTAAGATGTGTTATTTACTTATGAATTGTTTGATATATATTTTGTGATTAAGTGACTGTGTGTGTGTGTGTGTGTGTGTGTGTGTGTGTACTGAATTGTGTCAGACATGGGGGGGGGGGGGGGGGGGGGGGCCCTCCCTGCAATGATGTATCACAGAATCTCTTCTGGTTCTATTATGCAAGCGTGCAAAGCTAAAGGGCAACAGAGTAGATAAACATGCACTCCACCACACATCCCTACACATCTATAAGAACACACACACACACACACACACACACACACACACACACACACACACACACACACACACACACATGCATTGGTCTCTTTGGCAGTATAGGGGGAACCTTCAACCTTCCATAATGTACCTGCTGGGATTTCAATGTTTTATTTATAATAGCAGCCAATGCTATGTTAACTGTTTGATCAAACAAGTTCCACTTAGTAATGTAGACTTACATTAGGTTAGGTACGGCTGGATCAACTTTGTGTACTTCTGTTAGAGGGTGCTGTCTTATTACATGAAGTGCTCTGGTGGTACACAGCTTTCAGTGTGAATGACAGCAATTATCTGCTTGATGAAACAAATGGGTTTGATTTATATTAACGTAATTAGTTACACTTCAAACAATGTAATGTATTCTAACTTTAATCTTTATGTATGTTTTTATGCTGAATACACAGAGTAAATTGCAGTGTTTTCTTTATTAATGTACAGCTAGATGCCCTATCCTGTGTGACTAGTCAATGTTTTGCAACATTGTGAGCATCAATATTATTAAGCTCACAGGTGTGTCAGTCACGCTCTCTCTCTCTCTCTCGCTCTCTCTCTCTCTCTCTCTCTCTCTCTCTCT
This sequence comes from Urophycis tenuis, assembly GCA_036785325.1. Lineage (NCBI taxonomy): Eukaryota > Metazoa > Chordata > Actinopteri > Gadiformes > Phycidae > Urophycis > Urophycis tenuis. The sequence goes on from JAXIVH010000031.1 coordinate 2,933,031, forward strand.
CTCTCTCTCTCTCTCTCTCTCTCTCTCTCTCTCTCTCTCTCTCTCTCTCTCTCTCTCTCTCTCTCTCTCTCTCTCTCTCTCTCTCTCTCTCTCTCTCTCTGCACCTTTTTTTCTGTCACACACTCTCATATTTAGCATGCTAATCTTAAGGGGTGTTAGTATTTTCCTCCAAACAGCGGCTGGTGGCGTGCGTGTGTAGAAAGCCCTCCGCTGCGTTCCCATTGAGCCAGGCCACCCTGAGGCAGTGGAACGTCGGGGCGATGCTACATCGCATCACGGCATCAGGCCGGCCACTGCAGCCGGCTGGCCAGGTTACACTGCGTTTGCTGCCAAGCTCCGCACAAAATGGTCCTCGCGTCCTCGTAGCTCAGCAGAAAACATGAGTTGACTGCTTGCTGCCATAAAAGCATATCCCAGCGAAGAGGAAAAAAACACCAAAAACCTGGTGGTTCAGGGTAAGGAAGCTCGTATTTGTTTTATAGTAATCCGCATTGCAGACTTTATGGCCTCTCTCCATCCCTTCCTCGTGCCTTGTTGCCCTGGTATTTTATCTTCACCATTTCCACTCTCTCTTTCTCTCTCTCTCTGTCTTTCTCCCTCTCTGTCTTTCTCTCGTGCTCTTCCTCTCTGTCTCTCTCTCACTCTCTCTCTGTCTCTCTCGCTCTTTATTTCCCTCTCTCTCTCTCTCTCTCTCTCTCTCTCTCTCTCTCCCTCCCTCCCTGCCTCACAAAGAGAGGGTATATAAGCCTCTTAACAAAACGGTTGTTCCCTGAGATTTATTGGTGCAGCCACTTACAGCCATCCTGGTTGAGATGATATTACAAGACTCTCGGCCTCAGTGGTTCGGCATATTTGTAAGGTAGTTAAAATCATAAGGTTACATCCTAACTGCTTCATTAATTTGATTGAAAAATGTGTTACTATATTGGGAACCTTTATTTTCCCCATGAAGACGACAACAATCATGAGCAGCCATTCTATCAAATTTGCAAATGTTAATAGCCATTATTTGGCTATTTAATTTTAAAGACATGACGTGCAAACACTGCCATAAGGTTGTGCATTAAACACCGAGGTTTCTAGTTGCAAGTTTGGATCCTCTACATGATTGATTGGACCGTGCCGTGCTTACCTGTAAGCACTTGCAGCATTGATCAACAGCACTTGCCAAAAACAGAGAAAACACAAAGAGCCATCCTGACATAACTCTGAGAGCAGGCTGGTGTCAGCAGCGCCCTCACATCAAGTACGTCCCTCCAGCTCTTTTATCTCGCAACGGCAATCAAAAACAAAGCCCTGTTGGTTTATGGAGTCGTACGTTCCTTTTGACACGTGGTGAAGACGGCACGGGGGCACCACGGTGTGTGTGTGCAGTGATGACCCCCCCTGACTGAACTAACACAGGGAACCCCGAAGCTTCCAGTCCCACCCCTGCTGTTATGAACAGCTACAAACAAAAAAAAACAAAAAAAACACCTGCTCCAATTATTGTTATTAAAGTGTGTGTGTGCATGTGTGTGCGTGTGTGTATGCGTGTGTGTATGTGTGTGTGTGTGTGTGTTTACCTGGCTCTGATTGAACTTGGACAGCAATAGACACGCGGTGGTGGACATCTCTTCATGGATCCTGCCATGGATTGTTTGCCCCGGCCAGCCCCTGCAGTAGACCACTCATTAGTCTGCCCCGGTGGGAAGTCCAGATGGTTCTCTCACAACACTCTCGGGGACCGTAAACCTCAGTGAATCACGCTGTTCCTCTTCTGGCAGGGTTATGTTCAACAGATGAGAGTCGACTCGGATACAGTCAATTATTCCAAGCAGCCCCCCCCCCCCCCCCCCCCCAGTTGACCACTGAATCACTGAATCACCCTGATGGCTCTCGTGGTCCAGCTGTTCTCCGCACCAGGACTACAGGTGGAAGGGTCCGCCGGTTCTGTCCTGCTCACGGGAAGCGGCACGGGGTGACGAGCCACGCAAGCTGTATGTTCTCCTTTGTTGCGTGTACGTATGCACAGACACACATGCACACAGACACAGACACACACACACACACACAGACACACACACACAGACACACACAGACACACACACGCACACACACACACAGACACACACACACACAGACACACACACACAGACACACACAGACACACACACGCACACACACACACACAGACACACACACACACAGACACACACACACACACAGACACACAGACACACACACATAGACACACACACACACACAGACACACAGACACACACACACATAGACACACACACACATACACACACACACACACACACACTCTGCGCATTTTGATAAATGAAACGTTGCTTTGATGAATGGCGGGCCGCAGGAGGACGCCACTGTTTGCATCCCAGCTGGACACATCCTGTTTGTTTTGTGTTGTGGGGTTGCATGGATCATTTGGGGGGGGGGGGGGGGACTCTGCTGAGTCCACAGGTTCACCCTATTCCCCTGCCTTCTCTGCATCCGCATTCATCCATTTAGAAAGCCGTTAGCGCCGCAGTGTGACTGTGTGTTGTGGGGGGGGCAGGGGACATTCTGCTAACGGGGATCTGGCGCTTACTGTTTAAAGAGTGATTTTGTTATTATTTTTAGAACCTGGTGGGTGCAGACACGGGTCATTTGTCATCCTGCAGGCTGTTCTCGCCGCTTAGCGTTCAGCCTGACTATCGGCAGTGCAGATTCATCTGATTCATTTCCTGATGAGCTGAAACTAATGTTTGTGTTGCCTCATGATTTGTCTGATCAAAAAGCTTCTTGGCCATTGTCAGTTGTGTATTCATCAAGACCCATGACAGCAAATATCCACTTTCTGTGTGTGTGTGTGTAGGTGTGTGTGTGCACTCGCTTGTGCGCATGCATGCCTGCATTGCGTTTTTCACAGTTTTATGTATTATGGCTAAAAAGAGGTGTAAAAAGAGGGCAGAAAAAGTATTATTCAAGGGTGTAAAGAGCTATGAAGGAAATCATAGGAAAAACAATGCATTTCTCTGTGTGACTAAAAAGAGCTTAGGAGCAGAGCGATGGAAGAAAACATGATATATCGTCTTATTCTAAAACCATTCTTTCCCTCTGCAGTGCCATTTAACTACCCTGTGTGTGTGACTGTGTGTGTGTGTGTGTGTGTGTGTGTGTGTGTGTGTGTGCATGCGTGTGTGACTGTGTGCGTGTGACTGTGTGTGTGTGTGTGTGTATGTGTGTGTGTGTGTGTGTGTGTGTGTGTGTGCATGCGCGTGTGACTGTGTGCGTGTTACTGTGTGTGTGTGTGTGTGTGTGTGTGTGTGTGTGTGTGTGCGTGCGCGTGTGACTGTGTGCGTGTGTGTGTGTGTGTGGGCACCGATACTGGTGCAGGACCCCTTGCGTTTTGTCTCCTCGGTGGGCATTTCTAAGGTGATTGAATTTAAAGTGCATGAATATTCACACTACCTGCCAGCCGCCCCCACGCTCCCCTTCAGCCCACTGCTGTGCTCGTGTTCAGGGCAAAGGAAGAACAAATGAACCACTCCAGACTGAAAGACAGTAGTGTGGAGAGAACCTGGATGGATGTGGTGCTCGCTGTCTATCCCAGCTCATCTGTCCAGATGATCACCAATGCCGGGAAATCCTTTTTGTCTTTGGAATATATTTTAGCAATAAATGCCAAAATGATTGTTGGTCTGAGTATTAAAAATCTGGTCAACTTTTGACCACAGGACACTACTGCTAAGTATGTAAGGCAATAGCCAATGCCACCACAACAGAATGTGGCAAGGAACTTTTAAACTCAAATCTGAATGGTGAACTCCTGTAGATTGTGTTTGCGTCACTGTTATTAAGTCAAGTAAAGACTTTCTGCCGTTAGGACAAATGCACCAAAACTTTCAAACCCCATTGAAGTACAATGATGGGTTTCTGCTGCGAGGCCACTCGCCTGGGACAGGCTTGGTCAAGGCTAGCGTGACAACAAAACCAAACACAAGATTGTGATGCAACAGAACTCATTTACAAACAAAATGCCATGGAGCTCTGTGGCGCCACTTCAGACCGTGCAATGACCTGGTGTACGTACGTATGCCGCCTAAACTAGGGTCTATCATCCCCAAACCCACCGTGGTCATGCATGTGGAAAAAAAAAAAAAAAGCCCAGTTGGAACAAAATGGAAACACATATGAAAACGTGGCAGTGGCAGTGGCAGGCCCTGTGCCTTCCTTTTGTCTCCGTCTGTGAGGTGACACGGCAAATGGATCAGCTGGCGTGTCACACTAGGGGCAGATGGGTTTCCTGATGGCCTGAGGTGGTCTGCTGCTCTTTCACCTTGTGTCTATACGGACCTTCATACAGATGTCCCCTTACCCCAGAGGACTCGACGTGCCTTTCAGCGCCCCCCCCCCCCCCGTGCAAACTCTTGCAATTGTTTCGTCATGAAGAAGAAAACGTCGACCACGTATCCCCTGGTGCTGAACAGACCCGGAACATCCTACACTGTCACCGCTCTGCCCCCGGTACATGACCGTGCATGTGGTATGCACTCAATTTGCTTCAAAATTGCTATCCCACAGTCTGCATCGCCCTCCTCCTCCCTCCCGACGGCACGATGGCACGCTGGTACGCCGTCACACGGTCTGCCCAGGCCCCCTGAGGAGGGAGGCTCACGAGGCCTGGCCTGACCACCAAAGGTGCACTCCAGTCCTGACAATACACAGTGTGCACGCTGTCCAAGGTCCTGAAGACCAAGCCGCGTGTTGCTCTCAAACAGACCTGGGTGGATAACAACGCGGGCGGCAGCACACATAACTGAACCCACTTGGAGGTCTCAGCACCTCACGACATCCCAGTAAGCGGTTTCTGAACGCTACATCCATTGTTGACTGACGTCACGTTCTGCCTTGAAAGCCACGGCGAAGGATAAAGTAAGTCGCTCCCCATGTGATGGCCTATCTCTTCCACCCGGGGGGCTTAAGATGTCATTCAGTCATGTGTCAACTTTATCTCACGCCGGCTTTGTTTTTCCAGAGCTGTGCTGCTTGACCCTCCTGCTATTAAAAGGCTCTTCATATGCTAATTGGATCAAATTGCTTTCATGTTTTTTTTCCAAGCCGAATTCGTCTGCATTGTGAGCCAAGCCGCGCATTGACGTAATTCTGAAAATTAATTTCAGCCTTTTAATGGTGGAATCCACTTTTAGGTTCCTTTCTCTTACATTTTGTTTAACTTCAAAGGCAAGAAACCAGCTCTTTGGGAATCCGGGATTACCGTGATGGGATTAAAGTCCGATCAACGCCTTTCACTTAGTATTTACCTAACGTCTCCCTGACAACCACAGCCGGAGGTGTGGAGGGTGAACAGTACGAGCAGAAACACACTCGACTGTGTGTCTGCGTGTCAGATGCGTTCAACGATGCGTTCAAAGTAGATGGGGGGGTGGGGGAAAGTGAGACAATGAAAACACACAGTGTTTGAGGGAACATCTGGTTGACAGTGATGGAGAGGTCAGAGGCCACGGAACAGGCTGCCGTGACCCCCTCCTCATTAGCCCTGGAACAGAGGGACTGATGATGATTTTGAGAGGAACGCTGTTAGTTCTAGTTTGTATTGTGAGGAGTAGTCGATGGTTTTTGCGTCCGTGTTCGTGAGGAAATGTAGTTGAGCACAAGCCTATACTGGGCCAGAAGGTATATCCGTTTTGTGAAAAAGCGTCATTAATTTTAGGCCCATGTTTTCCTGCGCTACGTACATGGGTGTAGGTGGGTTTTAATAGCATGACCGTGACCATGGCCATCGCTATAGTTTAGTTTTGTAAACCAACGGTCTCAGAAAGAGCGATAACCTACTTTGAGTTAGTTGAGGAAACTCTCAAAAACTAGCGTCTCCAAAACACGGCTGCATCAAAGAACGCAGACCCACTTATCATAATCCCCCTCATCCGCACACTGCCACCCACTACACTGTTTTACACATAGTCAAATGTCTTATGAGGGTTAGCTTTGTGTGTGTGTGTGTGTGCGTGCGTGCGTGTGTGTGTGTGTGTGTGTGTGTGTGTGTGTGTGTGTGTGTGTGTGTGTGTGTGTGTATATATGTGTGTGTATGCGTGTGTGTGTGAGGGTGTGTGAGTGCGTGAGGGTGTGTGTATGTGTGTGTGTATGCGTATATGTGTGTGTGTATGCGTGTTGGTGTGTGTGTGTGTGTGTGTGTGTGTGTGTGTGTGTGTGTGTGTGTGTATGCGTGTGTGTGTATGCGTGTGTGTGTGAGGGTGTGTGTGTGTGTGCGTATATGTGTGTGTGTATGCGTGTTGGTGTGAGGGTGTGTGTGTGTGTGTGTGTGTGTATGCATGTTGGTGTGAGTGTGTGTGAGTGTGTGTGTGTGTGTGTGTGTATGCATGTTGGTGTGTGTGTGTGTGTGTGTGTGTGTGTGCGTGTGTGTGTGTGTGTGTGTGTGTGTGTATGCATGTTGGTGTGAGTGTGTGTGTGTGTGTGTGTGTGTATGCATGTTGGTGTGTGTGTGTGTGTGTGTGTGTGTATGCATGTTGGTGTGAGTGTGTGTGTGTGTGTGTGTGTGTGTGTGTGTGTGTGTGTGTGAGGGTATGTGGAGCTCTGTCTGGCCTGCGGTTGAGGCTGATGTCCGCGTCAGAGAGGTTAAGCATCTCGGGACACGTAGCATGACGCCATGGCGTGTGGCACATTTCAGACACAACATGGCTTCATCACCGCTCTGAACGACGGGACTGAGCAAAAATCACAAAGGTTCCCTAGCCGAGGGAGAGGCTAGGGATGTTCTCCCTAGGTATAGGGAGAACACACACCCCTCCTTATTACAATGCTTCACCAAATGAAGGCGCTCTCTCTACAGGCATCCCTCCCATTCTGGGCTAGTTGAATCATGGCGGTGCAACATGGCGGCCTCCGTGGAAGAGGACCTGCTCCCCATGTTGCCTTAGCACTCATTCTAAGGTAACACATTCATTTTCATGGCAGTGTACATTAACTAAGACTAATTTAGGAATATTATATTAAATCGTTCTGCTAGACACTGCACGTAAAACGGTAGACGTCTTCACGTCTTCTATCTCCTGTTTACATGTGAAAATGTGCTCACACACTTGGAATGAATAACGTGAACAGACACACAGTGTTGTGGCTTTAGGCCTCAGGGTTGCTTCAGAAGAACCACCATCACCACACCATCACCACCACCCTCACCATCACCACCACCACCATCACGACACCACCATCACCACCACCATCACCACACCACCACACCACCTTCATGACCACCATCACCACCACCGTCCCACTATCACCACCACCACCACCACCACCACACCACCATCACCACCACCATCCCACTATCACCACCACCACCACCACCACACCACCATCACTACCACCATTACCACCACCACAACCACCACCATCACTACCACCATCACCACCACCATCCCACTACCACCACCACCACCACCACCACCACATCACCACCACCATCCCACTATCACCACCACACCACCATCACTACCACCATTGCCACCACCACAACCACCACCACCACCACAACCACCCCCATCCCATTAAGTTATTAAGTGATGATCAAATTGGCGTTAATTAAATAAAGTTGCCCTACATTGCGTTGTGTAAATGCAGCCGTTGCCACAGTCAAACTGTCAACCCTTATTTGGTAAAGGATCACACTCTGTCAAGCTCTCCTAACTCTCCCTCTATGGTAAGCATTACCTTGTCTGATGTCAGACAAGTCCCGTCAATTACCTGTCAAATTAAAAAAAAGACCTAATGATTCCAAAATTAACGATGAACCTGTCGTTTCATCACCGTACAGACACAGGCCTTTCACAGCGAACCCATTGTACCTTTCACGCTGCCTGTGAAACGTCTCGATGGTCAGACCTCCCTCTCGCTGTAAGTGTAAAGCATATCGACCAACTCCTCAGCTCTTTGGCGCTGTCCTTCTCCAGCTAGCCTCCATTAAAGGCCAGGTTGGGATGTGGGGATTTTCTCATGTTCCTCTGACCGCCCTTTGTTCACCAAGGCTCAGATCGAAGGGCATTTGCTTTTGAGAATATTTCCCCTGCCTTGTGCATTGACACTTTATTTTTTTATTTAGTGTTTGTGCCGACGTGCTGAGTTGATCTCCCTGAATGGACAGGGCAGTCATGGATAAAAGACCGAAGGGTCAATACAGCCTTGGCTAGTTAATCTGAAACACAGTTGGTCTTATTTTAACCCAAACAAACAAGCATGCCTCAAACACTTTTGTGTTGTTGTTTTTTTAATTTAAACTCATAGGAAATTGTCTTAGTATGCTTTCACAATGTGTCTCGTTCAACCATTACAGACAGACAGACAGACATACTTTAATGATCCCTGAGGGAAATTGCATAAGACGCAAAAGATGCATGCGTGTCTGCATCCATAAATGTGTCTACTTCCTGTTTGAAAGTGTTATGACAACTTGAGGTTATTTCATGCAGAGGTTTGTAAGAAGATTTAGTTTTGTGTTCAAGTGCTTACAAACCAAACGTAAACCAATGGAGAACTTTATAGTGCAATGATTTGATGCAATGATTGAGAATTCCTCAAATTGGTGGAAGCTATTATGAGGCAATAGTAAAACCACTGATTTTGGTGCTGTGCCTATGGTTTTATTGTTGATATTCATGAATGATATGCCCAACCTAAACTGTTTTCCAGCTTACTATAGGCCTAGCTATAATCTCATGAGACCTCAGTCCACCTAAAGGTTACCAATACACACTTACACTGAATGCCACATTGTATAGACCGTAAGTCAGTGACAGGGTGAGAGATCGCTGTACTGTGTTCGTGTTTCAAATTCGGCTTGATGATCAAAACATAAAATACAGACATTGCCTCAATTATAAAAATTATACTGAGAGAACGAGTTATGGTGTTTAGAAAGTCCAAGAATAGGTAAAAAAAAAGAATGCACATTGAGAACTCACACCAACAAGGTTATTGTAATAATAATAATATGCCATAATGATATGTAGGCATGCTTTGGTTATACCTTTCTCACAAAGCCGTGTACTATACAATGTATTCAGTGTTACCTCTTCAGAGTTCTCTTGATCCAAACAGCTTGCAGTCTATATTGCGCCATACAGGATGTCATTCGACAGATATAATTGCTGCCTTACAGATGGCTCTCCTGTAATGGTAAAATGTATCAGTAAGAACTCTTAGCATGTTGAAAATCTGTCATCCAGTTATCAACAGGCCGTACAACCCACTGTTTGTTACTCAAGCTAATTGAATAAAAGGTGGTACTTACTGCAAACCAGAGGAATAGTATGCTCTGCTTTATAGCACAAACCACCACACACAAATCCAAAAATGCTGTTTTGGGCCAACATGTCTTATTGCTTCTTCTAGAATGTAATTATTGTTAAATGTTTAGTACACTGTTGCGTCACGTAAATACTGCAATATATGAGTGTAAACAATGCATGTTGCAAACAATCCCATCAGGATAACTAAAATCCACTGTTTAAGAGTACAGTTTTTATGTCAACTTGTATTTCTTCAGCTCATGAATGTGCTGAGGGACTTGCATATTGTACCATTCGGGATACTCTTGTTTTGAACACAACTGATTCTCCTGCCTTTTGAGGAAAGGAACATTTATCTCCGACTCTTGTGCGGTTGTAATGTGATGTGACAGTCAATGCCAGGACGGCGGTTCTAAAGCTTGAAATGTTTTAACAGTGCTGACCTTGTCCAAACACACTTGGCCTTGCTGCAGGAAGTCTGCCATTGGCACGCATTGTTGTCAAAACAAGAGCACACTCTCTCATCACTCCTCACCCGGCAGATGGAGGACCAGATCAGGGCCAGGGCTCTCTGGTGCTGAAGATGCTCACCCTGTTCCACCCAAGGTCTGGTTGGAATACCGAAGCATTTAATCAACCCTAGAGACTTGTTGTGAAGGGTCCCCATTTGAGTCCTTCGTGTACTGCCCTGCTCCTACTTAGTTTGTTAATTTTTAACAACAGGCATACAAGGAATGTATGATGAAATGCAGGACTGAAAACTTTCAAAGATTACTGTTGGCTTATGCTGTACTTTTTGGTGTTTGCAGCACTTGAGAGTCTTGAGAGTTCAAACTCTGTTTCCAAGGCAACAGATGGAGTACGTCAGTTTGTTGATTCACAAAGGGTTTCATCCTTGTTGTTTCCATTGTGTCCTAAAATGTAGCACTGCTTCAATGAATATCCAAAACAGTGGTCTTCAATGGAAATTCTGCCCGAAAGAAACCTTCACGATTTCACAAGAATCTTGCTGTCACTCAATAACAAGGTGTTACGAACCTGGCTCAAAGGTTTGCAACAAAGAAGGAGGAGTCCACACAACAACATAGGGCAATAACCATTTATTTTAACTAAACTAACTCAACGTAACTATAATGAATGCTAGTTATCAGTGGTGTAAAGCAAGTGTATGTGTGAGTGGAAAAATAAGGAACAAACGCCAACACAGAGTTCCCATGCTGCCAGAACCAGAGTGAGAAGAGAGAGAGACTCAAAGATGGCCACCCTATTTATAGCTCCACCCTCTCCAGGTGTAGCCAACCAGCTGACGGCCTGGAACATGCCAATAGGAAGAAGCATAAGAGAGGGTTAGTAGTAGGCCGTCACATCCCCCCCCCCCCCCACAACGATGAGGGCCCAAAAGGGTACCTCAAATACAGCAGGAAAATCAAAAAATTTAACACAATCATGTCAACACACTCAATCTGTTACCCACACCATCCAGTCCTTCAAACCACTCGCTCTATTCACTGCCCCTCAGCAACTTCTGGTACCTGGAAGAAGCAGTTTAAGAGATGGAAGCGAAAAGGAAAGCAGCTTTAAAAGGAAAATTAATCATTTAAGACTGACTTTAAGAAGGTAATGCACGCGACAGAGCATCCGCCAAGACATTATCAGACCCCTTGATATGGCGAATGTCCAGATGGAATGGTTGAAGAAATAGACACCACCGCATAAGGCGCTGATAGGGGTTCTGCAAGGAGTTCAAGAATGTCAGGGGGTTGTGATCAGTGTAAACCACCAGTGGTTTTCCGACTCCACTAACATAGACCTCAAAATGTATTAATGCCCAAATCAGAGCCAAGGCCTCTTTTTCTACAATGGAATTATTCAACTGGTATGAGTTGAACTTCCTTGAAAAGAAACTCACAGGGTGATCAATGCCATCCGTACCAGTCTGCAAGAGCACAGCTCCAGCCCCCAAATTGCTGGCATCTACCTGCAACTGAAATGCTTTACCAAGATGGGGAGCTGCCAAAACAGGAGCAGAAGACATCAGATTTTTTACCATTTCAAATGCATGTTGACACTGAGGGGACCAAATAAACTTGACCTTTGAACTTAACAGGTCAGTCAGAGGGGCCACTATTGTAGAGAAGTTACGGCAAAACCCACGATAGTACCCAACCATACCTAGAAAGCGCATAAGTTCTTTCTTGGTGGTCGGCAGTGGAAAGTTATCAATAGCCAAAACTTTCGCTCTAACTGGGCGTACCTGCCCCTGGCCAACAATCTTCCCCAAATACGTGACTGTCCTCTTGGCAAACTCGCATTTTACTAAATTTACAGTGAGATTAGCCCAAGCAAGACGATCAAACAAAGCTCTGATGCGGTGTACATGCTCCTCCCACGTGTGGCTATATATCACAACGTCATCTAAATACACTGAACATCCCTCCAACCCTGCCACTACCTTGTTCATTAACCTTTGAAAGGTTGCCGGTGCATTTCGCAACCCAAATGGCATGACATTGTAGAAGTAAAGGCCTGAAGGTGTGATGAATGCTGCAATCTCACGAGCCCGTTTGGATAGGGGCACCTGCCAGTAACCCTTCAACAGGTCAAACTTGCTCACAAACTTAGCAGAGCCCACCTGATCAACACAATCCTCAATACGAGGTAATGGAAAAGAGTCTGGTTTGGTGACATTATTCACTTTTCGAAAATCTGTACATGGTCTAAACGTTTTGTCCGGTTTGTTTACTAACACACATGGGGAGGCCCAGCTAGAACATGAGGGTTCAGCAATATTGTTTTTCAACATGTACTCCACCTCTGACTCCAACTGCATGTTTTTCTCCTGAGAAACCCGATAAAACCTTTGCCGAATCGGTTCAACATCTCCCACGTCAATATCATGTTCTATTAGATGTCAGTAGATATTAGATGTTCTATTAGACAGTTCTTTTTTCTTAGTGTCAGGCAAATGGTCCAACAACCTATCGAGGTCATTTAGTGACTCAGAATTTTTTAGTCGGCCTTGCATCACAGTATCATCCGGAGTATGTACTGGCTCCTCAACCCCTTCTTTCCCCAAAGATGACAACACTACACCCAAAGAAGCCACCAAAGCCACCGGCTTAGTTTCTCTTTCTGTTTGTTCTGTATTGGAACGAAGAAAATAGGGTTTTAGCATGTTTACATGGCATAACTGAGAGACCTTCTCCGGTCAGGTGTAGAAATCAAATAGTTCACATCTGAGACTTGACGAAGAACAGAGTAGGGGCCTGAAAACTTTGCCTGAAAAGGAGAACCCACCACTGGAAGGAGTGCCAGAACCTGATCCCCTGGACTTAACACCTGCACTTCAGCTCGGCAATCATACAACCCCTTCATTTTCTCTTGCGAATTTTCTAAATTTATTTTTGCTAATTTTCCTGCCTCATACAAGCGTCTTTTAAACCCATTAACATAATCTGTCAACTTTGTAGGTGGAGGAGACTGCTTCCAGTCAGCATGTAACACTGCTAATGGACCACGAACCGTGTGACCAAACACAAGATCGTTTGGGCTAAAACCCGTACTCTCCTGAGTTACCTCTCGAGCAGCTAACAGCAACCAGGGCAAACCCTCCTCCCAGTCACGACCCAACTCAGTACAATATGAGCGCAAAAGCGACTTTAGTGTCTGATGGATCCTCTCAATAGCTCCCTGGCTTTCTGGATGATAAGCAGTGGACTTGACATGGGTGATACAAAGTTTCTTCAACATCTTGGCAAACAGGCCAGATGTAAAGTTTGTTCCCTGGTCACTTTGGATGACCTTTGGAATGCCAAAGACAGACATGAACTGGGTTAAGGCTTTCAGTATAGACTTTGTCGTAATGTTTCGCAGAGGATAAGCAGCAGGATATCTGGTAGTTTGACACATGATAGTGAAAAGATACATGCTACCAGTTTTAGACTTGGGGAGTGGGCCCACACAGTCAATCTGCAAATGCTCAAAAGGCTGACCAACTGCTGGTATGGGATGCAATGGAGCAGGTTTAATTGACTGATTCGGTTTTCCTGTGAGCTGACAAGTGTGACAGGTTTTGATGTATGCTGAAATGTCTTTTTTCAAGCGAGGCCAGTAAAAGTAACAAAATATTTTATCATACGTCTTCTTAACTCCCAAATGGCCAGCTACCATGTCATGAGCAGTGCTCAAAATCCCATTTCGCAGCTTTGTTGGAACCACAATCTGGAACCTGGCATCGCCAACAAACCCATCACCTTGAGGCAGCCATTTTCTCACCAACATGCCCTTTTCCAGGAAGTATCCGTGTGCCACACTTTCCATCTCTTCCACTGGACGCACCTGCTGAAACATTTCAACAAGAGAAGTATCGTTCTGCTGCTCCTGTATCAGGTCAGGGTGAGACACAGAAGGGAAACGCAGGAAATGGCAACACAACATTTAGGGAATTTTTTTCCTCCTTTTTCTCTTCCAACTTCTTTTTGTTCAGACATGCTTGAGCCCTAGTAACAGCACATGCCGGAAAGATCTGTGGATGACCCTTTTCCTCAATCTCATTCACAGTAGGAGTATGGGTAACCCCTAGACAAGGTGGTGAATCCACCCAGATGCGACTCCCAGCCAACTCATTTCCCAGAATAAGTTGCACCCCTTCAACCGGTAGAGCGGGCCGCACTCCCAAAACAACCTCACCTTTAACCAAATCGGAACACAAAACAACCTTATGCAAAGGAGCAGGGACCAAATTTAAACCCATACCTCTAAACAACACAAACTTTCCTGTGTGTAGCTGATGAGAATGGAAGCACTGATGACAAAATGAAAGAGTCCAAAGCTCCAGAATCTCTCAAAATCTTAACAGGAATTTTTTCATCAGACCCTGCTAAAGATACAAATCCGTGGGACACAAATGGGGCATAACCTGGATCAAGTTCACTGAACATGTCAGTTTCAGATGACACCTCCTGGGAGAGTCCAGGCGATTCCACAAGAGAAGGTGCAGGTTCAGCAACCTGAGAGGCAAGAGCATCCCCTATGTTTGACTCTGTGTGCTGGCGAACTGCAGCAATAGCCTCAGCCTTCTCAACTAACCGTACAGGAGCAGAAAGGGCTACCGGTTTTACATGACGGTAACTTTGCTGTGTTCTAGGTTTTGATTTCAGCACTGGACATTCCGCTTTCCAATGACCTTTACCCAGACAATAATTGCAAACCCGACTTGGATCCAACTTACCGCCACTGTTACTTGACTTGAAAGGTGTAAACTCACTTCCAGACCCTTTCTGATTTCCAAAAAACATCTCTGTGTCGGTCACCCCGTACTTTATGCGTCAATGCATACTCATCTGCAATGGTCGCTGCTTCACTCAACGTTTTAGCATTTCTTTCACTCAGATAAGTAGCTATACGCTCAGGAAGAGTGTCATGGAACTGTTCCAACAACAACAGTTCACACAATTTTTCAAACGTGTGCACCTCAGATGCCAACCTCCATCTACCAAAAAGAGTGGATAGCTCACGTGCAAACTCTACATAAGTCTGTGCATATTTTCTTGCACCTCTGAACTTTTGTCGATAAGCCTCAGGTACTAGCTCATATGCTTTTAGCACTGCAGTTTTTACCTTTTCGAAGTTTTCACTATCGGTTGTAGACAAAGCAGAATAAGCTTCTTGAGCCTTCCCAGTTAACACACATTGCAGCAGCAAAGTCTGCTCAGAATCACTCCATTTCCTGTTTTTAGCCAACCTTTCAAACAGCAAAAAAAATGTATCTGGATCCTTCTCTGAAAACTTTGGAACCAACTGTAAGCCACCAGAGACATCAAAACGTGAGGAGCGTCCACCAGTTTCCCCTTGTGTACGCACTGAGGGATCAAGGATCTTACCCTCTCTGATCAACTCCATCCTGTAGTGTTCCAATTTTAATTTCTCCATTGTACGCTCTCGTTCCAAAGCCCATTCCTCACGCTCCAACTCATGTCTATGATTCAAAATTAACAACTCCTTTTGCTGTTCAAAAGTCAAACCTACCCCAGTTACAAGCTGCACATTTTCCACAGGCTGGTCAGGGAGACTACCCTGAGAAGAAACTGAATCCTGTTCATCCATTTCTTTTACCCCAGCATCCAAAACCCCCAACTGAACCAACCTTTCCTTGATTACCCCAAAAATGCGGTCCTTACGCCCCTGACTAGGGATTTCAATGTGAAAATGCTCTGCTACTTTTTTCAAATGATCCTTAGTGAAGGCCTGCAGTTGATCTTCACTTGGACTCTTCACAAATTCCTCCACAGCAGACATCACACAACCAACCACAGTACCACACTGACCGGTGACACAACAAAAAAAAATCCCAAGACCCCACACAGTTTTACCTGCCCCAAACCTCAATAGCTACCATGCCACTTAGATAACTGCCACAAGCTTTTTTTTTTTTTTTTCAGCCCAGCCCAAAAGCCACCATATGGAACATCCTTTCCCCTGGCTGTCTACCTAACCCTAGTCTTCATGCAATAGCGGCGGTGGGAGATTTAAACACAAAGCCCAATGACTCGGCCAGGCAACCAGCAAGCTAGCGACCTACCTAGACAGTCATGGAGGTGTACCCTCAGCAAAATGCTCTGGCCACACTACTGCACACAAAAAAATAAACTAAAACAACAAACACCGAATCCAGAGATGGATATCGTTCTAATACCTACTAGGAAAGGAGTTCCACAAACAAGGCTGGTTTTAAATTTGCAGACCAGGGCAACACAAAATGAAAAGCAGCTTCTCAGTGCAGGTAGCTACCACCTTACCGGCAGGATCAACTGGGAGCCCTGAACCTCAAATCACCCTACTCTGACATGCTTAGAGTACCATCCCTGTGTGTAAGACTCTCTCCAATACTATGCATTTCAGCCTACAGCTGCCAAACACTAACAAGTATCATACAAACAGAGGATCCAAAATCCCGGACGAGCCCCCATTTGTTACGAACCTGGCTCAAAGGTTTGCAACAAAGAAGGAGGAGTCCACACAACAACATAGGGCAATAACCATTTATTTTAACTAAACTAACTCAACGTAACTATAATGAATGCTAGTTATCAGTGGTGTAAAGCAAGTGTATGTGTGAGTGGAAAAATAAGGAACAAACGCCAACACAGAGTTCCCATCCTGCCAGAACCAGAGTGAGAAGAGAGAGAGACTCAAAGATGGCCGCCCTATTTATAGCTCCACCCTCTCCAGGTGTAGCCAACCAGCTGACGGCCAGGAACATGCCAATAGGAAGAAGCATAAGAGAGGGTTAGTAGTAGGCCGTCACACAAGGTAAAGGACGGTTTACTGATCTCCTACTGGCTGTTTCCCTAGCGTCCGTGAAACTTTTTGTCAAAGATTGTGTACTCTGTCGCCAACTCGGGAGCAGAGTGTCTCAACTCTTGACCTGCATTTACCGTGGCAGAGGTGTGTGGCCACGCTGAAGCATGGTGAAACATTGGCACGGGTCCGTATGAAACCTGGAGCACTCAGTCACTCCATTGAGTTGTACAGCATGAAGGCCGAGACTCGGGTAATATAGTTTTAAAATCCCTTTCATTGTGTTTGGGCTTCCATGAAACAGAATATCAATAGTCTCATGTGAACTAAAATAGGCCATATATCTTGGTTTGCCCAGCATCCTTAATAGCTATATGGATTGATCCTGTGCTTCATAGCGTCTTATTTTCTATAATTCAATAATTCTACTATTTAGGGTCAACTTGTATGTATTGAGTGTGTTTATGGTAAGTAATTTTATTTTTGAAGCTCCAAAAACTCCTCTAAATTGTATGTGAGCCCCTTTTCGGCTTGAATTTGAAAACTATGAGATAAAAACAATATGTTAGGGTTGTTAAATAGTAAATAAGGTGATGTCGCATGCTCTATCCTCACCTCTTTTCCAATGGAAAACATCATGACGTCAAGGAACAATGTGAAACAGAACTCATAAGGACTAGAATAAAAATGAAAAAATACAAGTGCTCACATCTTGTTATCAAAAGCAACCTATATTCACATACTCCAGTGCAGTTACACATTGGATTGTAGCGTCGACTGTTATCAGGAGGAAGGATCAATACATTTCACAGATAACGTGATAACAATAGGCTTATTAATTTAGTCAACCTCTATGAATGCATTAAGAGGACTGTTTGTTGAGAAACGTATATATAGGCAATTACATCCACCATGTCCTACAAAATGAAGATTGACCATGGTGACTATGACAAAGATACTTGGCTGTGATTGGTTAAACTGACTCAGTTAAAGGCTATTGAGTTGTCAAAAATCAACCTTGGTCTCAAATTGGTCTTACATTTTTGCGAAACAGATAATGCAGAAAATGCAGTGTGTGTACAGCCCCATTCAGCTATCACTTGTGACTCAATGCTGTTGTCGATTATGACATGGAAGTACTTACCACCTGGCACCGCTCACAATACAGGCCACTACAGGCCACCGTAGTTGTTCCATTCCATTTCTTGTACCCTGCCATCCCACCGCTAGATTCCCTCCTGCACACTGGACCTTTAAAGAGGAGTAGAGACATTCCTTTTCCCTGCGTGCACAGAGGTGACGTCGCGGGCCCCGACTCCTTTTCACGACAGCGACCCAAGCGACCCAAGCGGCCCTTTGTCACGTTAGAGCGCGGCCGACTGCAGCCCCCCCCCCCCCCCGTAATTAAACCGTTTCCACCGCAGCCAGCCTTGTGGAACGTGATTCTCCTTCCCCCCAGCGCCCACAGAACACGTTCATTCAGAGTGCAGCAGCAGCAACAACTCTCAGTGAGTTTGAGCCCCGAGTGGCTGGGGGTGGTACTTCACCACACGCATGAAAACAATTTAGAAGAGACGCCACGGCTGCGGTGAAAACAAGTGACACGCCGCTGGTTTAACCTTCTCCGATGACACGTCATAAAACACCGGGCTCGGGAGTGCACTGGAAATAACACTTGATAAATGGCTGCCGTCACTCCGCTGTAAATATCTCCCGCTGACAACGGGCGCTGTCAACGGCTCTCGTCAGCGCTGGCGCCGTCGGTGTGCTTGACGAGGCCGTGTAAACACCACGCTCCGCTGCCACAATCCTGAGTATGACACATCCTGTCCACATTACAGCTATTAGGACTGCTGTTTTCTGGAAGCAAGGGAAACCCGCCTGATGAAAACATCAACGTGGTGTTTTTCAGTTTTAATAACTAAAGGGTGCAGACACTCCGAAGACGAAGTCTGAAGAAGTTTCAAAAGTAATGCAACGTAAACGCACGGATGAACGGACGGATGAATTCCCATCAGAATGGGGGCTCTGCGTGTACGCTGTATATATGTGTTCATATGTTGTGCTCCCGGCCCCACATACAGAGGTGTGACCCAACCACCGCCTGTGATAAATAACCACCGTCAAGGTCGGGGTCACGACCCCGCAGTCCCGCTCCAGTGCCAGGACTGGAATGCTAACAGCGTGGCGCGGCACGCTGGCGGTTCCCGTGTCCAGCCTGGTGTTGCTGTGGCGGCCGACCCCCCCCCCCCCCCCGCTGTCCCGCACACCGCGGGGGGGATCGGCCCTCTGAGCGGCCCAGAGGAGACGTGGCGCGCTGCCTGGCTGTCTGCTGCGGTGTGGACATGATCCGGAGTGTAATGGGTTTCAATTCAAAGTCTTTCAGTGTCTGGCGCGGCCGACGTCACTGGCAGACCGCAGGAGGACTTTCCTTTGTTCTTTGGCTTCGTAGGCGTGGAAGGTTTTACATTCACATTGCCAAAGCACTTTTTTTATATAATGAAAGAAAGTTAATGGTAAGAAATCCATCCAAATGGTGTATACGGTGAGGTAGTTGTCCGAATAGGAGGGAGTTAGTTGTGTGTGTGTGTGTGTGTGTGTGTGTGTGTGTAGTCCCACAAGTCTGTCTACTGTTCATCTGTATTCATAGTCAGGGGGGAATTCATGGTGATGAAACTCAGATGCAAGTGGAGAGCGGTCCACTTGCGCAGCACACTGAAGGCTCAAATGAGACGCCAACACACCAAGACACGCGACACGCCGCGCCCCTGCTGCCGGCCTGGCAGGAATTAGCTGTTTCCAGTTCAGCGTTCCCTGTCCCCTAACACGTACAAAGGAAAAAAAAAACACCCGTAATCTGGCCCAATGTTCTGGGTTTAAATGAGCTCATTGGGATCCAGCGCAGACTCCTCTCGTTCCCGTTTCTGGTCAGAGACGGAGCGCCATCCTGAGCAGCTTAGCGCCATGCGTGTCGCGTAGCCCTGGCGTTAAGCTAGTTCCCATTGTAGAAAAACACTTGATGATCTCCACCAACGCAGTATTAGTGGATTACAATGGATATGCAACGGAGATGGTATGCTGCGTGTGTATCAGGATTAGGATTAGGATGGCACATTTTTAATAAGACCTCCACACAACCCGCTGGGCAGCACTCTGTGATCGCGCTGTGGAGGAATCTTCCAATCGCTGCGCAGAGTGCATGCCGGCGCCACTAATGCCGCCATGTCCCGTGTTCCTCTAAGGCAGCCTGGTCTGCTCTCATGGCTACCTCTTTTCCTAGTGGTCATTTGTTTATTGACCTTTTTCGAAAGATCAAGGCCATGACAGCATCGTGGTCTCAGGTAGTATTACCTTTGTGGGGTGTTCATTAGCCAAGTATGCCGTGACTCCGCAGGTTGTTTCCAGTCTAGCTATTGGGTGTAGCCTGCCCCTACAGACCCCGCCTACAGGAACACAATTGGTTGAAACTAATTTGAAGTGAAAGAAAGTGAAATGGCCGGTTTGGTCTCGTCCACCATCAGGTGTTAGATGTTAATCTGAATTTGTGATATTATATTAGATTTGTGGGTCTATATACTTGGTTTGATATACTTTATTATGTGTTACTAGCAGATCCTTTCTCATGGCGTCTCAAGAAAAGCCTGAGGCTTTTCTTTTTGTAGACTTTGTCTTTTGCTATCTTATTAAGACTGTGTTTGCACAATGTCTGAAGCTACCGAAAATAGTTAGCTCCATTTTCGATGTGAATGATGTGAATGTGATGTGAATGGGAATGTGAACGTTCCCGTTGTGTGTTTCCTGTAGATCCGTTTGCGTGGCTCTAAGCATGTCATGAAGCTTGCCTGAGTCCAGAGACCATTAGGTTTCACGCGGATGCGTGGTGGACTTCTTGTGCACCCGGGTGCCGCATGGCCTGACCCCTACACCCCTGACCTGGGATGCTGCGTGTGTTCCTGTCTTAGCTGGTTCTCAGTCTGGGGGGGGGATGACGAAACGCTGAAGCACCCCCCGCCCCTACCCTCTCCTCTGTGTGTCTCTGTACTGGAGACTAAAATTGAGTCAACGCAAGGTGGCGGCTGGAGTGAGCACTCAGACGCCAGCGGGCTTTCATCTTGACTCCCACATCAGCCTCTGCCATGAGGTCAGCACGCCCACGTTGTCACCACGCACTCACTCTGGTGTCACACACACACATGCAGCCTTGCACATGTGTGGACACACACACACGCACACACACACGCACGCACGCACGCACGCACGCACGCACGCACACACACACACACACACACACACACACACACACCTTCATAATAATGCTCTCATGATGATCTTTGAGACCACACCCCAGACTCCTGTGTGCCTGCCTGCGTGTAGACATTCTATAGCATAATAGTGCATGTTTGTCTGTGTGTAACTATCCATAGCATTACCTGTGAGCCTGATTGTGTGTCTTGGTGGGCAGCGACAGGTAACTGTCGTGGGCATGCTTCAACACCAACAGTTACCTTACTTTGGTGTAAAACCCAAAAGAGATGGAAAGAGTACAGGGGTGATTTAAGTAGGTAACAGAGGATGGAGTGAAAGGAACGACAATGGGATGAAGCAATCCCACACCTAAAAGTGAGAAAGAGGGAGAGAGAGAGGAGTTCTAGGAAGAGAGAGTGAAGAGACAGCCAATTAATCTTATACTGGTGGCCGACTGTGTGTGTGTGTGTGTGTGTGTGTGTGTGTGGGTGTGGGGGGGCTTGTGGCCCAGTAAAATAAACAGACCAATTACGGAGCTGTAGAAGACTACAGGCTTCAGAAACCAAGCTGCTAATGAAAATGTAGAAGTTATGGTCCATCAGATGAAACACACTAAACACCCTACTGGGAATAGACATACAGGCACAAATAACTTATCACCGATAAGTTCATATTAACTGAACTGAATGACTCTCCCACACACACATAAGTATGTCAATGTATGCATGCATGCAGTATGTCAAATTCATTTCAAATTCACTATTCTTAATTAAGAAACATCTTAAACCATGAATGAGAGTAATTTATTAGAAATGCCATAGCTGTCAGCTATTAGTGAGTGAAATGTTCTGTGAGAACATCTGTTTCTAGTTGACTGTGTCCGCATCTGTATGAGCCAATTTAGATTTAGACACCGCTTTCGCCTGATTTCTGACCAATCAGGGAATCGACCAATGGTTCATAGAGTTGATCTTGCCTGTCAATCACAGGTGGTGAAATGTAGGGAGGGAGGGTGAGTTTTATGGCGCCCTCCCTCTCAAAACGTACCAATAGCACCTTTAATATTAGTGGATTGATAAGGACATCATAATCATAATGTGAGGCGCTGCAGGGGTAGTGAATCAGAAACTGAGGGGCTGATCAGTATAGAAAGCATCTCTTGTATCTGCTTTAGGACCCTCCCCCCCCCCCCCCCCACACACACACACACACACACACACACACACACACATGCATGGGATTTCCTGTAAACACACATAGGAAAAGCCTGTGTACCTCCAATGAGACCTGGGGGACTTTAAAGAGAGAGACAGAGAGTAATTGTATGGAGACAACACACACACACACACACACACACACACACACACAGCCAGCTCAGTACCAAGTAGCAGAAGTAGCATGAGGGTGGAGACTAACTGATTCAATAGAATAAACATGATTGTTCCAAGAATCCCTGAGGGAGTTTGCTATAAAAACACGCACACACACTGCCACTCTTTGATCTTCCCTCTCATTAGATCTCAGCTCGGGGTTCAAGTCACGCCATTTTCATTTCTTTCATTGCATTAGTCTTTTGTGCATGTGTGTGTGTGTGTGTGTGTGTTTTGTGTGTGTGCATGTGCGGGCCGTCATGCATTACACGGTTTGTTTTGGAGTATTTAACTTTACTTTAACTGGTTGTCATTTGTTTGGACAACACTGTTGATCTGAGGAAAAAAAAACACTTTGTGGGCAGTTGTGTCTTCAGAGTCCTAGAGTGGTCTGTCTTCATATTGACTTTAGTATCCAATGGTGAGCGTCGCCCTGACAACCCCATTCTAGAGAAATATGAAAGCTTTTTGGGTGGTAAAGAAAAATATGCCACTCTATTTGTCCAAAATAGGTTTCGTGTTTTAGATTATGTTTGCACAAAGAGGAGGTCATACTTCTCCTTGGCAAACACATTTCACTCCTTCAAGAGTCAAATAACATTTTTTTTCTTTAGGAAAAGCCTTGGAAAAAAAAACAACTAGAACTCCATCTTTCGACACAACTTTCATACTCATCTTGAGAATCAGGGCCATGGAAGAGATGAAGATGAAGGAAAGGCTCTTTGAGACGATGAAGTGTACGAGCTGAGCCTCGACCTCCTGCAGACGTGTTAGAAGGTCCACAGTGCAGGGTGCCCAGTGCTCTGTCCTGGTTATCAACCATGTGTTTATACACTCTTACACACTGCACACTCTTACACTCTCAACAATGTGTTTACACTCTTACACACTCAATGGTGTGTTTACACTCTTACACACTCTGCACACTCTTACACACTCAATGGTGTGTTTACGCTCTTACACACTCACGGTGTGTTTACACTCCTACACACTCTACACACTCTTACACACTCAACAATGTGTTTATACTCTTACACACTCTGCACACTCGTACACACTCAATGGTGTGTTTACACTCTTACACACTGCACACTCTTACACTCTCAACAATGTGTTTACACTCTTACACACTCAATGGTGTGTTTACACTCTTACACACTCTGCACACTCTTACACACTCAACTGTGTGTTTACACTCTTACACACTGCACACTCTTACACACTCAACAATGTGTTTACACTCTTACACACTCTGCACACTCTTACACACTCAATGGTGTGTTTACACTCTTACACACTCACGGTGTGTTTACACTCCTACACACTCTACACACTCTTGCACACTCAACAATGTGTTTATACTCTTACACACTCTACACCAGTGGTTCTCAACTGGTGGGCCTTTGTCCAGGCAAAAAAAAAGTTAAGAAACAAATCCTGTGCTTTTATTTTGAAGAGGATGTTTTATGCAGCGGAGCGCCATCTATTTTTTATTGCCTGAATAAGTGACTGAATAGTTCAATAGTGCAGTTACTGAAGTGTTATGTTATGTTAAATACATTTGAGAAGTTGAAAATTCCTTTTCTTGATTCGGTTCGCGGCTTGTCATTAAGGGGTGATGGTGGGTCCCGAAGCCAGACCAGTTGAGAACCACTGCTCTACACACTCTTACACACTCAACAATGTGTTTAAACTCTTACACACTCAACAATGTGTTTACACTCTTACACACTCAACAATGTATTTACACTCTTACACACTCAACAATGTGTTTACACTCTTACACACTCAACGGTGTGTTTACATTCTTACACACTCTACACACTCTTACACACTCAACGGTGTGTTTACACTCTTAAACACTCTTACACACTCACAGTGTGTTTACACTCCTACACACTCTACACACTCTTACACACTCACGGTGTGTTTACACTCTTAAACACTCTTACACACTCTTACACACTCACGGTGTGTTTACACTCCTACACACTCTTACACACTCACGGTGTGTTTACACTCCTACACACTCTACACACTCTTACACACTCACGGTGTGTTTACACTCCTACACACTCTACACACTCTTACACACTCAACGGTGTGTTTCTTTAGTCATTTCTAATTGAGTCATAATTATATTGCTGCTGCCGATGTCAGTTTAACCTAATGCATGTCCCGGTAGTGTTTTTGTTCTTCGGTCTGCTGAAGAAAATATATTGTAGCATGTGTGACGAGCCCTCTGTCTCTGCCTGTTGTCTTCCTGACCTAATGGGTGGTTGGCCAGAGGGGGGGAGAGGGGGCGGGATCAGCATCAGTGGTCACGCTGCACCTCAGCCTATTTCAGTTCTGCCGGTTTGTCCTTCTCTCCCTCTGATGACTCACCTCAACATGCACTGTGTGCTCTGCATGCCCTCCACCACGCTGATCACTACTGATAATCCATGTTCATTCATCAATGTTAATGGGAGTGTTTTGGTTATTTGTGGGAAGATAAGAAGGAAATGAAATACCCTCTGATTGGTTACCCTCCCATTTATTGGCGCACCCCTGAGCCGTTCGTGACACGCGTACAACATTTGAGACGGTCCAAAAAAAAACAAAAAAAAAACACATTGTTGTGGCAAAAACCAAAATTCAGCAATCAACTGTTTCGTGTCCTCAAAGTGAGGTGGCGGCAGCACGGACGGGCTGGTCATGAGTGGGCTCAGAGGAGTGAAGACACGCTGTGTCTACCTCTCTAACCCAGCCTGACCAGATCATCCCCTCCCAGCCTGCAGCGTCTGCACCGGCAGCAGCCCCTGCTGAGTCCCCCAGCCGGCGTGGGGCAGAGGGCCCTCAGCCCCTCTGCTGCGTGGCCCTTCCACCAGGTACACACAGGACGAGTCCAGATAGGGGGAACTAATTACATTATGCACATCGGTGCACCAATCCCCCCGTTCATTTCAGGTTAAAAAGCACCGCCATTCTGAAAGGGAAGCACCTGGTCACTGTTTGCCGCGGTACAGAGTCTTGTTAATGTACTCCTGGATCACACAGAGCAGTGGTCTGTAGCTGAGAATCACTTGTTTGAGCTTGTTCTTTTTCTGTTCACTGAGAAATTGGCGAGTGAAGATGTCTCGAGAACGGTTACCCATCAATCTCAATGCCCCTGTGAATATGAATATTGAGTATGAATATTAAATGAGGGTTACTAACTGAGACAACCTATTGGGATGAAATGATTCAAGTGCATGTGGCCATATGCGACATGCACACACACACACACACACACACATGCACACACACACACACACACACACACACACACACACAGCACTTGTCACAGGATATGACGGGCTCTGCGTTTGGCTTTGTGACAAGGCCAATCTGTAAAGTGTCACTTATCTGATAAATCAATGATTGATCTACCAGGGTCTCTAGCCAGATCTCCAATAGTTATTTACCAACCAACCCCCTCCCTGTGTGTGTGCAATTTCCCTTTCAAAGATGAACAGTGACTCAGACTAATTGAATTAGTGCCATCCAATTTCATCCAATTGATTTTTTTTTCATAACGATAATTCAATTTAACAACCATCCAAAAATATTTGAACCAGCAACGTCTTATAAATGAAGGCTACCATGAGCGGTTTTGTGCTCAAGAGAACTGCGGTAGGGCTCCTAAGTGTCCCATCTGAATGCCTGTGCATATAGCCTGTCATGTGTGTGTTGTTTTGTGCTGGAGCCGCAGTGACAGCTCGTCAACATGACGTCATGAAGGACCTTGTCCAGCCAAGGTTCTGGAAGGTCGGGCGTCACAGTAAAATAATACAGAAATGTTGTGCTTGCATGTGTAAAGAAATGTTTGAAGTTTCAAACATCTCTGTTAGTCTTGTTTGGTGATAACGTGTACAACTCTACATCTTTTCAGTTTGATTATACGAAATTTATTATTGGAAGGAATATTCAATATATTGATCACATGAACACAATTACCTTAATATCAAGTGCTTCTACTTTGCATGCAGTTGGTTAAATGCACTTTGCCTAGGCATTGTGTTGATTACTACCACGGCAGGCTGCCACGGCAGTAATCAGCGTGCCAGCAGTGCAGCATCTATAAATCTGGCATAAGGACCACCCCATTAACGACTGGGCCCTCATTTGTCTTAATGTATTTCATAACCTGTCGGCTCAATATCCCGGGGACCCTCTATAGATCATGTATGGCCTCCTTCTATGTAATTGATCTACAGGACAATGTGGGCGGAAGTCAATCTTTTTCAGCTCTGTGTTATTTTTTTCATGTGGCAAGGACATGTGTACAAGTACAAGTTGTATTTCTATTTAGCAAGCCTAGCCCTTTGCGCCGTACAACGATAACTACAAGCAGCTCTGACTAAATGAGCGGCCACATGATGAATTGGTCGTACACGCACGCAATACAGAAAGTCTTCCATCGTCCTTAATCACAGCAAAGTTAAGCATATCGAGTTAAGTGTGTGAGTTCTTGCTGCCCTTCATACTACAACACCCCGAACCCACCCTGAATGATGTCATACCGTGATTCCAGTGGGCGACAATTGCTCACATGCACCTCATGTGCGCTGTATAGTGCTCATCACGTGCACTGTATCGTACATCACGTGCGCTGTATCGTGCACATCACGTGCGCTGTA
Organism: Urophycis tenuis; assembly: GCA_036785325.1. Lineage (NCBI taxonomy): Eukaryota > Metazoa > Chordata > Actinopteri > Gadiformes > Phycidae > Urophycis > Urophycis tenuis. Next base: position 2,959,917 of record JAXIVH010000031.1, read on the forward strand.
TCGTGCTCATCACGTGCTCTGTATTGTGGTCATCACGTGCACTGTATCGTGCACATCACGTGCACTGTATTGTGTTCATCACGTGCGCTGTATCATGTTCATCATGTGCGCTGTATCGTGCTCATCACATGCACTGTATCGTGCACATCACATGCGCTGTATCGTGCACACGTTCCCTCCACAACACTTCCTGGTGCTGGGCCGGCGCCCCGTCCAGCTCTGCTCTCCCTCGGCCCGGTCAATCATCCCAGATTGTGGTCGTTCAGTGGGGTCGCTTATCTCTGCAGCCCACCACACCACCACTCTGGGGGGGGGAGGGGCTACGAGTGACTCAGCAAAGTTGGCCTTTTTTTAACCTTTTTTTTTTTCTACATTCAAATGTTCTGCCACCACCTCTGAAAATGACTTTGAAATGTGAATTTGAGTGAGACCGCTTTTTGGGGGAAGAGATGTTGACCCAGGCAATGGGGGTCCAGCCAAGCCTTTATCACCTCCTCTAGATTTACTTTAAAGAATGGAGTCATTCTGGAGTCACTCCAGTGCAGTATCAAAGTATGTTGAAAGAGGTATTGCACAATGCACACAACATGGAGTACTTGAAATTATTATGCAGATATTATTGTGTTACGTTTAAGTATATGATAAATATGTGTCTCTCTTTAAAAGTGTTTTAATATACAAAACACCATACATCATCAACAACATCATACATTACAAAAAAGAATGTCTAACATTTTCATGCAACTTCCACAGTGGCACATTATTCAAATTAAACATAAGTCTAAATGTGTTCTACCAGGAATGTGTCGCCATGTTGAGCAATAATGTGTGAGGTGGCATGTGGAGTCCCCTAGATGCTGAAATGGTACATTGCAAAGGTTATACTAAAAAGTAGCATGTAACCTGTTATTTTGAAAAGCTTCATGCTGGAGAGGACTAGTGTACACAGTGTGGTTCGACACTGTCTCTGGTTGGCTAAATTATTCTACATCCTGAGAGGATACAAAATAAAGCTAAATATTTCCCAGGCATCAGCCGTAAGCCTACAAAATCATTAGCATATAATGGCCTGTTGCATTGTGATGGCTTCAATCTACTTCTACATGAGCATTGACACAAAATTACTGTCTCAATTAAAAAGTAAAGAAAAAGTATATCGTAAAAATCTAGAAAATACACAATAAACCAGTCACATGTACACTAAATCCATATATCCCATTGGCCAAATTAGAGGTTAAACATTTCTTAGCACTGGTACAACCATGAAGTCTCCCATTTCAGTCCAAATCCAGAATACATTGTTAATGTTCTATCTGAAAATCATGATGTTGGAAGTAGTTAATTTTGTGTCCAACCTGCAGACTTGTATAGACTTTTTAGATGAGTTCTAAGCATTTGGCAATGGAGGCCAGGTGACCCAGGCCATGAAACTCGGAGGTTCCTCTAACACCACCCTGAGGTGATGAATGATGTAATGATGAATGGTTGTTATGGCCCTCACTTTTTATGCCCAACTTTATGAAAACATATTAGCACCTGCCCCCTACCCACTGTACATTTTACAATCCTCCAGCCACAAGACCCCCGCCCCCCTGCACAAAGTTAAGATGGTCCAGCAAGTCGCTCTCTGTTGCACTGCAATGAATGCAAATTGTACAATAGCAGGCCTCTAGTGGCTCCGGCAAAATGGCCTGTAGGAAAATGACTTTGCACACCTCACTGACTGTAGGAAGTGAGAGAATTGAGAATGGGCGAGAGACGATGAAAAGAAGCGAAGGATAGAAGGGAAATAAAGATAAAAGGATGAAGTGTGGTGATGGTGGGTGGGGGGGGGGGGGGTTCTGCAGTGCTGGAAAAAGTTAGAAGGGACGAGTCTCAGAGGGCAGAAGGGGAGAAAGCACAGACACAGCTAGGAGACACTGGAGAGGTGAGCGGGTCGCCAGACAACCCAAGAACCCAGAGATGTAGAGCAAAGGCACCGCATCCCTAGGCTGTCGGAGCTCTGCCTAACCCTGCCTCTAGGTTCTCTGACCTGAGAGGGAGGTGGGGTCAACTCCCTTATTAGAAAAGCCTTGAGGATACTTGAGGAGGCCAGGCCACATCGAAGAAAAGTGTTGGAGCAAAGTCAGTGTTAAGGCCACTGATCCTGTTTTGATATGAGAACAATGATAAAGTAATAGTTCCTGGGGTATAAAGGATAACTTTGGAATTTTTCAACCTGGACCCTATTTTCTCATCATTTTGGGTCTAAGTGACTAATTTGAACAACAATTTTCAAAATTGGTCCAGTATTGAGCGAGAGGGCTTCAGCCATTGCAGTCAATTCATGGCTGCAATGTAACCCTTGGGACAATAGTGCCCGTCAATGTACGTCCTCTAAAAGTGCTTGTTTTTGCCACTGAAAGGTTTAGATTGTTTTTTATACCCGTCTGATGACATTTTGGAAGGATCCCTACTGAGGAATCAAAAATGTTTTTTGGTTTGTTATTGTTTTTAATCAAGCCTTGCAAAGTTGATTCTCACACTGAAATTTTGCAAGAGTTGAGTTGTTGGAGAACAAGAACGTTGGAACGTGAGTGAGAGATGGATAGAGCGGTGGCGGCAAGGTGTTGGACTACGAAAAGCGTAGCTTAGTGTGATCTTAAAGATTTGGGTAAATGGTTGAGATCGAAATGGCAAATTCAGTGAGTGAGATTTCAATGGCAGAAGCAGTGTTGGTCAACATATGAAAATAAGGCCTATGTTGAAAAATCCTTAGGTTATCCATTAATGAAGGATCCCAAATCCCCTCAATCAACTGTGTTGATTATCCGAAGAGAACGCTCAAATGTTACATTTTTGACAAATTCAATGTTGAAGGAAATGCAATAATGTAAAAAAAGTACAATTAGTATGTTCTCCTTTTTAAGTGTCTCAAGAATGAAAATTAGTGGTTTAAGATAATAGTTGTGGAATATTGAACAAAAATCATGTCTTGTCCAGACATGAGCATTTTAGTTTCCTATCCAAAGACAAATGTTGAAGAGCCTCTAGTCAGGTCATCCTGTATGTGTCCATAATGGACCGGTAGGTCATTTAAAGGGTTTCCAGCAGTGACAGGCTGTTTTAACTTGCTGTGAGCTGCACTTAGGGTGAACCTCATAAGTTGCTGTCAAGCTATACGTCATTGAGTTAACTATCATCTTGGTGGTTTATGGTTGTGGTGTAGCAGGACACCTCTGTTGATGCGGATTTATCCTCTACCTCATGCACCTGTATAGGTCACCATGAATGAGATTGAAATAACATGATTTAATTCCATATTAAACTGTTAATTTATGACTTGGATTCACCACTCTAATCAGGAGTCTCCATCTGCTGATCTTAAGCTTTATGAGCTTAGCTTTTGCTTATTTTGTTTGCTGATTGTAGTTTGATGCTATTTGCAATTTTTATGTTTGATGTCTTTAATTAGTTTTTTTATTGTCTACATGTCTGTCTATATTAATGATATAAAGTCATTTTAAACTGCTCAATATTGTTCTTGAATCTTTTACGCGATACATTTAATCACAACCATTGTTTAGACGATGTATTCTAGTTTGACATTCTAATTTTCCGCGTTGTAAAACTGTTGAATTAGCGTTGGACATGGCGTCACTGCTTCTTTTGTTTCAGAAGTTCTGGGGAAACAGAATGAGGATTAATGCAGCATTAATGTGTTTGTTTACCGAATGTATTGATTGCACAGTTATTTTTGCCCTAGTTAGTGCTGCTTTAAATTTGGATGCGTACAATTAGCACCTTTCTGGTATAGTAAAAGAGTGGGTTTCGCTGTCAGGAAAATAAGAGAATTGATTTTTAAGTTGTTCCACATTTTCAATATGCGTCTTATTTTGATGTTTATGTTGAAAATCAAAGATTTTAGCTTTTATTCAGAATCTTTAGACATGTATTTCATATCTAAATGAAATCCATCAGTGTGGCATTTCAGCCCTTTTCAAAAAATACATCAGACAGTTATTTAAACCAATCTGTTATGTTATATGTATATATGTTCCTGATACACTATAATTATTGATAATTATTCATGAATTTGCTATGCAGTAGTATGTAATTGTGGGGTTTTTAGTGCCTAGGAATAGTAAGCTAGCAGAAGCTGTCATGGATACCCATCATTTGAGGTCAAACTCATACATGAAAGCTAATGTCATTTGTATTCCTTTTTTAGGGGCTTGTTCACCTCTTGTTGTTGTGCCTTCTGTAGTTCATAGAAGTTTGGGTTCCTTTTCTTGTGTGGTTTTATTTTCTGGAAGGTGTTTAGAGCATTTTGATGACAGATATGTCTTCCTATAGAGAACGCCATTTCACGTTCATTATCTGTGATTGATGGCTGCTGTGTAAATACAATATTGTACAGGCGGCAGGCGACTCTGAATTAATTTGGTTTGGAAGCAATGCATCTGTTTGCATGAGGTACAAAGTTGTTTGATTGGTATCAAATTAGGCCAGTGCTATTTCTCAAGACCTACTCTTAGAATTACCACACCTCACAATGGAACAAGTCTAAATATGCACAGTTGTATTCTTCCCAATACAGAGCCCTAATTTAGCTTTGTTGATCCCAAGAAGTTCAAAACTTTTTACGTACATGTAACTTGTTTATGTACAGGATTTACATATGACTATTCAGGGGTTTGTTCCCAGCGGAGAGAAACACTGTTCCCGCCTCCCGCGGCTCACAAGGGTAGCGTGGTGACAGCTGTATTAGACGCACACTTGGAATAGAATTAGGCCTAATTCTTCCTGCGTATTTTGGTCCAGAAGGCGTGTTGGGATGGGATGCCGGCAAAGAAAGCCACATCAAACATGGGAGCCTGGAATAGGAAATTCCCAACGCAATTATGGAGCAGGGCTCGCTGGAGGCTGCTGTGCCGATTCACGCGCCATTTTGAAAAAACACTGGGAAGCTCCGGAGAGTAACAATAGTCAAACAGAGTCAAAGTGTTCCTGTCCTTTCTTTTCTTTACAATACATTATCTGTTGTCCTGACTATTGGCGAAGATTTGATTGGTGAGTGGGCATCTGCCAACTAATGCCATGTATTCCTACCACCCTGATGGTCACTCATGCCTAAGATCTATAGATGACTTTGACCCAAACGCAGGCCCTCACACACACACACATACACACACACACACACACACACACACACACACACACACACACACACACACACGCATACACACACACACACACACACACACACACACACACACACACACACACACACAGACACCGAGGCATTTGAGACAAAAGCAGTGTATGATAGGAGATGGTAGATCTTTACTATTGCTACCTAGAATGTGTGTGTGTGTGTGTGTGTGTGTGTGTGTGTGTGTGTATAAATACAGTTGGCTAATTAGCTCTCTGTGTCTTTCTGCTCTGTTAAGTGTTGCACCCACCCACCCCACACCCCCGGCAAAAAAACGCAGCCTCACTCGTGTTCTCGTAAAACAGCTGTGTGTGTGTGTGTGTGGTTGGGTGTGTGTGTGTGTGTGTGTGTGTGGTTGGGTGTGTGTGTGTGTGTGTGTGTGTGTGTGTGTGTGTGGTTGGGGGTGTGTGTGTGTGTGTGTGTGGTGGGGTGTGTGTGTGTGTGTGTGTGTGTGTGTGTGTGTGTGTGTGTGTGTGTGTGTGTGTGTGGTTGGGTGTGTGTGTGTGTGTGTGTGTGTGTGTGTGTGTGTGTGTGTGTGTGTGTGTGTGTGTGTGTGTGTGGTTGGGTGTGTGTGTGTGTGTGTGTGGTTGGGTGTGTGTGTGTGGTTGTGTGTGTGTGTGTGTGGTTGGGTGAGTGGGTGTGTTAATGCAGAGCATGAACATCCTCCCTCCTCCGTCTCTTTCAGGAACACCAGGTTAGGAGCGCATCAGGCGAGAGGTGGGAGAATAAATACCGCCTTCATCCCATTTCCATGCCGCTCTGTATATGTTTATTTTGTGGACAGTTGTGTAGGCTGGCTTTGGATGTAAACACCTGTTAACAGGAAAATGAGCTACACAAATTCAAGTAGAAGAAATGTGTGCGCTTTGTGGCTTCAGGAAATGAAAGCGGTTGTGCTCTGAAGCAGCCGGCTGTTCTGTTTTGCCCTCATGCCACAGTAGGAGTTGGGAGTGAACAAAAATACCACAAAAGTGTTCCAAAAGTTTTTTTTTGTATACAGTTTTAGCATCTGAAAAGTGTGTGTGTGTGTGTGTGTGTGTGTGTGTGTGTGTGTGTGTCTGTGAGCGTGTTACAAATGGTGCCAGCCTGTGGTGAGTCATCCCCTCTGCTGTGGTTCTGTGTTGAGGGCTCATTCCTGATTTCTCCCTGTCTTGTGAGCGTTGCTCCTGTGTCTGCTCACCTACCAGCGCAGCTCTCTGCCAGCTGTCCGTCTGGTTCTGCTAGGGTGCCACATTGACCCGCCCGCCTCCCTTGTTTCCCGTTCGCTGGTGTCCGAACGGTCAGTCGTTTGACTCCTGTGTTCTGTATCGTCCCTTCACTGCTCCATTAGGTCTAATTTCAATAGCAAAATCAACCCACGCAACACACACACACACACACACACACACACACACAACTGTGCATGCACATGATCCATTGTTTGCTCAATTGTGCCTTCGGGCCTGTATGTGTATACTTGTGTCAATTGTATACATTTTTGCGGCATCGTCGAAGTGCCATTGACAACAGTGTGACCGTGATCTGCCTGCGTGTGCCATGTGTCTCGTGTGTCATTCAATGGTTTGAGGGCTCTGTGTGGGCCCTGCCTCTCTGTTTGATGTTGTTGCAGTCATGCCTGATCAGTTATGCGTTTTCAGATCACTGAGTCAATGCATTCAGGTTGAGAAACGGCTGCCATTCAGTTGTATTAGGGGCCGGGCGGGGAGTGAGTGCTGTGTTGCTGTCACGCTCACGGCGAGGCTGAACAATGGTTACGGGTTTGATTTGCATGCGGTGTTAATGGGCGTGCACATGCCTTCTGCAATGTGTTAGCGGGGGTTGCTCGTATTGTTTTTTTACTACATTTGAAGCACACACACACACACACAAACACAGCCGCGCACAGGCACACACACACAGAATGGCAAAGTGTTTCTGGTCGTAATGCAACTAAGGGTTTTGGCCTCAAGCTAAACCCCCACAGGATAGGCACCCTAATTCCGTCATTAAATCATACCCTCTTTAGCTGAAAATCATTGCGGACCACTGCCCTTCAACTCTTAGCAACTCAGAGCGTTTGATGGAATGTCACAGAGGGAGAGAGTTTTGGACTGAGCTCTTTTGGACGTCATTCAACAGTTTGGCCACCACCTGAGAATATGATATGCATGAATTAAAAGAGTTTTTTTGCAATATCATTGTTATACCAGCTTTAGTGCAAACGAGGTAATCTCAAAATGTCAGAATAGTCTTCTGCCTGCGTGCACAGTTCTTTCAAACTCGCTGAGATACACAAATTCTGGGATTAGACTTGTCCTTATTAACTTTGCATTAAAGCAGCGATTTCAAAGGAAAAACAGCAACCCCCTAGCACTCAAACCTCCTCCACTGAATTAGTGTGAGCATTTAGAGCCACTCCTACCATTCCATACTTCCATAACCTACTTTGAACTGTTCTCCCTGTTAATTGGTGTGTTGGTCAGTGGTTGTGTTTGAGTAAAAATACAGTTGAAGGCTTTGCAAAAAAATAGTTATACTGAACTTGCCAAAAAGACCCAGGCACACCCACATGTGTGACGTTAAGCACTTAGCTGTGTATGGCTGGTGGGTGCCAGGAGTAAGGGCTAATACAATCGAGCTTTCATCTGAACATTAATCTAAAGCACCAGAAGGCACAAAAAGTGCCAAACCATGAATGCTCATCAGCTAAACAAATTAGCTGGTGATTTATAATCACCAGCGATGGATAACCATTGATGTAAGTTAATATTCACAGATTACTGTGTTTATTTAACTTAATATATATATATATATATATTTATTTATATCTGAGCTATGATATAATAATAATAATAATAATAACAATAATATATATATATATATATATATATATATATATATATATATATATATATATATATATATATATATAATATTTCATATTTTCTATGAATTAATGATATTATGAAATTTCACAAAAGACACACACAGAAAGTTTCAGTGACTGTGAACTTTAATATAATATAACAATATATATAATATAACTTTCAATAATGAGCCAGATTTAGCTCGTTTTCTAGACTTCTTGCATCTTAGAATAGTGACTCTTTTAGATAACAAACTTTTTGGTGACTGGACTACAACTTCTTATCGTCTCCATAGTTGTTGCTGATGTTTGAGCCCACATATAGACCTGAAATCTGTTATTCAGAGCCTGGAACTGCATATATCCCCTGTGATATAATGGGTATGATAATTGGAGTTCCACTATAATCCACTGCCCTCATTACGCTCATTGCGTAACTATGACTCACAATTCCGCGTGTATGTGAATATTTAATGACTGAAAATGAATGTAACATATTTTCTGCCCATAAAGCGACCGCTCACACAGCAGTTATGTGTTTGTAATTTGCCATCATTGCCATTTTCAAATGTATCTTGAAAATTTTAACAATTTTGAAGCATATAAAGTCCCCTATCAGCAATGGGATGCTGGCATTGTATGTTGAAAATAATGCATAAATGTCTTTAAGTCTATATATTCCTGTTCGTTTGTGACTCTGTGTGATGTGGGACACTTTTCATGAATATTAATATGTATCCCCAAATAGACTTTACTTTAAATTCATTGAATGTTGAATGTCCACCCCCCGCAGCCTCTAAATACCATCTTAGCATTTCCCTCGAGAAGCATCTTGCCTGTCCAACTTAAAAACATACACTGTGTGTGTGTGTGTGTGTGTGTGTGTGTGTGTGTGTGTGTGAGTGGGAGTGTGCGTATGTGAGTACAACCAAACAGTAATGTACTTCTGGGCTTTCTAACCAAATCCATTCTTTTTTTCTCATTTTGGAATCCATTCTTAAGGGACCAACAGCGACTACATAGGCCACTTTCAGGTTTCAGTCCAATAAATAGTTGTGGAGGGAGAGAGGGAAGCAATAAATGAGATAAGGGCAAGAAGGTATAAAAAAAAAAAGAAGCGAAAAATTGCACCAACTTTTGATGGTGGAATCGGCTCTCCAAATATTTGACATGTCTCACTTGAGACTCGGCCGCAGACTTTGGGCAGGAGGGGAGTGGGCAGAATAAAGAACAGCTAAAGAGACAGAAATGGGAAGTTTTGGGGTAAAACAAGTGTGATGGAGCAATGGAGAGTGAGAGGAGAGGTGGAAAAAGAGACTTGAGTTTGGCGTGTACAGATGAGTGTAGAGTGCCAGAGAGAGAGTGAGACTGATGGAGATGTAATAGAGAGAATGTGGACTTAATTTTCTTTCTTTTTTTTTTCTTCTTTTGGGGGCGGGGTAAAGCCAAAATATAAAGATAACTAAATTGTGTTTAATAATTTCTAGACATATGAAGTGAAATTGCAGGGCACAATGAATGTACCATAAACTATATGGCTAGAATCGCCTTATATTTCTGATGTTTATACTTTGACACTTTAAATTTCATAGCTCAAATGATTGACTCCAAAAAAGTGCTGTTGAAATTGACTCCATTGTTGAAATCCAATCCATAGGGTTGACGCACTGACCAAAGTTTGGGGGGGATTTGATGTCGTTCATCGGAGAGCCATGTTGAAGTATCACGACAGCTCTCCATCTGAGTAGGCAAGAACACCTGTAGAAAACTAATTAAGGAGAAGATAACCAGAGGAACTACTTCAAATTCAAATTAAAACTTCAAAAAGACAAAAGACGGGGAGAGAGAGAAAGAAACTGCGAGAAATTTAAATGATTTTTTTTTGGTTTCATTCTGTTTCATTCATAACCAATAATACTGAAACGAAGGAAACAGTTTGAAAAAAGTCAAAAATGATGTCTGCTGTAAGCTGTGTCCTATTAGCCACACCACGCAATACCTGGAAAGAATGATGGACCTCAGCAGCACTTGATGTGGTGTGTGTGGGGGGGCTGGTTAGTAAATACCTCATATCATGTCTGTCTGTCTTTCAGTGGTCCTGCCTACTTTTGACTTTGGTTAGTTTTCCTGCCTGCCATATCCCATATTCTCTCTCTCTCTCTCTCTCTCTCTCTCTCTCTCTCTCTCTCTCTCTCTCTCTCTCTCTCTCTCTCCACTGTGTTCTCCCCTGTTCTCTGTCGCTGAATTGTGTTCCGCACATCCGTTATCTCCATCCATACTGTTTATTTATATTACCTACTGTCAGTCACATTGTGCCTGCATAGTCTCTCCCTCGCTCACTCACTCACACACAAACACACACACACACACACCGCTTTGGAGTGTGTGTGCTGAGGAATTGGGTATTGCCTCCAGAAAACAGAATGAAATAATCCGCTGTGGAGTCACTGTATGAAGGCAGAATATGTTGAGTCATTAGTTGACACAGAAGATGACATTAAGCTTATGTTAAAAAAATATTGGAAAAAAAAATTACAGTGGTCCTGCTCACTTTTGACTGTGGTTAGTTTTTCATATTCTCTCTCTCTCTCTCTCTCTCTCTCTCTCTCTCTCTCTCTCTCTCTCTCTCTCTCTCTCTCTCTCTCTCTAACCCTTATCCTCAAACATCCATTATCTCCATCCTTACTGTTTATTTATATTACCTACCGTCAGTCAGATGCTGCCTGCATAGTCTCTCTCACTCTCTCTCTCGCTCACACACACACACACACACACACACACACACACACACACACACACTCTTGCACGCCATCACTCACTCACTCACACCCACTCACTCACTCGCTCACTCACATGCATACTCACACACATACACACACACACACACACCACTATGGAGAGTGTATGTCCAAGTATTGATCATTGCTTTCCAGAAAACGGAAATAATTGAGCCGCTATTGAGTCACAGGTGGGGGCATCCCACCTGTGACACCAACAAATGGATTAAACAAAATCTTCTGAGCATATAAGAGGCAACATGATGGTGGAGGTGGCATGGTTACACAAACAGCTGACAGCCACGTCTGTGCCCACATGTGTGTGTGGGACTGGGCATACATGAGTATGCATGTGCGTTTGTGTCGAGGGGGTGTGAGGTTTGTGTGTGTGTGTGTGTGGGGGGGGGGGGGGGGGGGGGGGGGGGGCTTTCAGAATGCAGACTGATGGGCAGGGATGACTTGAGAGTGGGGTGATGGAGGTGTCACGATAAATGTGCTCGTTCTGGTGGTTTTATGCATGTGTCTGTCTTTGTGTGTGTGTGTGTGTGTGTGTATATGTGTGTGTGTGTGTGAAAATCAATCTTTGTCGAGGCTGATTGCCTCTGGTGGTTGTGATTGGCTGTCAGATCTTGGTAGATCTTGTTCCATAATCTTTTGAGCTCCTGGAATAATTGACGGTCGAACCTGTTTATCTTTCTCCCTGGGCTGTCTAATTAGTCTGACTTGAGGCTTTCGAGCGGGGCCTCAGAAGTATGCTTATCGAGGTCTCTGTCCGTCACAGACTGCATACAGATAGCCTGCATCTTGAGTGGCTATCTCAGCTTTTCTAGAGCCAGCACACGGTACTGAGTCCTATTAGTTGAAATAAAGGTATTATCATAATACTGTATCCAGCATAAAAACATGCAGATTCACAAACAGCACAGCAAAGTCTCGGAAGTGAAAAAAAAAAACATAGGTGGTCCTCGTTACCTCATAGCAAAACAATCCACACAAACATCACAAGGTAAAAATAACCTTTGATGTGACCTTGAAGTAATAAATCTGTTTATCAAGTCAGCTCTCTGCTCCTCTCTTGGGTGGCTCTGTATCTGTATGTTGTTGTAACAGTATGTAAGTACCAGATCACGTACCACTGTCATTATCGCAAGATAACCCCCGACAGGGCGATGCAGGGTCCCGCTTGTTACACGGCTTCTTACTGAAGAAATCAATGATTTGACACAAAACATAACAACAAAACATCTTATGGATTTAAAAAAAAGAATCTATTAGATTCTACGGTTGGAAATGACGTCAGTAGCAGCGTTTTATTTTCCTTCACAGCAGAATCAGAATCCATTGTTCAACAATAATAAGTAGGGTACAAACAACCGGTTCATTTGTAACATGAATCATGTTTTTAAGTTCCCATTTTCAATCATTTATCACACCTATCACAACACAAAGGACTGTGGAAATTGACAAAACTGAATGGGCACCGGGAAATCCAAATAAAACCAACGCAAATGAACCTTTGCATACCATAGATATACCCACTAGCCTTATGTAGTGCTTGTTGCTAGATATTAGTTGTTTGGTTGGTGATTAGATGTTGGTTGGTTGGTTGGTTGGTGATCATATTTACATTTACATTTGGACACTTTTTTCCAAAGCGACTTACAATCAGTTAGGGGTGGGCCAAAATATCGATATGGCAATATATCGCGATACTCTGTCTTCCGATTGAATATCGATATTCAAAATTTGATTCTTGATATCTTTTTTCAAATAATAAATGATGTTTCAGATGTGAATCCAGCAGGACTTCCACAGCTCTGCTCTGCGAGGTGTGGCTGTACTGCTACCTCACTGGAGGCGCTCTTCTTTCCCCCGGCGGTTGCAGTGAGGAAGTGGTGCCGGAAAAAAACAAGCAAGCATGGCTGGTAACGTTAAACTACAGACGCCCCTATTTTAAGGCAGATGTTTGGAAGCACTTTGGATTCCAAAGGAAAGGAGAAACACACAGTGAGCTGGACAAAGAATATGAGCTTTGCAAACACTGTTTTGCTACCATTAGATATTCGGGTAACACAACAAACTTGCGAACTCATTTAGCACACCACCCCGACATATTAGCTCACACAGAGCCACCGAAACCTGCCGATCCGAAGCAAACTACAAACTACTAACACCTCTGGCTAAGTGCCAATTTACATAGAACAATTATAAAGTGGCATAGAACGTTTTTGGGACAGGAGGTAGGTAGGGGGTGGACGTTATGCAGGGTTCAGGTGGTAGGTTGGTTGGTAGATGTTATGGTTGGTTGGCTGGTAGAAGTGGTGGTTGGTTGGTTTGTTGGTAGGTAGAAGTGGTGGTTGGTTGGTTAATAGATGTTGTGGTTGGTTGGTTGGCTGGTAGAAGTGGTGGTTGGTTGGTTAATAGATATTATGATTGGTTGGTTGGTTGGTTGGTTGGCTGGTAGATGTTGTGGGTGGTTGGTTGGTTGGCTGGTAGAAGTGGTGGTTGGTTGGTTAATAGATGTTATGGTTGGTTGGTTGGTTGGTTGGTAGAAGTGGTGGTTGGTTGTTAATAGATGTTATGGTTGGTTGATTGGTTGGTTGGCTGGTAGAAGTGGTGGTTGGTTGGTTAATAGATGTTATGGTTGGTTGGTTGGTTGGTTGGTTGGTTAATAGATGTTATGGTTGGTTGGTTGGTTGGTTGGCTGATAGAAGTGGTGGTTGGTTGGTTAATAGATGTTATGGTTGGTTGATTGGTTGGTTGGCTGGTAGAAGTGGTGGTTGGTTGGTTAATAGATGTTATGGTTGGTTGATTGGTTGGTTGGTTGGTAGAAGTGGTGGTTGGTTGGTTAATAGATGTTATGGTTGGTTGATTGGTTGGTTGGTTGGTAGAAGTGGTGGTTGGTTGGTTAATAGATGTTATGGTTGGTTGATTGGTTGGTTGGTTGGTAGAAGTGGTGGTTGGTTGGTTAATAGATGTTATGGTTGGTTGGTTGGTTGGTTGGTTGGCTGGTAGAAGTGGTGGTTGGTTGGTTGGTTGGTAGGAAGGTTGATTGTTAGATATTGGTTGTTTGGTCGGTTGGTAGGGAGCTTGATTGTTAAATATTGGTTGGTTAGTTGGTAGGGAGGTTTGTTATTAGATGTTGGTTGATTTGTCAGAAAGTGGGTTGGTTGAAAGCATGTTAATGAAAATTAGATAAAGAACATTCTCATACTGCTGTGCAAAGACATACGGTGATCTCTTGAAAATGAACTGTAGGGAACGTCAATGTCACTTATGTTAACATCATGAATATAGTGTTGTCTTTTATTTTATCAAGGTTCCAACCTCTTATATGACAAATGATAAAAGGATGAGCATAATCAATATTAAATGATGATGCTCTGTGCTGGAACGGTAAAAGATGTTGGCAGCAAACCAAGAGAGAGAACAAGAGGGTAATCAGTAGAGGCAAGTTGTTGCACTGCTTTCATCAGGCTGTTTGCTGATATGCTAATCATGACCTTATATTGGAAGGAGCCAAGAAAGTAAGCTGATTCTCTTTTTCCTAGGGTTCATTGCTGAGGGGGGGCAGCATATCGTCCTCTGTGTGTTCTAATCTGTCGCATTAGCATGCATTTGAGATTACATGTAGGATCCTGTGCCTGAAATATTGCATGCCTTTAGGACTACATTTCTCCTGCAATGTAAATCTACAGCTATCAATTGATAGACAGGAAGCCTAGCATTTACTTAATGGCCTTCCAATACAGTCGTACGCAAGTTGTCAACCGTGGAAATAAGACCTTGGCTGTCCAACAAAAGAACATTTACTTTTGCCCTTTTGTATACACAAAAAGGAATCGGCTTTTAAAATGCAAGGACGCAGTTTGACATTGTGTTGACCTCCCAAATAGAAGATTTTCATGACTTTACAAAACCATTTTGTTGGTGAATATAAAACTTTGTATCCACCGTTAACCCACTCCAAGCCTTGTCAGTGGTTAATGTTTGCAGGCCAAAAAGGGAGACTCTTTCAGAAAATAGAATGTGTGTCTGGCTTGGCATGGCCTCTCACACACTAAATGCACTCCTTCCTTTCAGAATTCCCTCTTGGTGTGTGTGTGTATATCTCCCTTACTCACACAATCTCTCTTGCACACTCACATGCAAACAACCACACACATGCACTCATGCACACACAACATCGCCATCCCATTCTTACACAATCTCCATCTCCCTCCTTGTTCCTTCTGTGTTACGGACACATAATGACTCATAGTGCTTGACAACAGACTGAGGAGTCTGCCTTCATTGCAGTATGCAGTCGCCCACTCTTCAACACTACATTAGTTTGTGTTATTGTGTTAGAATATGCATTTTTATTAGTTTTGTATGTGTGCATGCAGAAAATATATACATGTTCTGAACTATATTTGGTCGTAGTTGTGGGTGGATCGTGGTCCCTATTACAAATTATTTAGCTGTTAGTTAGTAGTTATTGTTCTCTGAATGTGTTTGCATTTACAATTACAGTGCATCTATATCCCACGTATGCAAAAGATGTTTGAGCATCCTCGCTTGCCATACCACACAAACACAACACCATACGTATGTCTGTCTGTCTGTCTGTCTGTCTGTACTGTATGTATGTATGTATGAATGTATGAATGTATGAATGTATGAATGTATGAATGTATGTTTGTATGTATGTATGTATGTATGTATGTATGTATGTATGTATGTATGTATGTATGTATGTATGGATGTGTGTATGTATGTATGTATGTATGTAGGTATGTACGTACGTACGTACGTACGTGTACGTATGTAGGTATGTACGTACATGTAGGTATGTATGTACGGAGGAGGTGCAGAGGGACCTGCATATCTTAACATGTTGTCCGGGTGCTGGTTTGTCATATGTACGTTGCCCTCCTCCCAATGTATAAATTTACAGGACGGTAGGAAACATTGAGGCTGAGGAGTTGGTTGCTGGGCACATCCCCTTACCATGAATATTTCACACTCAATACATAATCCAGGAGGCCCGTCACTGCCTGTTGCCATGGCAACCACTATCAGTGGTCATGACTATCATGGCCAGAGGTTTTGGAAACAAACAAATAAACAAAACAACAAGTATGTTTTCTCAAGATTGGATTGTAAAGGGAAAGAACATAGGTGTGTGTGTGTGTGTGTGTGTGTGTGTGTGTGTGTGTGTGTGTGTGTTTCTTTGTAAACATAAATGACCTGGTGCCCAGTAAACAGATGGTCTGCATTTGAACCCATAAGAATACAAACCCCGTTGTGTCTTGCAGCTGGCCAGCAACACCCAGCCATAACTTCCAAACCTGCTCCAAATCTTTGGAGAACCAATCAGCAATGCCCTTTTTTTCCAATAATATGACCTGAAATTTAACACTTCTGATGCTTCAAGTCCCATCTGTTACCCTTTTAAGAAACTGTGCCTTTCATTTTCAAACTGTAATGCTAAGAATCATCATCATCATCGATGAAGTATGACATCGATACACGTGACATGATCAGAGTTTACTGTCTATATTCCTGTCTTCACTGCTCTTACATCTGCACACTACCCATCCTGTCTGATTAAGAGCACCATCCCATGCTCACCACTAACTCACCATACACTCACCATTATGTATGTATGTCTGTGATATGTTTTCTTTTTTTGTGAAAATAAACGCAAGGACATATGTGTCAATCTCGTGACAATGTGTCTGCAGAAGAATATAAAGATCGTAAAAGAGGCCTTTTCCTTTCCACACCTCAGGCAGCACACCCTCGCTAAAAGGGTCAAAGACAACCGCGCGTTAGCGGTTGCCTAAATAAACACGCCAACAAGACAACGCCAACAACCACACACTTTTCCCAGATGTCGTTCCTCTTGCTGTCACTCACGGCACTTCAGGTCAAGTATTTGAAGATCTCTTTGTATGATGTGTTTTTCCCAAAACCCTTCTAAAAAATAAAAAAAACCCAGAACGTTTTAAGCTGAAACTTCAGCGCTGCCTAAAAAGAAGCTATCCCCCCACACACGCCCGTTACAGGCACCCACTCAGGCGCCCGTTCCCTTTGTGCGCCGTCCTTCAGAAGTCAGGGCCCGGCGGCGGCCTTCCTCCGCTGAGCTGGTGGGGCGCCACGTGATTCTGGGGAGCGGAACGCGCTGGTGAGTTCATCATCCTGGGCTCCTTTTACCTTCTGTTTTCCTTTTCAGGGACCCTCTTTTTTTTCGACCCCCTTTTTTTATTGTTGTGTTTCCTAGATACTTTTTGGAGACAAGTAGAGTGTGTGTCAAAAGTGGATGAAAGGTTTAGCCTGCAAACCTTGATTTCAATTAGAAGAAAACCTTTTATTGTACAGTGCTGTCAAACAGGAAAAAAAAAAACACATCTCTGGAGGACATTGTCCCGTAGTTTAAAACTATGTTGGTATGAAAGAGGTGTCCACGTCTACATGAATAACGCGCTGCACACATATTCATATCTTCTTTTGTTTTGTATTCATTTATTTGATTCAAGCACATGATGTGAGACGTTGGATGTGGAATTTTGTTGGAACTCATTAAATGAAGAGGAATGTGATGGAGCAGCTTTGCTAGGAGGGTGATAATTACCAGAGCTGGTAGAGAAGGGTGGACAGAGCCTGCAGGAAAGTAAAACCCCAGCATAACCCCCTGCCAGGATGGCCTCCAGCCATTCAGACATCTAAAAGGCGGACATGAACAAATAAGTCTGGACTTTTAATGGCAAATTGGGGACTTCATGAACCTGACGTGTGTCAAGTTTGAGGGTGGCACTCTGTGGCAGGTTGTCAAATCTGCCATGATCACATTTATACACAAGTAATTGTTATTTTTGACATCAAAATATACGATGACAGGAGATGTTGACATTAAATGATGTCTGTGAGCAATATCTGGAAAGATTGGATACACTTCAAACAAATCAACAATCTGAAATATGTGCTCACCACGTTCACATATTCAACACCTTTACCATCTCTGAATGGGATCATTGGGTTATGGCCTGTGACCAGAGTTCATAAGGTTCATTCTCTATCAATTACTCAAAGGGTGCAAGGTTTCTTGCACCTCTATTAGGACCTCAGTCAGGACCAAACTGACTCCAGGTCTCTGTCCATCCTGATGAGCCTTCCGTCATCCTTTGTCATTGGGCAGGGAAACGCCGGCATGATAATCAGCTGCGGTTGCTCCACAGACCGGGCGTGGGCCCGTCTGATGGCGCCGGCCAAACAAAGCAATCGCTGCCCTTCAATTCTCAATTCTTCGTCCCAAACCCCAGCATTTACGCACCACTTTCACTCATGAAGGATGACATTTCTTGGTAAGTTGATTTGTTTTCAATGCACAGAGAGGCCTGTGGTGACACTGTGGAGTGCGGAACAGCCGGATACCGCATTTTGGCCGAAGCCCCGAGGTAACGCTCAAAGCCAAAACATGCCAAAGTCACATCAGCGGACCTAACAAAACAACACAAAGCCGCTCTCGTTTCTTTGTTATCTTCAACTGAGTGCAAATAGGCTGTAGTGCTAAGACACTAGCGAGTTGCTAATGGCAACCATCTTAATGCCTGCTACTGTCCAGCCAACAAGCAACAAGCACCTTAAGCAACTGGAGCTCAAACCGTGTGCGGTTGAAGAACTGACCAAAATGAAGTCCTCCCATATGCTTCAGTATATCTATTGATGATTTGTGGTTACCCATTCATAACTCATAGGACACGTTACATTAACCTAAAGAGTACATTGCATCAATAAACAAATAAACAAATAAATAAATACATAAATAAATAAAATGAAGAATATAGATTTGTTTGTGGTTGTAGTTTGTTCATACGTTCTGTGTATATTTAAAAGATGTCTCCTGTCACAGTTTGAATCAAATGAATGCACCCTGGCAGATGGGAAGCAGAAGGGGGGTCCAATATGTCATTACCCTTTACCAGATTTCGTTGAGGTCTTCCATTTTTCAATCCTAAATTTAATGATGGCGACTGAAAGACGTTTGATCCTCTTGAAACTGTAGCTTTAAATAGCAGCAAGAGGGCTGTCTTGTTATGCAACTCATTGGGAGACCATGTCTAGTCTTTTTAATCTTCTCCATGGGTTTCCCATCATCCCCAATCTCTAGCCCTTGGTAACTATTGTTACGGCATTACTCTTATATACTCAAAAGTAAACCCCTCTCACCAGCTTCACTCTTTAAAGTACCAAACTGCAGACAGGGCTGCCAAAAATTGATCGGCAATTCAATGTATTGTTTTGTTTTGTTCCGAAGCAAACTGGAGGTATGTAGATGATCATGTGAAAATACAAATGTGCTAGCATTTTTGTGTTCACGTGTTGTGAAGCTGGAAAAGAACGAGGACTTTCAAGTAGCTTCATGCAGGCGCGTCCTCATGCCTTATGCACTTCTACAAACATCCATAATCCAGCTGTGAGCCAGGTCTCCAGACTGGCCTTCGGCAACTCCACACACAACTCCAACACATGGCAAATCAAGAGAAGGCATCATTTAGAAGGGGAGACTGAAAGATGTTTGCCAAACTTCAGATAATAAGGTGCTTCAGCCCCAGATAAGAAGTCATTCTTATCTTGTCTTACAGCGTAGAACCTCACCGTGCCTTCCAGCAAATGCACACAGATAGCACAACACATTTACACACATGTTTAAACACACACACACACACACACAGAGGTGCGTGTGTGTGTGTGTGTGTGTGTGTGTGTGTGTGTGTGTAAGCCCTACATTATTTATTTAAAATTAGTCTTAGTTGGTCATTACCTTTCTTCACTTTTTTCTCGTGTCTACTAGTGTATCATGCACATCACATCTGGTGCTCATACGTGGATGGATTGTGAATAAAATGTCCTGCTGTTGTTTTCTGGATAATTGTTCCAATAAACGTGAAGATTTTTGAAGAGGTTAAGAGTCAACATATTTCCTCATTTTCAGGCATTGTAAAAGAAGGTCAGAGAAATATAATAGCTGTTGTAATGTATCATATAAATGTGGACATTTGGCTGTGTGTGTGTGTGTGTGTGTGTGTGAGTGTGTGCGTGCGTGCGTGGGTGTGTGTGCGTGTGATCAACATACCTAGGATTCGGTCTAGAAAGTGTATCTTTCAGTATCGTCTGTCTAATGATTCATTATCACTTATCACACTATTTATTTCAAGTGTATTTTCCGTAAGGGTCACAGGAGAGCACACACCCTTACACACATACCCACAAATTAGCACAAGCAGACCGGGGCAAAAAGAAAATAATATCAAATGCAATACTTGTTCTAACCAAGGAATTAAAGCAAAATGCATTTCAACCACATAAAACCTTTTTGCACAACGGCACACCATTATGAACCTAATGGCCGAAGTGCAAAGCTCCCTCGCACGTTGAGCATGGCTGCGTCTGCGCTCAAACCCTTCACGTTTATCCAAAGGTCCAGAGGGGTGCCTGTCTGGCCTATCGGTCCCCAGAGATTAGGACACGCTGTGCCTCTTAACAAGGGAGGCTGTGTCGTGACAGGAAAACATCTCAAGTGCTGTTAATGATGTTGCGTGAGCTGGGGGGGGGGGGGGGGGGGGTTGAAGTGGGCTGTTAAATCTAGTCACAATGTCACCCAGTACGTCAACATCCGCAGACTCAGTTGGGGGTGTAAGGAGAAGCAAGGCATTAAGCTCCCGTCAGTCCCAAGGGTGCCAACCCTCACCCCTATAAAGGGTCCAATTTCGCCCAGAACTGTAGAGGAACTTCCATATCAAAGCTTGCAGCTTTCCCCCAGAGATTGCAATCTCTTTTATGATTCTTTTGAGTCGGAGATGGGGGCAGTGTATCAAGCTGGCACCAAAGTACTTTCTTACTATTCTATTTTTCACACGCACACATCTTTCATAAATGCTCAGGTGAAGGAAGGTGTGTGTGTGTGCGCCTGCAGTACAGTGTACATGGACAGGACATCAGACCTCCTACTTCCCCCAATATGGCTCCAGGTCATGGCGAAAACATATATCAGGTCTCAATGGTTGTACAACACAGCATCAGCATCAGACAACATTGTGTCCGATATCAAACTGGAATGTCCCCCCCATGCATAAATGCTTGGCCAGTATGTTGAGACCCCCGATTACTTGCCGACATGGTCTATGTCGAGATGCAGATAAGCCCTGACTCATGTTCAACTCGCCTCCTCTCGCTGGGTAGACACACTCTGAAATTGGCTTAGCCATCAATTGACATCCATTATAACCCAAACTAACAAGTGTTTCACTTATCTACCTCACCGATTTTACTTTACACTTATCTTACTATTAAGACCGCTAGTTATCTGATAATATCTGCTACTTATCTGATTTGATTAGATTTGTTGTTATAATTTATATTGCACACATACTACTTTATTTTTATTGTATTCTATCCTATTTTATATTATTTTATTTTATTACACAAAGTTGAGTTCACCCGGGCTGCAGTGCAGAATTGCACTGCTGGTAATGATGTACGTTGTTATCTGGTATGTGACAATAAACATGAAACCTTGAAACCTCCAAGCCTGAAACCATAGGGTGGCTAGCATAGCTGGATGTTTGTGTTGACCAACCCAGGCGATATCACACAAACTGTCCTGGCTTGGTCGCTTTCTCTGGTCGTGCCCACAAATGAAAAATACATATGTTTCCGTGCTGCGGTGACATGCCACTGGGCATGCTCATACACACATGATGGCATTCCTATATTTTCACCTTGATCTGACATCGTATTGCCTGGAGTGGGACTCCTGATGCTGCCGTCTCATGACGTCCTGAGATGTGGGCTGCACTGCAGTGCAGCTTCACGGTCAAGGAGATAAATAAGAGAGAGGGGATTCCAGAACAACGAACAGGAGAGGACGGGAAAGACAAGATGTTGAGAGAGAAGACATGGTGGGACGATGGGAGTGTGGGGTGAAAGTAAATAAATAAACACAGAAGAGAAAAACAGCCGGCGGCCAGCTTGAATTTGAACTATACCATGGTCATCCCAGCGTCAGTATGGGAAGAAGTATTTGTTCCAAATAAAACGTATGCATCAGCTCCAGAGCTAGGCCTCCAGACCCCGCCTGTTTAAGCATTAGACGGGGCTGTGTCTCTGTCCCTCAGCCAGGGACGGAGAACCTGTACCAGGTACAGGAACCTGTGGAGAACCTGTGGAGAACCTGACAGTCGAGGATATTCCGATACACCAACTATTTGTTTTTCTTCCTTGTTTTCTTGTTTTCTATCCCCGTCTGGCAGATTAGTTTATTGTTTTATTCTTCGCGGCCTCAATATCGGATGTGATTGCATGGCACCGAACATCGCCCAAAAGGTCAGCGTCAAAGTAGAAAGTCTTGTAAAATGTCACTTTTGGCAGGCAGACCCCCCCCCCCGGCTTGGCAGCGGGTCGGCCGAGCTCGGACGCCAGACCCCGGCAGCACTTAGGGTAACAGCAGAGCTGGGCTGAGCTGAGCTCCCGTCCCCATCGGTAATGTATGGGAATGTATGGCAACGCTGTGAGCGTGGGCCCCAGCTGGCGGCTTATCGGCCGACATGTGGCTCCGGGGCGAATCGAAAGCCAACGCCATTGAAGCTTCCATCTGAGTGGCTGTTCCAACAGAGGCTAGTCCGGGCGCCCTCTCTGACCGGGGCTTCGAGCTGCCTCTTCAGAGCGTGAAGCCTCCAACACCCTCCCCTGACCCGCAGGGTCCAAGCAGGCATCCCAGAGACCTGCCGTCAGCCAAACACTTCTACATGTTACGTCTGCTGGGACTCTACTGGCAAACTTCCGTTCGTCCTCACGACTTAATTTAATTTGTGAGTGTCTGTTGGCTCTGGTGAGTGTACTGGCCACTACAAAGAGAGAGAGGGAGAGAGAGAGAGAGAGAGAGAGAGAGAGAGAGAGAGAGAGAGAGAGAGTCCTTGGTGCTACGTCCGCCATTATGGCTCTCGTGTCTGGAGGCCGTCCTCACATTTACAAGTTCCATCGACAGAGCGCTTTAAGTGGAATCGAACACCCCGGGACACACGCAGAATAAAGTCAACCCCCACAACTCAATAACACTGACAGCATAGGTCAGCGCCTTGCTTACTGACTGTGGACATGGGGTGTGTGTGTGTGTGTGTGTATGTGTGTTTGTGTGTGTGTGTGTATGTGTGTGTGTGTGTTTGTGTGTGTGTATGTGTGTGTGTGTGTGTATGTGTGTGTGTGTGTGTGTGTTTGTGTGTGTGTGTGTATGTGTGTGTGTGTGTGTGTTTGTGTGTGTGTATGTGTGTGTGTGTGTGTGTGTGTTAGGGGGGCGTAGTGATTGATGTCTGCCTGTTGGCGGACCCGCCTATAATTGATATGTTTAAGGCATAGCCATGCTGTCCAATGCCTTCGGAGGTGTTCCTCTGTCTTCCCAGGTGAGAGGGTACGGTTCCTTACAGTGGTAAGGAGAGCAGATGGAACAAACAGAGTTTTATAGACAGAAAAACTCCTGCCTCTTTCAACACTACCTCTCCTCTCTCTTCCCTCCATCCTCATAGATTGCTGCTCTCATTTTCCACATCCACCATAAAGTGTGTGTTCCAAAGGGTCCCGATTTTAACACCAAGTTTGATTTTGACATGGCTTGTAATGGCTAATCAACATCACACCAGGTGGTAAAATAGGGTGCGTAGGGGGGTGCGTTGATGGAAGGGAGGGCTATAACTCAACCCCTTGGCAAACTTAAAATACTAAATGTGTGTCTCTCTCTCTTTCTCTCTCTCTCTCTCTCTCTCTCTCTCTCTCTCTCTCTCTCTCTCTCTCTCTCTCTCTCTCTCTCTCTCTCTCTCTCTCTCTCTCTCTCTCTCTCTCTGTATCCCCACGTCTTGACACTGCTCTTTGGTCCCATTAAGACCACATTGTCAGGCGTTCTGAAACGGCCACCACAGAGCGGAAGGATTTGACACATTCAGACAGGCACCTTTGCCCTATTTTCAAAAGTTGTAACTGAATTAACTATGATCTGTGGATGTAGAATGGTACGCCCATACTATGTGTGTCTGTGCCTGTCTGCCTGTGTGGGCACACATACACTCCAGATATACACATATGCACCAGGGAAGTGTGTGTGTGTGTGTGTGTGTGTGTGTGTGAGTGTGTGTGTGTGTGTGTGTGTGTGTGTGTGTGCCCATCTGTGCTCATGTCACTCACAGATGCAGAGTAGTAAGAGTGTGTGTGCGTGTGTCTGCCTCATGGTGGGTAAACAGTGTCAGTCTGTGCGTGAGGGAGAACAAACTCAGGGCTGACATTGGCCCGGAGGTCGCTGACCTGCACGTCAAAGAAAAATAATCCCGCAAAACTCACAAGCCCAAATTTGGCATAAAAGCCTGATAAGCAGACACACGTCAAGGCTTCTACGCACACGCACACACGCACGCACACACACACATACACACACAACACACACACAAATGCAAATGCTATTCTCAAAACCAAAAATAAGACATAAACACGTTACACACCCACCCAATTTCCCTAAAGCTATGAAGGATATTCATATTCCAAAACTTTGGGAGACAAAGTGATATTGTGAATATTTTTGCTGATGTGCGCTCACCAAACCAGAGTATGACATGCCTCAGAGAGATGTGGGAGAGGCTATGGAGGTGGCATCGGTCAAAGTTAAGCCTTTATTTTTACATGAAATGGAATTCCAGTTCTGAACTTTTAACACACATCACACGTTTGTTCTTGTTGAATTAGGCCATTGCTGATGAATATTATCTGATTTTAGGACACATTTTTCTTGACAGCAGCAAGTGCTGGATGTAAGAGAGAGCATGATCACAGTCAGACACGGGCAGTGACTTGGAGTGAGTGGGTGGGTGTACGTGGTTCTTATTGGACAGTGTCCACGTCCTGGCCAGTAACAACCAACGTGAGGGTGGATGATCATGGTGGAGAGTTCAGGATTGGCCATGGCTGAAGTCTCGGTGGGAGAGGCCAAGTTAGGTTCCAATACACTATGGGGGAAATCAACATGTCTGCAAGGATGCAGGACAGCTAAAGGAATCTAAACATCAGATAAGTCAGGAGATTCGCCCGGCCTCAGTGTCAGACTTTGTGTCTACAGTGGACAATGCAAATGCAAACTACTCTAACACCTCCCTTAAGAGAGAGCAGGGGAGAAATATATGGGTGCAAACAAAACGCATACAAATGCCTTAAACAATGATTAGTAACAATATTACATTTACATTTAGGGCATCTAGCAGATGCTTTTATCCAAAGCAACGTACAATAAGTACATTTGTCAAAAGAAGATGAAACAGACATTGCTGTTAATACAGTAAGAAGAAGAACAAGTTTCAAGCATGTAAAGAAGCTTATATAATTTCTGTACAAATTGATATTATCATTAGGATACATAACAGATTTAGATTTATTTATTAAGCCTGTTATTTGTCCCACAAACGGGGAAACATATAGTTCTCTGCATTTGACCCATCCTATGGTACATAGGAGCAGTGGGCAGCTATGTTCAGCGCCCGGGGAGCAAGGATTCAGTGTCTTGCTCAAGGACACTTCAACATGCGGACAGTTGGAGGAGGGTGATGGAGGGGATCGAACCACCGACCCTATGGTTAGTGGAGGACCTGCTGTGTCTACCCGCTCTATCCACTGAGCTACTGCCACCCAAACAACAGCCAAAACAACAGTTGCTTCTGAGAAGACCTGTTTATTTTCTCTGCATCCATCCTCTGATCGATGATGTCATTGCCATGACGTCTGGTACAGTGGAGAGTTTGGCAGGCGCATTGATTTTGTGATGCAATAACAACATCTTGTTACATTGTATATAGCATTCATTTCATGCATTATATATGCATATGTTGTCATATTTAACTGCATTCAATCTGTTTATTTTTGTGGCTTTTAGATGAGCAATTTTTGGAAACTGGATAAAGCATGTTAAATCATCCGAGCCAGATATTTCCAAACAAATTGCTTTGTCTTGAAATTGGCGTGACAATATTTAATACAATAACTCGTTAGCTTCAGTGTACCATGCTCAAATTCCAATCAAGTCACACACATCATGATATTGTGGCTCTGTGTCTAAACAGTAAAAGTTTTAGCGAAAGAAAAACACAGCGACAAAATGTCGTCCAACTCTGACTGACATGTTTGTCACGAAGCTCAAGTGGATTTGTTGAATCTGCATACAGACACACACACGCACACACACGCACACACACACACACACACACACACACACGCACACACGCACACACACACACACACACATACACACACAGTCACACACGCACGCACACACACACACACACAGTCACACACGAACGCACGCACGCACACACACACACACACACACACACACACACACACACACACACACACACACACAGTCACACACGCACGCACACACACACACACACACACACACGCACCCTTGCGCACATTCAAAGCATGCCAGGAAGGGGCTAAGCACTTGGTGACATGCCAACAGCAGTTGGAAGGAACCTCAAAGGGGGCTGAAGGTGTCCTGCAAGGAAGGTGAGGGTGGGGATGATGAGGTGGGAGAGGGACCCGGGGAGATAGCAGTGTGTGGCCAAGCTGCTTACTGATGCTGTCGTCCTCCACAGCAGGGGGGCCACAGCCACACATTAGCTCTGTATCGCACCCCAGAACCTGCTCGTCAGGCACTTTGTATAGCCGCATGGCAACATGAGCACACGCACATCTGCGCAGGCCAACACACACACACACACACACACACACACACAGACACACACACGCGCAGTTGTGCATTTCTTGTGCTTCTTGCAACGTACAAACATTCAAACATATTCCACAACAGTGATCTTGTTTTTTTTCAAGCACGATATAATAAATACTTTAAATTGACCAAAAACCAAGACGGGTTTGCAACTAAAATGTTAAAATGCGTTCTAATCGTCACACATTATTATTATTATCTCCATGTTTGTTTCAGTGCTTTTGATGATACATTTGCTGTCGTTAAGCATGAAAAAAATGGAGGTGAGTCTCTAACTGAGAATTAGGAGATCAGAGCAGATAAGTGTCTCTAGAATGACTTTACTTCGCTCTGCTGGAAGTAGGGCAGACGGACACGGATCATTATGCTCAATAAATGTTCTGCCTTTACAAAATCCACCATCAAAGGAGACGATCGCTTCTGACGCGTTGACAGAGGACTCCGGAGTCAAATATGCAATCCCCCCCAAAACTGGAATAGTCGATAGATAAGATAAAGCTGGTGTGTATATATCTATGTGTGTGTGTGTGTGTGTGTGTGTGTGTGTGCACGCATGTGTGTGTGTGTGGGTGTGTGTGTGTGTGTGTGTGTGTCCGTGCATGTGTGTGTGTGTGTGTGTGCGTGAGTGTCACTGTATGTGCGTGTGTGTTTGTCCCGGTCATAACAGTGAGATATAGCCAGTCACTCTTCCCCTAACGACACTGAAGTCTGACTTTGATCCCATCCGGTTAGTGATGGAGTCATCTACGCTGCGAGCCCAGCTGGCTGCCATGGTAACTGCATTTGTGTCTCGTGGGCGTGTGGTTGCGCTCACTTAGCATCGTCCTGAAAAAAACAGTCAACAAGTCTATTCTGGATTCAACAAGGAAGTGATTGAGTTTTCCTCACGCTGTTGATGAGCCAGAGGAAGCTGGTTGGTTTCATGAACGTCATTGATTTGAGTGTTCTCACGTTGGCTGACTCTGTCAACACCCTTGACCTACGACCCTGAAGCGGACAGACACCTTCTTCACTTGTCCTGGAACAAGAAGACGTGTGTGTGTGTGTGTGTGTGTGTGTGTTGTGTCTGTGTGTGTGTGTGTGTGTGAGGATGTGTGTGTGTCTGTGTGTGTTTGTGTGTGTGTGTGTGTTGTGTCTGTGTGTGTGTTGTGTCTGTGTGTGTGTGTGTGTGTGAGGATGTGTGTGTGTCTGTGTGTGTTTGTGTGTGTGTGTGTATGTGTGTGTGTGTGTGTGTATATGTGTGTGTGTGTGTGTGTGTGTGTGTGTGTGTGTGTGTGTGTGTGTGTGTGTGTGTGTGTGTGTGTGAGTGTGTTTAATAAGGACCAATGCATGCACCTCTCATCTCTCCGCTCCTACTGAAATGTTCACAGCTTGATCGCCGAGCTGAACTTTTGAATAACAAAATGTCTTTGAAATAACTAACAAAGCTTTTCCAATTGATCCAAGGGCAGGAGCGAGCAGGTATGTGTTGGCATGCGTACGCATGCGTGACCCACGTGTGTTTGCCTGGGGATGAAGTATGAAATGAAAGCAAAAGGAGATAGCAAAGGGTTTTGTCAAGGATATCTGAATGTACATATATAGCTTACTTTTTTATAACAGGGGACAGACAACCCCAGCCCTATGAGGCCTTGCAAGAGATTCACATACACACACTCACACACACACACACACACACACAGCGACCTGGGAAGAACCGAAGTACAACTTAATCCAGTGTTAATCCGGACGGCTCCACCCGTATCTCTTGGCTGGAGCTCTCCGTTCCCTAAAGCATAACGTTAATCCCGGTCTTTCAGGGCCTTTCAGATGACTTACGGCCCCACGCTAACCTTACGCGACTTCACGAGTGCGTTCAGCACGGCTCGGGGGCCGTCGGCTGTGGACAAGGCAATCGGGGGGAAAGAGCGAAGGAAAGGGATTCCGAGGGCGGATGCAGGTTTCAATGCATAGATCCCTCGGCATATTTGTACGTGGAGATACTTACAATTGAGCTTAGTGCGCCCAGACCAAATGTTTTCCCAGCCAGTCGGTCCAATGACGTGGTTGTGTTAATCGTGAAGCTCAAACGGGGGAATTCATAGTTCAGAATCATCCATTAGCTCATTCGAATTAAACTTGCCTTAGATATTGTGTGGGTTAATTGGGGCTTTTTGTTTTTCATGTTCAGATTATGATATGGCTGCTCAATGTTTAGCCTTTGGAAAAGAGATGTAAGCTACTTGTCTCATCATTGGGGGTTTATGGGTACTTTGGATGATCCCGCATCATTCTGCACAGACACGTCTCTTGCAACATAATGTGGATCCACCAACTTAAACAATTGAGCCAGTAATGTAGCGGGACAATGCACAATGCAATACAGTGTATTAATGTTCCACTACATCACATCACCCTCCTGTAGTCTCTCCCTTGGGTCTCAAGTGGGTCTTGAATGTAAAACTCATGACAATAGGATGGAGTCACAAGCCATGTTCCCTGGACCAGACCAGCTGGCTCCACTTGTAGCTTTGCTCAGCAGCTTGGCTCTGGCAGGCTGTGGGGCAGTCAGCCTTCAGCCAAGCACCTGACCACTGGTCCTGCTCCAAGCTGCCCTCTGGATCTCACCTGTCCCACGGCTATCAGCTGTATTTCTATGGATTCACCTCAGAGGCCCCATCGTATCTCTACTCTCTCTCTCTCTCTCTCTCTCTCTCTCTCTCTCTCTCTCTCTCTCTCTCTCTCTCTCTCTCTCTCTCTCTCTCTCTCTCTCACTCTCTCGCTCTCTCACCTGTCCCACGGCTATCAGCCCTCCAATTCAAAGGCCCCATAGTATCTCTACTCTCTCTTGCCTGCTCTCTCTCTCTCTCGTTCTCTCTCTCTCTCTCTCTCTCTCTCTCTCTCTGTCTGTCTGTCTGTCTGTCTGTCTGTCTGTCTGTCTGTCTGTCTGTCTGTCTCTCTCTCTCTCTCTCTCTCTCTCTCTCTCTCTCTCTCTCTCTCTCTCTCTCTCTCTCTCTCTCTCTCTCCAGTATTCTGCTATTCTCTCTCTCTCACATGCATTGCATGTACGGCCTGTTATACCTCCGCCCTATCCTGTCTTTTCATTATTCATGAAGCATACCATTCTCTCTCTCTCTCTCTCTCTCTCTCTCTCTCTCTCTCTCTCTCTCTCTCTCTCTCTCTCTCTCTCTCTCTAGTAATGCATAGGTCCTTCCTACAGACCTCCCTCTCTGCTCCCTCGGGCTGTTCTGCGAGCACACACACACACCCACACACGTGTGCTCGTCATCATGATGTGTGTCATCATGGTTTAGCCGGTGAAGATAGCAGAGGCCATAGGATAACATGCGTGTGCACGTGCCTGGCCAATACCATCACCCTGAGAGCTTCTCTCTTCTTCTGATTGACTATTGTTCTAATGGTATTTAACTGACAGGCCATTTTGAAAATGGGCCGGTGTCACAGAATGGCTGATGTATGCCACACACACACACACACACACACATGCAGACACATGCAGCCAGCCACATACACACACACACACACACGCAGCCACACACACACACACACACACACACACACACACATGTAGACACATGCAGCCAGCCACACACACACATACACACACACACACGCACGCAGCCACACACACACACACACACACACACACACACACACACACACACACACACACACACACACACACACAGGCTTATGATCTTGCTGCTTGTTATCATTAAGTGAAGTCTCTCTGTGGACGCCCTGAAAGCAGTGCATTCATTAGCTTGCACTCTTAGCAGCGTTAGCCCCCACCATTAGCTGCCCTGCTGATTTACTTCCACCGCAGCAATGAATCACAAGAGTTAATTTTACTACTTCTATTATTATTGAGTTATTTTGCACTTTTGACAGCATTAAAATAACTATTACAATCTTTGCTGAATTGATGTATGCCAATGTTTTCTCCTCATCACCAATTTGAAAATGAATGTTAAAATGTAAGATATTCTTAAAAAATATTTTTAAAGGGTTTCACAGTTCATATCATATCAACCCAAGAGACGCCAGCAGGCACGCAGGAAATCTACTTTATATGGGGCTCTGCAATGTAATCAGCCACCCTGTTTCCCCACCATGAATAATATAACAATTTGAGTATACCCATATATTGGGTGATAAAAAGGCTATGGTGTATGAAAAATCGCATTCATGAAAAGAAATGTTGCCCATTTTTATCATGAAAGGGCTGAGTCTGAAAGGATTTCTAGGTGCTAAAGCGTATAATTAGGAAAACAAATGGCAGCCTGGCTGGATTTAGTCTTCTTTATTAGCTTTTGCCGAGGGTTGCCTCCTTCGGTATGGGGGGTAGTACTTGGAAGTGTGTTTTTGTGTCAGATGTTCAGAATGTGAAGGTAAATACTGCTGGTGCGCAATGGGCAGAAGTGTCATAAAGGACAGACCTACTGTTTCAGACCTACTTCTCACTGGGCGTTTCAAGTGAGAAATATAAGAACCAAATACAATAACCAAAATGAACTCCAATGGGCTCCATGACACAAAGTCATACATTGTTGATTCACTTCAACTTCAGACTTTTTATCATACCTGTGTCATGCATTCGTGTGGGTTTGATGCATTGTCTGTACCTTTGTTGGGGCCCTGGAGAGCAGGTTCATGTTCCTGCTGAAAGGCTCACCGATGTGTTGCTTGTTAACAGTTAGCCATCGTCTCGCTGGCTGACTGGGTTAGCTCAACCAGTTTGTGTTTGTGTGTGTGGGTGTGTTTATTTCTTTACATATTGTCTAGTTCAAGGGATGCTGCCCTTCTTCCCACTTAACACTGTGTTCAGCACCTTCTTATAGAGATGGGAAGAGATGGAGAGTATTAGATAACGGTAAGAACGGCCCCACCAGCTGTGTTGCTGTGTTTAAGTCTAGCTCTAGTTCTTGTTGATCTTGTGACCATGCTGTCCAACCCAATTAAAGCTAACCGCTAAGACCACCATTAGCCTCCCAGCTCTGGGAGAGAGAGATGTTTTTTTAGCTGACACCCCTGCCCTTAACCTCACTGGATCCATACAATATCTGTGCATTGATCAAGGCCATTTATCAATGTCTCAACTAGTACTGAATATCGACTTTAACTCAGGTGAGGATAGACCTCCAGGCCAGGGCACAATGGTGTGTAGATAGTGGGGATGGATGAAGCTCTAGATGTCTACATTATAAACAAAGGGTTGAAGCGTGAGTAGATTCATTGTATAACGTGTCACATTAAAGCTGCAATCCCAACAGTTCAACTAGCTCGTCGTTTCAAATGACCTGGACAAATCTGTAGGCAATGCTGATCGCTAGTGATCGCAATAAAGTTATCAATAAAATCCTATATAGTCAAAGTCACTATCGCCAGTGTACATTTTTGTGTTCAGGAAATCTCCATCATTTTTCTTCATCTGTTTTTGGATTTTGTATTCTCCCTCATTTTCCTTCACCTCCAAATGAAACATGCTAGCCAGCGCATACTTGTCTTTGTTTACATGCATCTTACTATAAAATACTCCCACCTATGCCAGCCCAACAGCCAGCTTCACTAGTGCACGTCATACAGTTGCACAGCAGGTTAGCATGGACAGAACTCTGTTATTCAGCATATTGACTAACCGGGAGGGGCTAAATCTTACATATTTTGACTTTAAATGCCTGGATACTTATCATGGGGGCTGTTCCT
The DNA here is from genome assembly GCA_036785325.1 of Urophycis tenuis. Taxonomy (NCBI): domain Eukaryota; kingdom Metazoa; phylum Chordata; class Actinopteri; order Gadiformes; family Phycidae; genus Urophycis; species Urophycis tenuis. Next base: position 2,992,244 of record JAXIVH010000031.1, read on the forward strand.
CTTTGCAATTGCTATACACCACTTCTCAGTAATGTATTGAAAATTGTGTTTCAATCGATACTTTGCATTACAGTGCCTCCCCATTATTAGTGTGTTTGTTGGTCGTTAAAATGCATGACATCAATATGTTAAGTGATGAGTGATGTAACAATGATGCTAATAAAGGTGGCTATTAGGTTCTTGTGTTGTATTGCATCAACTGTTCCATTACAAAGAGAGCCATCGATATGAAGCAAAAGAGCAGCTGGCTGTTTGGCTCTTGTAGAATCAAACACGTTCACAAATATTGATTTGGTTGTCCGCAGCATTAAGTCATTTTTTGAATCCTCAAATTGCAGGCTATGAGCCTTTAAGTCCAGGGCCAAGGGGTGATTTTTGCCAAATCCATAACAACGGTGACTAGTGGGACAAAAAGTCATTTATTTCTGTCCAGCTAAATTGGCCAAATGACATCCTTACAACGGGTCAATGGCGGAGTTCAGAATGTACTGCAGACTGTGAGGTCAATACTAACACCATCAGTCACTCTGGGAGCGTGAAGATAGCTGCCATCAAAACATATCTGCTGAAGAATGAATATGCCTGCCTCTCCCACCATGTACTGTTCACTTTAGGGCTGTGGTCGGTTGTTTGTGCCTTGAGGCTTATGAAGACTATTATGGGCTGCAGTGAGCAAGGGGGAAACGAGGATTCCTTTAGATGAGAGCTACTCCAAAACAAAAGCCTTGTGAGGCAAATAAAGTTGCCGTCGGCATATTTAGGAGTAAAACATTTGTACCTCGCTAATGTGTTCTCCTCCCATGCATACCAGATGCGTGTGAGGAGTCACATCCGTTTTAGGTTCCACCGACTGGATGTTTATTTGCTCACAGTTAATTAAATGAAAAGCACAAAACATCGATGTTTAACGGACGCGCTGCGCATCAACAGCTTCTGTCCTATAAGCTATTGTGTACAGAAGCGTTTGACACAGACGGCCCTGCTGTGAACCTGAGGGAGACTGCCGCATCTCGTAGAGTTGTCTATTAGCTAACGCTACGACAACAGGATAACATTGGTAGTGGTTAGAAGGCCATGTCCATTCATCAGATACAGATGGATGAGATTAAGGCCAAGTAGGCCCTGACTTCCCAAACATGCCCCCAATTACCAGCCGCTCCTTCCGCTGGAGTACTGTCTGATTGTTAAATAACCTCACCAGAGGCATATTATCCACTAGGGCAACACACACACACCAAACACACAGATGTGTGTTGCCCTGGTTGGTGTGTGTGTGTGTGTGTGTGTGTGTGTGTGTGTGGGGGGGGGGGGGGGGGTGCCTGTTTACCCCCTTAGGGTGCATGAGTAATAGGACATTCCAGGTGGCTCACCCTGTGTGAAATCCCATTCCCAGTAATCCTGAAGAGAGTGGTCTCAGGGCGGGGATGGGGGCCACAGAGGAGGCCAGAGGCCACAAGAGTGTATTGCGCCAACTGTAGTGCTACCGGAGGAAATTCTCAGAGTACCAGCATACTAGTAGACTACAAGCAGTCACATCGGCGCTTCAACACCAGCAGACTGGTAGACTACAAGCAGTCACGTCAGTGCTTCAACACCAGCAGACTGGTAGACTACAAGCAGTCACGTCGGTGCTTCAACACCAGCACACTAGTAGACTACAAACAGTCACGTCGGCGCTTCAACACCAGCAGACTAGTAGACTACAAGCAGTCACGTCGGTGCTTCAACACCAGCAGACTGGTAGACTACAAGCAGTCACGTCGGTGCTTCAATACCAGCAGACTGGTAGACTACAAGCAGTCACGTCGGTGCTTCAACACCAGCAGACTGGTAGACTACAAGCAGTCACGTCGGTGCTTCAACACCAGCAGACTAGTAGACTACAAGCAGTCACGTCGGTGCTTCAACACCAGCAGACTGGTAGACTACAAGCAGTCACGTCGGTGCTTCAATACCAGCAGACTGGTAGACTACAAACAGTCACGTCAGTGCTTCAACAACAGCAGACTAGTAGACTACAAGCAGTCACGTCGATGCTTCAACACCAGCAGACTAGTACACTACAAGCAGTCACGTCGGTGCTTCAACACCAGCAGACTGGTAGACTACAAGCAGTCACGTCGGCGCTTCAACACCAGCAGACTAGTAGACTACAAGCAGTCACATCGGTGCTTCAACACCAGCAGACTGGTAGACTACAAGCAGTCACGTCGGTGCTTCAACACCAGCAGACTAGTAGACTACAAACAGTCACTTCGGTGCTTCAACAACAGCAGACTGGTAGACTACAAGCAGTCATGTCGGCGCTTCAACACCAGCAGACTAGTAGACTACAAACAGTCACGTCGGTGCTTCAACAACAGCAGACTGGTAGACTACAAGCAGTCACGTCGGTGCTTCAACACCAGCAGACTAGTAGACTACAAGCAGTCACGTCAATGCTTCAACACCAGCAGACTAGTAGACTACAAGCAGTCACGTCGGTGCTTCAACACCAGCAGACTGGTAGACTACAACAGTCACGTCAGTGCTTCAACACCAGCAGACTGGTAGACTACAAGCAGTCACGTCGGCGCTTCAACACCAGCAGACTAGTAGACTACAAACAGTCACGTCGGTGCTTCAACACCAGCAGACTAGTAGACTACAAACAGTCACTTCGGTGCTTCAACAACAGCAGACTGGTAGACTACAAGCAGTCATGTCGGCGCTTCAACACCAGCAGACTAGTAGACTACAAACAGTCACGTCGGTGCTTCAACAACAGCAGACTGGTAGACTACAAGCAGTCACGTCGGCGCTTCAACACCAGCAGACTAGTAGACTACAAGCAGTCACGTCGATGCTTCAACACCAGCAGACTAGTAGACTACAAGCAGTCACGTCGGTGCTTCAACACCAGCAGACTGGTAGACTACAAGCAGTCACGTCGGCGCTTCAACACCAGCATTTCTTATTTTACTGATTGAAATGTTTTTCAGCCATAACTGATCCATTATTTGGTAAGCTCTGCAGGCTTTTTTCTTATTGTATAGATCCACTGGATGGGCTCTAGGCCAGAGGAAAAATGCATTGCGGAGAGCAATAAGCTTCCCAGTCAGGGCCCATATTGCCATGTCGATGAGGTGCTTCTGAGCCTGGTGTATTGTCAAATGATGACTGAAATAATCAAGATGCCACCTGCAGTGATTGTGTCGGAGGCCATCTGCAGCCCTGCACAGTGCACGCTGCGCGCAGCTGGATTCCTCACGCCAAATGTATGTTTTATATTTAAAAGGGTGTACATTTACACAGAGGTGGGGATCGAACCCCCAACCCTCTGGTTAGTGGACGACCCGCTGCACCCACTGAGCTTCTGCCGCCGCGGGTGCATTGTATATGAACACTATTGTAGTCAAAAACTTTGAATACTTAATGCACTTTGTTCTACACATGCAATGTATAGAATAACTTTGTCGTAAATTATCGTCTTTAAAACGATAATGTCAGTATGAATTTTTTTTAAAAAGTTTGACTTTCACAATAGACGGTAAAGCCATTCTTATCGCTAGTAAGGTACAGGAGATGCGCAGATTGACTTTTGGGGTTTCCTGTTGGCTGTAAAAAATCCGATAAAAAGATGAAATTGAAACAGACTTTCACTGAAGTAACCCAACGTGACGAAGAAGTACAGGTTGTACGAAAAACACTCAACCTCTTGCACAAGTTTAGGGATTCAAGACACAGGAAATTGCACAAAATGATTTATAAATATGTCGGAGCGGGAACACATTCTGTTGAGGCAGACTGTCAAAGTTACTAGACAAACAAACTGAAAGTACAAACCCCCTGACTGACAGACTGGCACAGACAAAAGGAGTAATACCAACACACACACACACACACACACAGGGGAAGAAACAAAAGTGGAAGCTACGAGGTAGTAACAACATCTGGCGGGGGGGCGCCAACAGGTGTAATCGTGACATACAAAAATCTTGGAGCCCTGATTAGGGGCCTAGATGTCCCTAATCACTGCTGTGGCTTTCACCAACTGCTGCCTTACACATTACAATTAGCCCAGGGCTCACTGCTAAGTAGAAGCCCTGCAGTTAAACATGTTCCCATTGTCTAAAAAAAACACACCTCCTAGTCAAGACTAGTTTAAATCAAGTAAAACCAAATGGACCAACGCACTGTCCCAAAGAGAGCGGGTTGTCTGAGAAAGACTAATTAAAACACAAACTGTGGACATAGCCTCGGCCTTACCGCGACTTCTGCACTCCATTATGATCGGCGTACAAAGAAAGCTGGTCCTCCTGTAGGGAGGCGGGGCTAGTGGGAGGTGAATCAGCGTGCGCTCCTCTGAACAGACAGCGGAGAACGGGAGCCCAGCGTGGTGTGCGCGGGCGTACGTAGACAGAGGAATGAGAGTGTAGCTGGAGGCTACGCAGCACCGGCAGGCTACCGTGGTAATGAAGCCACATTAGATGTACAGGTGCTCTCAGGGCCGTCGACGCTGCTACTCCAGAGCTGACCCTGGGCACACAGGGTCTTTACTGTAATGACATACAGCTTCCAATTTCGTTTGTTTTTCTGTCTGCCAATTTTGCCTTGTTCTCCGCCTTTCTTGGTCTGCAAGTGTCTCTTTCTGTCTCTGTCTGTCTGTCTCTCTCTCTCGGACACGTTGTCTCTCGCTCGCTCTCTCTCTCACATGTTCTCTCTCGGTCTCTCTCTCTCTCTCTCTCTCTCTCTCTCTCTGTCTGTCTCTGCCCCCACCTGTCTCTTTTTGTCCTTACTTATTATTCAAATCCCTCAGCTCTGGTTGTACATTGAAATGCATTGTTTCTGTCAGTCTTCATTGTTGTCATTGTTCTTTGGTACAACGAAAAGTTTGGAGATCAGTCAAAGAAACCCCAAAAAAATCCAACTTGTTTCCATTCAGTTTTTTGTGCCTCTTGGTCAAATAAATGGCCGACCTTAATGGAAACAATATGATCACGCACCTCCGCACACGCGCTCGTCATTTTTATATCAACCTTCACTTGAGCCTCTCAGCTCAACCTGACCCAACCTGACCCAACCTTACCCAACCTTACCCAACCTGACCCAACCTGACCCAACCTTACCCAAACTGACCCGACCTTACCCAACCTGACCCAACCTGACCCAACCTTACCCAACCTGACCCAACCTGACCCAACCTTACCCAACCTGACCCGACCTGACCCAACTTTACCCAACCTGACCCAACCTGACCCAACCTGACCCAACCTTACCTAACCTGACCCAACCTCACCCAACCTGACCCAACCTTACCCAACCTGACCCAACCTGACCCAACCTTACCCAACCTGACCCAACCTTACCCAACCTGACCCGACCTGACCCAACCTGACCCGACCTTACCCAACCTGACCCAACCTTACCCAACCTGACCCAACCTGACCCAACCTGACCCAACCTGACCCAACCTTACCTAACCTGACCTCCGCTCAAATGACTTCCATTCCAATGTGGCTGGGCGGTGACTGACAGACCAACGGAACAAACAATCTGCGTGTCGCTTTCACTATTTTGTCGATGCGTAAAACTTTTAAGGAACCGCATTTAGAATCAGGGTGTACTTCCTAACGAGATCGTCTTCATCCGTGAGGGACTGAGCCGTGCACTCTGAGCCCTGATAATCAAAGGGCCAATCGACACGCCGCAGTCGGACGACGGGGACCGAGGAAGAGCGGGAAGAGAAAGACGACGGCTGAACGGTGAAAGAGGAAGTGATGAAATATGAGTGAAAGAATTAGGCTGGAAGAGAAGAAAAAAGGACGGAACCCCGGAAGACTGATGCCGACGCAGAGGGGGAGGGGGAGGGAGGGAGGGGGAGGGAGGTGGGAGGGGGAGGGAGAGGGAGGGAGAGGGCCGACTCCAGGGAGACTGACGGCAACATTTTACCACTTTGCAAAGAGTTCCCAAAAGGCCAGAGCCGGGGGGAGTGGGAGTGTGTGGGTGGCTGTCCCAGACTGTGTGGACTGTGTCGGGGGAGGGTGGGGTGATACAGGGGGCCAACGTGGAATTATGGAAATGTAATATCCGGTGGATCAATCATAAGAGAGTGTCAGGTGGTCGGTCATCATGAGCTTGCGTCTGACATCTTCTGGACAGCTTCCTGCTCCGCCACCTGATGCTAATTTTAGTGCTAAGTCGACGTCTCGTCCCTGTGTCTGTGTGTGTGTGGGTGTGTGTGTGTGTGTGTGTGTGTGTGTGTGCGTGTGTGCGCCTCCTATATAACAGCTTAGTCTTTCTTTGACGATGACTGGCAAGCACCAAAAGTATCCCTTTAAGTACCAGCAATCAACATGGTGCGCTATTGCACTTTGATGCCCTTGAACACTTTGCTCTGCACCCTTCCTTCGACTAAAGCTACGAGACTTTGAAAAGTAACAACAAAACACTTCTCGTGGACGAGAATACTCTTCTTACAGGGCCGCATGTGGTTTAGGGATGAAGAATGAAAAGCGAATGGGCTTTCAGACATCACTATTGTAAACATGACACCCTAATGGAAGCAAGTAGGCACCATTACGCATTACATACACACAGCCAGCCAACAGTAGGGAGGGAGGAGGGAGATCCAAAGGAGAAACACAAAGAAAGAAAGAATCGCTAAAATGGTGCCAGACGTGGTGTACATCTCAGGGGTCCTGTTCTGCAGGGTTTGTGCACAACATGAAGCTTCTGGACATTTCCAACTAACGTGTGTGTGTGTGTGTGTGTGTGTGTGTGTGTGTGTGTGTGTGTGTCGGGTGTCTGGTGTCTGTCGAGCAATTCAGGCAAATATTCCTAAACAGCAAGTGTATGATGTCGATGAGGGTAGGAGTGAAGACGAGACCCATTTGGCACCACGAGGAAGAGGATGTGGTGCCGTTGGTGGTTGGAGGGCGGGGGCGCGGGTCTGAACCCTGAGAGAGAGAGAGAGAGAGAGAGAGAGAGAGACACTATGAGAGAGATACTATGAGAGAGAGCTACATCTGCAGGCAGAGTTCATGTAATATGAACCAGTAATTAAAATGAACAAAGACAAGGGAGAGGGAGTAAGGAGAAGAGGTGATGATCAAGAGAGAGAGAGAGAGATTGCTTTAGTACTTCCCTAGCAGACGTCAGAGCGTTAGCGTTAGCCGCTGTGAGTGTTAGAGCGGTGCGTTGCGCCTCTGGTGGCGTGGAGGGGAGCAGCCGCTGCGGGGCTCCTGGGCTGACCTGGCCGTGCACACAGTGAGATGTCATACTCAGCATCTCAACGTGGAGCATCTCAACGTGTAGCATCTCAACATGAAGCATCTCAACGTGTAGCATCTCAACATGTAGCATCTCAACATGAAGCATCTCAACATGAAGCATCTCAACGTGGAGCATCTCAACGTGTAGCATCTCAACGTGGAGCATCTCAACGTGTAGCATCTCAACGTGTAGCATCTCAACGTGTAGCATCTCAACCTGGAGCATCTCAACCTGGAGCATCTCAACGTGTAGCATCTCAACGTGTAGCATCTCAACGTGTAGCATCTCAACGTGTAGCATCTCAACGTGGAGCATCTCAACGTGGAGCATCTCAACGTGTAGCATCTCAACGTGTAGCATCTCAACGTGTAGCATCTCAACGTGTAGCATCTCAACCTGGAGCATCTCAACCTGGAGCATCTCAACGTGTAGCATCTCAACGTGTAGCATCTCAACGTGTAGCATCTCAACGTGTAGCATCTCAACGTGGAGCATCTCAACGTGTAGCATCTCAACGTGTAGCATCTCAACGTGAAGCATCTCAACGTGAAGCATCTCAACGTGTAGCATCTCAACGTGTAGCATCTCAACGTGTAGCATCTCAACGTGTAGCATCTCAACGTGGAGCATCTCAACGTGTAGCATCTCAACGTGTAGCATCTCAACGTGTAGCATCAGGCAACATCTAGGGTCCACTTTTACATCTGAACAAGATACCTTATGTTTTTCTGAGCCCAAAGCCTTTGTTGAGCCAAGAGATGAATGCCTCGAAAGAGTTCCTGACCCCGTCTTTGTCTTTTTTAAGGTTTTGTTTTGTTTTTTCCATTCAAACGCCCCCTCGAATTCAGAGTGGCCAAAATCAGATTTCAGTGCAAACTGGAACGTCCTGTCGATCTAGAGTGACAGAAAAGGTCGTATGAGTTACGATATGACGGTTGTAACTGAGGTTGAGTTGCAAAGAAATCTGACCTGTGTCTGATTTAGGAGCACATGTGAAAGTGGCCCACATTGCCTCAAGTTGGATTTGGGCCACTTTTGCTGACACTGTGAACGAGGGAGTCATATAATGCAAATCAATATACGAGTCATATTAGGATTTGGTTTTTCCTTAAATGTTTATATAAGTCAATATCACTTGTCAAATATACACAGTAGATAAATATCTGACAGTAAATGCTTGATGGCCACGACATATTCCTGAGATAGCACTGTGTTTCTTCACTGATCGGAAGGGTTTTGGGGGTAGGGGATTCTATACATTTTTAAATCTCTTTAATATTATAGCTCTAGATCACACCAATATTTAATATTTTATATTCACTGCAAAACAGGAGGGGTAGTGCATTCAGAGGGAGGGGAGACAATGCCGACGGCTCAAGGCCGTAACAATATTTATTTCCATATTTGTATATTTTTATATATTTTTTATTAGAAGAGAACAGTCTGTGATAAACTCATTGTGCAAATTAAACAAAACATTTCATTTTCTTATCGAGTAGCCCATTTGATAATTTGAATGGGCCTTATATGATGTTTCTATCTATACATCTATACAAGTAATAATTTGGGTATATTCATGTTTTCCAGGGCTAATTTTGAACATGCTAGACATGTGACCATGCCCATGAGCCACTGGTTGGTGATTGGCTGGTTCAAATTGACATCATTGATGACATCAGAATTGTTGTGTTGTGTAATCATGCCCCCGAAAGCAAATCTGAAAGAAAAAAAAAAGCGTAGTAAGGTATAATTAGTCAACTTTCCAAGATAAACCCTACCTCCAAAAACATTTAATGTAACCTCAAATGGCTTGTTTTTTTGTATATTTAAGTATGTTAAGTATGCTTGAAGTATTAGTCATTTTTCTGTCATATATTTTAAATGTATTCCAAATGTATTATACTATTATATATATATATATATATTATATATATTATATAAAGAGACACAATCAAGAATATGATATAACTACATCAATAAGAATATGCTTTCAGTACATTTTTCTAGTCTTTAAATATGCTATAGATAGACTATTACTGTTACAGTATACTTATAGGTAGAAGAGCATTAAGTATTGATCACTTGTATTCTCCTTTAATACACCTTTATATTATAAATTATACTTCATGAGAATCTGTTTCAGTGCTTCAATATACTAAGAAATCTTTGTGTGGCTCATACACTAGCAGTTTAATAGCATGTGCACTCAGTGGCGGTTCTACACGGGGTCCAGGGGGGGCCCGTGCCCCTGTAAAAATGTCCCTGTACCCCCCTTGGGCCCCCCCGCTGACCAATTGAAAAAATATGAATTTATTGTGACTTTTACACGCGAGCGCCAAAAGCGGAACAAATGCGACGTGAACGTTCTACACGGACAAATTTGCGTATCTAAACATTTTAGCTTGCCGGTGTGGTGCTGATCGGTCGGTGAATGGGAGCTCAGAGTTCTAGTCATGGAGAAAGGAGGTAGCCTACGATTTCTCCTCAAAGGAGTTAGACTCAAAGGTGAGTCAAAGGTAAGCAAAACAACTTAAACTCTTGTAAGTAAGTGTCTTGTTATTGTTCTTGCATGTAATTGTACTGCTGTTGTTCCTCACACTAATAATAAAGGATGGAACGGTTAGGCAACGAAATGTAATGCATCCCCCTACGTTTTTTTTTCTTGTAGCAGTTAGTAGTTATCATGAAACAGAGTGAAGTTAAACCTTGTATTTGTGAAGTTAAACTTGTATTTGTGAACTGTTTTGCCAGACAGCACTACCGCCCTTTCTTGTTGATGTATTGAATCTATATTTTATTATAATTTTCCTTTTTTTATGGCCCTTCCTCATTTCATCTGTACCTTGCACTTACAGAGTGAAGTTAAACCTTGTATTTGTGATGTTAAACTCATATTTGTGAACTGTTTTGCCAGACAGCAACTGCCGAATCCTGTTGCTGTCGTGAGTCTATATTTTGTTATTCTATTTTTCATTTTTTTATGGCCCTACCTCTTTCACCTGCACCTTGCACATACAGAGTGAAGTTAAAAGTTGTGTACAAAATACATGTTTAAAATGTTTTGACTTAAAATAAAGTTGATCATTTTTACATATCAGTTGTTGCGATTTTTTTTATGTGCCCCTCTGGTTAAACACTGGCCCCTGCTTGGCCCCCCTAGACATTTTTGTCTAGAACCGCACTGAATAAAGGGACACATAAGCCAATGTTTTTGGGATAATGTGCCAGTCATCAGTAGAGACTGTGAGAATGTCAATATGTAACTTCTTGTTGTTTCCAGGGTGGAGACATTGGACTGTGCATCATGTTTATGTTGTGTGACCTTGCCCTGTGACCTCATTGCACCGTTCCACTAGGGTTTCATAACATGGAGGGGTTCCATTATATTTGTGTTAATTCAAAAGACAAGGACTGAGAAACTACCATTGCTTGAGAAACTAAAAAAACATTAGCATGTTGTGATTTCTATTTTGAAGGAAACTGATTGTTTTTGTTTGCTATACTGGATAGGACAATCTAAAATAAAGTTAACATTTTCCTCCTTCCTCCAAAGTCATTGTGTGTTTCTTGTTGGATGAAAGTCATTTTTATCACACCCAATCACACTATAATTTGCAATCTGCAGCAGAACTATCATACCAGAATGATTTCATAGATGAAAATAACTTGGTTGGTATGTAACTGATGATGATGATGTGTGGCCATTGGCTTGAAAAACAGCAAAACGTACGACTCAGACACAACCTTGGTTTCTTCATGTATCTGTCAAGTCCCCTCTAATGTAATGAGTTGCATATTGTATCCTAGCAATGGTTAATCTAGCAATTAAAATGCGTGGGACTTGTTCTGGGGACTTTCTTACTGTATTAGCAGCAATGAAATGTTTCACCTTCTTATGACAAATGTAAGTAAGTCGCTTTGGATAAAAGCGTCTGCTAAATGCCTTAAATCTAAATCTAAATCATCACCAAAATCATCACCTTTCAGGTGACAATCCCCGACTCTACAGTCACACTTCCAGTGAGACAGTTTCATAGGTTGAATGAGACGTCACTGTTCTCACAAGAGCAGGCGGTCCTCACCTTGTGCTGCATGAAGTTATAGTGAACAGAACTTCATGCAGGCTCTTTCCACTACATTATCTGTGGAAAGTCATTTTTAGTTTGCCATTATCGGTTACTAATGACAGCTGTGGCTGAGAAGTAATGTACATTTTCTTTTGCATGCATGAAGTTTCATTTAACATTATTACAATAAATGTATTTTCAATATTTGTTGATGATATTGCAAGAACAATGTTATTGCTACAGCAACTGCACTTCATGTATTATGTATTATTTAGACTATACTATGAAACAAATTAAAATAAATATATCATACTTTCATTGTGCAACATTAAATCGTTACACATTAGTACTTTTTGAATGCACATAATGTGTCTCACTATACATAATTCTAAGTAAATACTTTAAATACTATTAATACACAGTATAGATCAACACATGCACGTTTATTTGTACACTGATTAAAATGAACATTTAATGTACTTCTAGTGTTCTCAAATGAATTGTATTTATTACAATATGAATACACTTGGAATGCATGAAAAGTGTTCCTTTTAAATATGTAATATATTGTAATACATAGTAAACAATAATAACATGTACATTGTCAATACATTAAATGGTTCCAATTTATGAGAATATAAAAACATTTAAAATTCTACTATCTCTGGCATATTTGATTGTACTAAAATATTTACAAGAAATATATATTTAGTCATTTTCGCTAACAGGCTAATAGAGAAAAATGATATTACAGAAACCACACAAGCTAACCCACACGGCCGGTGCTGCAGAAAGTGCCGCTATACATATATATTGGCTCAAGTGGGGAAGCACATCCACACGCACACACACGCACGCACACACACGCACGCACGCACACACACACACACACACACACACACACACACACACACACACACACACACACACACACACACACGCAGGCACGCACACACACAGTCAAACGGAAGCTCTCCTTAGTGCTAGGCCCTGGCGTCAGGAACAATATCCTCAGAACTTTTTGAAAGAAATGATCAGCATTAAGGAGAAGGGGGAAAAAACTCCATCCTAAGCAGATTTTCTCCCCTTCCAACCTCCACTCCCTCCGGCAAAAAAACATTTTTGCTGACCAAGAAGTAGCCAGCCATCAAGAGTTACAATTCCCCCCCTTTATTCTCAGTTTATTTCATGTCAACCCTGCTTAGAACCTATGAGATCCCAGGACCTCAGAGCTCTCCTCATCTCGGCCCACACGCAGAAAAACAAGTGCTTTGAACTAGAGAAAATACTGCTGCTGTGTTCTTTCTGGTTGCAATGATGTTCTGGGTTGTTGCTTGTTCTGTATTGTTGCTAGGGGGGGTGCTAGCTGATTCTGAAGGTGTACTAGGTGGTTGCTAGGATGTGTGTGGTTTCCATTATGTTCTGTGTGTGTGTAGGTGGGAATTTGAGAGGAAATTAAAAATGGTCTAAAATTGTCTAAAATGGTAATTGTGTAGAATTTAAAGTTTTAATTATTGTTGTAGCATAAAGTATGAAGAAGGAGTTCAACAGGGATGTTTGGGGACAAAACACAAGTAAAAAGAATGAATACTCGTGGGTTTTTTTCTTTTTAAAGGGCAAGGACACGTTTTCTCTTTGCCGTCACGACTTGTGCTCTGGTGGAGAGAAAACCACAGAATGCGGCGGGGCCTTCGCGGTGCTCACAGAGAGCTGCGGAGCCATTCCTCATCCAGGGCTGATTCACAGAGGAACAAAGCACTCCGTCTGAAAGCTTCGTGACTCTGAGCTCAGGCTTAGACGTACTGTCTAGCGTACTTCACAGCACGGCACGACATTTCACATCTATAAACTCAACATCTGCGTTTATAGATTCTCAAAGACAAGGAGCATGATATGAAACATGTTAGTGATATACGTCACCATGGAAACGTATGTTGCACAGCGGCTTGATTGTTAAGAACAATTGCATGATGGAAATGAAGAAGAGCAGAGCCCTCCATCTTGTTTATTCCAGAGTAGGACTGCACTGGGAAGTGATGTGCTCTACTCTCACACCCATGTGTGTGTATGTGTGTGTGTGTCCATATGTGAAGCAAAATGAGCTCCAGGGAATAGTATCTCTGTTTACATTGGGGTGTGTGTGTGTGTGTGTGTGTGTGTGTGTGTGTGTGTGTGTGTGTGTGTGTGTGTGTGTGTGTGTGTGTGTGTGTGTGTGTGTGTGTGTGTGTGTGTGTGTGTGTGTGTGTGTGTGTGTGTGTGTGATGCCTGGTGCCTCCATGTTTGCACACATAAGCACTACCACAGTGTCCTGGCATGCTGTCCTTTGGTAAGGCCTCTCTCTCTCTCTCTCTCTCTTTCTCTCTCTCTCTCTCTCTCTCTCTCTCTCTCTCTCTCTCTCTCTCTCTCTCTCTCTCTCTCTCTCTCTCTCTCTCTCTCTCTCTCTCTCTCTCTCTCTCTCTCTCTCTCTCTCTCTCTCTCTCTCTCTCTCTCTCTCTCTCTCTCTCTCTCTCTCTCTCTCTCTCTCTCTCTCTATGGTGAGGGGCCAGACAGAGAGTATTCATATCATTGGTAAAGAGAAGTTGCAACCCCAATGTTGCTCACTTTGTGGGGGGAAACGTGGATATCCATAGAGAGAAAGAGAGAGCGAGAGAGATTGTTGCAAAAGGAGAAACATGTCAAGAGAGAGTGAGTGAAGTGAGTGGAGGACTGAGGGGCTGAGATGGAGGGATGTATTGAGGGAGAGAGGTGTCATCGGGAGACAAATGAGGCACTGGACACATGGGTCTGACATCACCTGCCTGTCAGCTTCCATCAGATGGACAACTGTGTGGCGGCAAACAGCGTTCACATGTCTTGTCTTGTGCACAGTCACAGAGCCACGAAAAGGACTTGAAACGTGCAGAGTTTCAGGATTTCTCAATCATGCAAACATGTCATAAACAGTGTGCCTATGCAGGAGTTTTGTGCAGGCAAAACTGCTGTAGGGCTGTGTTTGTGTGCGTGTGTTTGTCAGGTTGTTGTCTTCATCCTCTCGCTCTGTCTGTCATGAATATGTATGAATCCACAGAATCCAAACACAATGTCAATTTCAAACATAACAAAAAGACTGTTCTTCCTTCACACGATGGAGATGGTGCGATGCTTTGTCGGGTTGAATCAACAGTTGCATTTCCTTCCCATGGATGGATCTTAAGCTCTGGAACAACCTGAACCTATAGAGCGTGATAAACCTCCGGTACAACCTGAACAGATGGAACGACCTTCGCCTTCACCTGAATCAGTGGATGTGGTGAAAGACATGTAGTGGTGGAGAGTTGCATTGGGGGCCCGGGGGGCTGTTGCCATGGGTTAGGGACAGAGATAAGCCTGTGGCAGAGAGAGATCATGTGGGCCTTATTTTAAAATGCAGAAAGTTTTATTAAGATTGAGGCAGAAAGACAAGAGAAAGAGAGAGAGTACACAGGTTGAGTGACTGATAGAAACAGAGAGAGAGAGAGACAGATGGAGAGGTCTGATTGTCCTTTCTGCCAGAATAAGCAGCACTTGTCTCTGTCCACAAAAGGTTACCATAGAACTGATTTAAATGACTCCTCCACAGCCACCACAATAAAGGCTCTGTTAGACTTGGATAAGAGGCCAACCTGTCTTCTAAATGGCACCCCAGAGGCACCAGAAACAACAACATGTGATTAGAAGTTCCACTGTCGTCTGGTGTGAACGGCTCAGAGGCAAACAACTCATAGTACATGGAACGCACACAGGGCTGATAGACAGTCTGCAGACTTTTGCCTGTCAAAGTCTAGCAGTGCCAAGCCACACTTTAGGACAATAATTTCCCATAACCATGGTGTTCCTATTTTCTGTGTGTCTCTCAATGTTAAAGGCCATGCTGAGCCATGCTAGATTTGTTGTTTTGGCTTTTGAATGTTTGCATTATACCACTGTTGCGCATTTTGCATCGTTTTTTGTGGGTGTTTGGACCTCAGCAGATTGCATGGTACAGGTTGCATGGTACGGGTTACATGGTACAGGTTACATGGTACAAGTTGCATGGTAAAAGTTTGCATGGTACAGGTTGCATGGTACAGGTTACATGGTAAAAGGATACATGGTACAGGTTGCATGGTACGTGTTGCATGGTACAGGTTACATGGTAAAAGGCTGCATGGTACAGGTTACATGGTAAAAGGCTGCATGGCACAGGTTGCATGGTAAAAGGCTGCATGGCACAGGTTACATGGTACAGGTTACATGGTACAAGTTGCATGGTAAAAGGTTGCATGGTAAAAGGTTGCATACATAACCTGTACATGGTACAGCTTGTGTGTGCAGTCCTTCTCTCCAGTCCAGTATGTAGTAATGACGTGGCACTTAGTGACCGCTACTCTAGAAGTAAAGCTGTTATCTGTAGTGTGAGAATATTTGTGTTGTATTGCTTTGTTTTTTACGTTTCCGTTCTCTGGTGTCCGGAATGTAAAAACCAAGCTCAGCATATCGTCTCAGACATATAAATAGAACATATGTTTTCCCCTATACACTTTGTGCTCAG